>OU612046.1:70273590-70873590 GCA_914767935.1 Coremacera marginata | reverse complement strand
TAAAAAAAATCGTGTAAAAAACGGTACAGTGTATATTGAAGAATAGTAGATTGGTTCTAGATCTAAAAACGCTGCTATATTAAAAAATTGTTGTTAGAATTTAATTAAGAATTTAATTTTCTTGCTTTCACATTTTAATTCATTAAATAAATATATCTAGTACAACATATTTTAAGAAGATCATGATTTGAAATAAACAAAGTATGTATTAAAAATTCATTTATAAAAAAAAGTAAAAGAACAAAAACATTAAAATTTTATTCACTGTCACTTTCCGACAATAAACGCATAAATTTATGGAAGACTGCAATCGTATCACTGCTATTACTAGAAATATTTTTTCCATATCGGGAAATTATTTCTTTATTATTATCTCTTGTCTCCTGTGTTGACAATCCAGTAGTTTTTACAACGAAATCAGTCATTAAAGATTGTGTTCGCTTTCGTGTTAAGCCATTATAAAGTTCTCTGTAAGATGCCATTAATGATTTCAGCTGAAATTTTCCAGCTCGTTTCTCATCAGGATCATGTTGTTCCAACTGATTACCTAATTTCCGGGCAAGATTAAGACCTTCTATAAATAAAGTTGCATTTAAAATAGAATGACCCTCTTCATAATTATCGCTATGTTCTTTTTCATGATAAGTCTCAAGGGTGAGGTCTACAATTTCATTTTCACTCAAGCTCTTATCTACTGACAGTTCATGTATATCTGCAGAGGATAGATCATCGAATCCATCTCCACCAATTCTATGTGCAAGCGTTATGATGTCAGAAAATTCAGTGGTGTTATGTGCAACAGGATCTCTGCCTTGACACATTCTGGCCAAACATTTTTCCAACGTGCGTTCAAGATTGTTGACTTTAATTCAGCCAGCGCCAATCTTATTTGATTAATGCAGTGCATAATTGAAAATTTTGATGATCTAGTTGTCTAGCACGTATTGGAATGTACGTTTTAAATGTAGCAATTATACCTTCATCGAACATTTGGGTGCTCTAATACCGGATGGCCAGGTGCATTATCAAGAATTAAAAGAACTTCAAATTCTAAACATTTTGCATTCATGTAGCGTCTAACGTCTGGGACGAAGTATTTCTGAAACCACTCTGTAAAAATTGCAGTGTTTACCCATGTCTTTTTGTTTGCCATCCAGTGAATTGGCAATTTGTCAAAGTCAACACCTTTCATCGAACGTGGTCTTAAGGCACGATTTACTAGCAATGGTTTCAACATACGATTTCCTGAAGCGTTAGAACAAAATAATAATGTAATACGGTCCTTCGCTACTTCAAAGCCCCCAGCACTTTTCTGCGATTTTGCAACATAAGTTCTGTTAGGCATTTTTTTCCAAAAAAGTCCATTTTCATCCGCATTTCAAACTTGATCTGGAGTGTATCCTTACTAAGATCTTCAATAATCTTACTAAGTTTTTGAGGAAGTACTTTTGCAGCCAATTCATCTGCAGATGCTGTTTGTTTCTCCCTTAATTTTTATATTGTGGAAATCCAGTCATCCAACCTGCACTTGCAGAAAACTCTTTGTTTGACTGTGATAAAATACCTGCCTCAACTACTTTAATATGTTTATAGATTTTTAATGCTGTTTGCTTGATAGTAATTCCGTCTACTGAAATTCTTTTTTTGTGATTTATCTTCAATCCATATTACCAAAGCTTTTTTCCATTTTTTCTTTGACTATCTCTTATATATGATGACGATTTAGCACTTATTTTTGTTCCAGAACATACAGATTTTCTAATTGCAGGTTCATTTTTCTTAATCGTTCTTACGGTAGCTTCATGAATGCCAACTTGTCCTGTTGCAACTTTATCTAAAATTTGAATTTTAGTTTCTAAACTGATCGCCTTCCTCTTAGTTTTTATTGCATGTGACTTATGTGACATTGTGTAAAGGCTATTATTATACTACATCAAATAATGCAAAGATTTAAAAATTATTTTAAACTTACTAATTATTCAGTTTTAGCAGAATCAATAAATTTAAACGAGCACTAACCGTATTTCATTAATAACAACTTTACAACAGAGCAACTGAACTGAACTGAACTTCCAGAACAACTGGAAAAATTAGCTCTTCTTTTAATTTCTCCGAACCAAACTAAATTGCGTATATAGAATTTTAACAAGTCTTTCCTTTTACTTTTACATCTCTTCGACTCGTGGAATCCCATCCAATGATGGGATGTGCACATATGCATATATTTATATATTTATGTTATTCACAATACATCATTTCTTAATCAAAAAAATTCGTGTAAAAAAAGAGCAAAGTGTTATTTTTGATTCGTGCTAAATCAAAATCGTGTAAAAAATTCGTGTAAAACGAGAATCAGGTGTATATGTATTTGTGTATGTATGTATACTTATAATTGTACTGCGATTAGCCCAAAATACGCTGTAGTGCTCAGTCTGCGTAGTAGACTAGTCCTTAGTTGTATGAAGGAAACATTTTTTCTCATATCTGTAAATACGCAGCTGGGTCTTGTTCCTTAACATGACAGAGGTAAGCTGTGAAATTTTCAGGAGAAAATATTGAAATTCTTATTTATACACCGAGAAAATTTAACGCCTTAAAATCAAAAAAAAAATTCTTGTAAAACTGTAACCAAAATATCTTTACCACAATGAAAAAATCGTTGCAATAATGATTTATCCTTTAACTATGCAAGTGCTGCATCATTGAAGCAAAAGACTGAAGTTCTTTGAAGCTAAATCAATGAAAAAATCTTTGCAGTGAAGATAAAATATTTTCTATAACGATTTAATTCTTTGTTAACAAGGGATTGAAAAAAGTATGTAAAATCAACAACTTTCCTTTGTTATTTTTAGAGTAAGCTTAATTGTTTCAAAGACAAAGTCTGTTACTTTAAAGAATGTTTTCTTCAAAATCATATCTGTATACGAAAAATAAGAAAATCGACATTGAATTGTAATTGTAAAAAACACTATTAATAGATTATTGTGTTATGCTGCAGCATAGCTTCAGTTGTAATTAATATTGAATCAGTCACTCTGCGTAACGAAGAAGTTTGGCTCGATGCGTAGTGTAGTGACTTCTCAGTCGGTGGTATCGGTGAGTGTGGGTTCAAATCCCCACGGCAGGCGAAGGTAATATTCTTGTTATAATAAACGCAAGCATCAAAGAGAAGCCATTTATTTCATGAAGCCATGTACTTAAAATCAAGGATCTAACATTCTGCGTCTTTGCCGTAAAGAATAAAAGTCATTGTGCCAAAGTACATTTTCTTTACTTTTACGACTTTTCCATGCTTTTTTAAAGTATATTGTTATTGGGAATCTAACAATCTTTGTGTCTTTGCCGTAACGATGTTTTGTCTTTGAGCACAATCTAACCAATAAAAGTCTTTGTGGCAAAGTGCATTTTCTTTGGTTTTACGATTTTTTTTTCTCTGTGTGTATGGGAAAATAGTGCTGTTTTCCCAAAAAAATCCCAATTACATTTTTATAAGCTCCAATTTTCAAAAAACTGGTACGCATTTCGTTTTTCATTTAAATTTCTTTAAAATTTAAGTTTAAGTTGTTTAAGTTGTCAAACATGAAAATCGGAGTTAAATTATCAGAGTTATGCTTTTTTTTACTTAATTTTTTTGCTATTTTTTGTTGTATTTAAAAAACCGCAAAAGTCCAAATATTTTCTAAAACTTTACCTAATATAGAAACAAAAAATTAAAGATGCAACGGATAGTGATTTGGCCGTATACCGGATATCCGGCGAGCTGCAAGGCCAGATATCCGACAGCCGGATGGTAGGTCCATTGCCTCGTTGTCACGAAATTAAATTTTTTACTCCTTTTTGTTCAGCGTTAGTTCTTTTCTCAAAAATTGTTTAAACCATGACACAATCATAAGGTAGGTTCATTTTAAAATAAGTGCTTAAAATGCAAGTTTTCCAACAACAAGGCTATGAAAACCTTAAATGTCAAATGCTAATGGCAATAGTAACTTTGACATCTAGCTCCCTTTTTCTAGTTCCTCTCCAAGCTGAGTTTACCTTATGATTGTGTCATGGTTCCAAACTTTGAAAGAATTAAATACTTTAAACTGGCAATCAGTGTTGCCGTTTGGATACAAGTGTATCCATTTGGATACTTTTTTCTTTAAAAGATTGATATATACTTTCTTTTAAGCCTCAGTGTAAATTTGGATACGTTTTTTTTTAAAGCATTAATGTATTCAAGAGGGATAGTAGCTCGTTGTCTTTGCTTGGTTTTTTTTTTCTCTTTGTAACGAGACGGTTGCAACTTGCCGAATGTCTGCACTAGCTACGTCGGTTTTGACATTTAACCCAAAATGAGACGATTTCTTCTTTGTCATCAAATCAAAAAAAAAAATATGATTTCCAAAATGATATCACTTAAGATATATCATGCCTTGATCCAAAATAGTTTAAAGAAACTAATATTTTCACATTTCTAAATCTTCTAAATAACTTTCCTAATTTATTTGAAGAAAATCAAAAAGAAAGACTTTCGTAGTAGCAGTCCCATAAATTCTACAACAACGTTAAAAAACATTGTGAAATTGTGTCATTTTGGGGTAATATCAACTTATTGAAAAATGCGTTGCAATAATTTTTTTCTTTACATACAATACTGAATGAATTCACATTTTGAAATAAAGTTTGTTTGCAAAACTTTTATGTAAGCCTTCAACTGAAATAAATGAATATGTAATTAAGACTAAGAAATTTGGTTTTAATTTTATCTTAATACAATAAAATTTTATTTATTAAAAACCATGTTCTTTTATCATATTTTGAGAAAAGTTATCTGTTAGTGTTATTTCGAATTTAATACATATGTGAATACTTTTTTTCTCTGGAGTGGATACATTCGGATACATTTTTGACCTTTTCGTAGATCCTTTTTTAATTATCGCCTCGGCAACACTTCTGGCAATACTGAAAACCTTCATATTAAAACAGCTGACTGTTTAAATTATATTAAGGGTATTCATGCAATGCTAAAAACGCGACGCATATGCCGAAAAGCGGAAAAACCGTCAACGCCGAATTTGAACTGTCGGCAACCAATTGTGGCCACCTTTAAAATATTTTACATATATTTACTACAAATATTAAACCAAAGTTACCACTTTTTCAATGCAACTTAAAGAACAGCTGATTGATTTACGGCACTCGCCGATAACAACAAAACAGCGAATATTTTCCGATTTACGGCATCGGAAAATATTTGGCATTGCATGAATTCCATTATTTTTATTAGCTATTATTATTATTTAGTTTGTATATTTGTCATAAAACGAAAAAAAAACGAAATGGCCATTGTCCACTTTGACCGAGCTTCTTATGATCAATTGTGTTGTGTGTGATGTGAAATGTTTGCACACAAATGATCGAGAACTGGACCTACATGTTTTACGCCGACTCCGAACGGCTTATGTTCTCAAGAAGCTCTTCATGGCAGTTTTTACTCTCTGAGGTTTGCCATTGTCTGCAGAGAGGTGACGGCCGAACAGAAAAATTAATTCAATTGGTAAAATTTTCTGTGTCAGATGAAGGATTCGAACCTGGGTTCTCTGGCGTAAGAGTCACACACTATACCCACTACGCCACGGCCGGCACGTATATTTGTCATATTGTCAATAAAAACATCGCCTGTTGTCTTCGAACGCTGAAAATTTAGTTTTTTTTTCACCATAATCTTCCTCTTCTTAATCTTGATTATTAATTTTAATCATTTTACTAATTGAACGTTTTTCTAATATTTTAGTTTATATATGAATTTATCATTGTTGTGATATGTAATCTTAGTTTTTTGGAAGATACCTTGTAAATTTTTTACATTGTACCTATTTAATTCCTATTTACTGAAGAAAAATTTATTGAAATAAAATAATTTTAAGGAACTATCCGGCCGGCCGAATGCAAACTCATTTCACAAATAGTGTCAAATTGACACTTACATAGTTTGAAGGTTAAAATCTTAAATAATATCATATAAACAGTTTCATGTTTTCGTAATTAATAAACCTATTCACAGCGTAATTTGATAACAATTTAAGATGCGTCGCAGTTTAACTCAGAAAATATAAACGCCATTGATAAACGCGTATAAAATGTATACCTCACAATAAGTTATCTAGGTTTTTTATTATTAACTAATAATTAACAATTTTTGCTTTTATTTATTTTAACTAATAACAATTTTTTTTTTTTAAATAAGATTTCGAAACACATTTCGAAGTGATTAATATGCATAATAATACACAAGAAATTTGAAAACTGGTTAGTCTTTCCAAAATTTACGAAAGAAAGCTACTGCATTACTGCCAATAAATAGTTGTTTTAAGAGTTGTTTTGCTTTTGTTCTTTATAGAAATTCACTGATGGCATTACGAATAAACTTGTTGGATGTTTCTATTCGCTGGACAGCAAAACAACTATCAGCAATGGCAACAAATCCAACGGCTCAATTCATTACTCAACTCCAACCAATGGAACTTACAGACTACGTGAGGATAATGATGATTCTGGTAACCTTAGTGATGACACCGATTATGAGTCAACAGTGCCAACAGCAGAGGACAGAAAGATTTCAGAGAATGAGCCGTCAGAAAATGATAACAACGTAGTGCTGGTGCGCGTCTATGGGAACAAAACGGATTTGCTCATCGATCGCAAGGCTGAAACTAAAAACATTATCCTGTTGCACTCGTATGGTTTTGCGCCTTCACTCTATGCTACGTTTAAAAATGGTTTAGCTTACGATTTTATACCTGGCGTAACGTTGAATACGAATAGTGTTTTGCAACCCGAGGTCTGGCGCTTAGTTGCGCGACGCATGGCTGAAATGCATCGCATGGTCGACGCAAGTGCCGATCTTGTCGGGCAACCAGTGCCAATGCTGTGGAAGAAAACGCAAAGCTTTTTAGATTTAGTACCTGAACGCTTTAGCGATGCCGAGAAACACAAAAGGTAATTACTTTCGAAATTCGAAATTTATTTCGTCACATCCACCGTCATTATTTTGTAGGCCAAAAGAAGGAATTGGAATTGGATGGAGTAGCGGCGAGAACGTGAGGCGAAGAGGGTGGAGCGCTTTGCGGTTACTCTCTCGTCAACGTTCACACACAAGCTCTCTGTGCTTTCTGCTCTCTGTGCGTGTTGCGTTCTTATTCTCCTTCATTCGTTCGTTCGTTTGTTCGTCTAAACGAGTACGTTCGTTCGATAGTTTTGTTCTTGCAATAGTAATTCCTTTGACTTTCATATAATTGGATTATTTTACTAAGATCAAAGTTCCGATCACACTTAAACTGATGAACTAAACTTTCTCTCATCCTCTCTCTTACTCTTTCTCTCTTTCTTTCTTCTCTGTGCATAACGCACATTGTTTCGCAATCTCGTTTTTAGACTCGAAGCATCTTTCCTGCCCATTGCGCAGCTGCGTGCGGAATTTGAACGTTTGTATCAGCATCTGGAGACGCTGGAAAGTCCCTTGGTGTTCGCACATAATGATCTATTGCTGGGCAATGTCGTCTATACAGAATCTCTGCAACGTGTTTGTTTTATTGACTACGAATATGCTGACTACAACTTCCAGGCATTCGATATTGGCAATCATTTTGCCGAATTTGCCGGTGTCGATGAGGTGGATTATGCACGCTATCCGGAACGTGAGTTCCAATACCAGTGGCTACGTGTTTATTTGCAGTCGTATTGGCAGCGCACACAAATCACTGACGCTGAGGTGCATCGCTTGTATGTGCAAGTTAATCAGTTCGCATTGGCGTCACATTTCTTTTGGACTATCTGGTGTTTGATTCAAGCTGAACACTCCACAATTGATTTTGATTATGTTGAGTAAGTGTGTTGCATTAAAGATCATTTACTGCGTTTTACAGGAACACTAAAAACTATCTTATAATTACAGATACGCTTTTGTTCGATATAACGAGTACTTAGCCAAGAAGGACAAATTCTATGCGTTGAATGCCGAATGTTCCAGCTGAAGGAGCTGTGCTGTCTTCATACCCAACGTATCTCAATGTATCTTTACGTACCTCAACGTTTTCAATAGACGTCGTTACACATCCCAGGCAAATAAAAGAAAAACAAAAATAAAAAAATTAAATAAAAAAATACAAAAAAATAGAAAAATAAATATTAACAATATTTTCCTTCTGTTATGCATCATTCCGCTACCTTTGTATTTTGTAACATTTTGTATAAACAGATATACTGAATAGCAAAGATATTGGTTAATAATGACTTTTTTTTTTTGCAACTTGAAAAAAGTCGCTTGAATACCTAATTGGTATTTGTAGCATTTACTAGCTTTTTATCATATATTCTCCCATAATTTAATTATACTTTTTGAGCATTTTCGACTTAAAATTGACGGTACTCTTATTGGTGCAGCTGTTAATTATGGACTTAATTTAAGCTATATTTTAACAGAGAATTAAGTTAACTTAGCAGTAACAACTGTAGAATTGTCTATTTGTTCAGGTGTTAATTGTTTTTTAATATTTTTAATAAATAAACTGTGAAGAAGTATTGTGTTTGTTTTACAAAAACAATACATTAAGCGAATTACTTAATATTACTCAAATTAGTTTAAACCTTAAATCATGTAATTAATAAGAATATATATATTTTTTCATCATTAGTTACTCATTCGTTTTGTTGAAAATAAATAAATATGTACAGCAAACCAGTGGCATAGATTTTTTTTAAAACAAGAGGATGTGTTATGGATAAGTCCAATATTGGGTGTTGGAACATTGCAATTCATAACAAGAGACTACCGAACCAGACAGTTCAAATGTTTTGAGTTTTTATCTTAGCGAATTTAGCCCCGAAAAGAAAAAAAAAAGTGTGAAAAGAGCGAAAGCGTTTTATCTCCTAAAATAATGGGGAATCTGATATAAAAATAACTGTTATTTAACAACATTCAAATATAGCGAAAAATTTGCCGATGGACTTTCAAATATACTAATGGTCGCTGCTTCCCGAATATTAAACTCTTTTTGAATTTTCGACTTATACTATAAAGGCTAAAATTAACTATTATTTTGTGCATTTTATTATTTCAGGCAAAAATAATGGTTACTTTAGGCATTTATTTTATCGGTCTAAAACATAGGTTCTCAAAGTGAGCATTATCGCTCCCCTCCCCCCGTGGGCGCTGCAGAAACCCTGGGGGGACGGTATTAAGGTGACGCAAATCTTGGGGGGGAGACTCTAAAACGCTGCTAGTGGGCGGTTGGAAAATAGAAACAACTTTTTATTTTAATGAATAGTTTCAGTAAAAGTTACATTAAGATTATTCATACAATAATCAAATTTTTTCGAATATAAAATATTTTTTAATGTAATATTTCCTCAGTGGTTTGCAAGTCTGAGTCATATAAGGAGAGAAAAACAAGATATTCAATCACCTTTGAATTGAATTGCAAAGCGAATAAAAGTTTGAAGCGAAATGATTAAATGTATGGACATCGTGAACATTGACCGCTACCCCGTTCTGACAGTGCTGTAATCTTTTGGCAAATTAAAAAAAGTCAAAACCGGTTCGTGCACATGTAAAAAAAATTCCAAATAAAAGAACATTAGTTATCAAAAACTGATCGGTCTAAGACTGATCGACTTCGCCGCGGTGCGAAATACCAGTAGTTAGTAGTAGTAGTAGTTAGTATCACCAGATTTAAGCACCTCGACATCGTCAAGGCCACCTGGCTGTCCCCGGATCAAAAAACGCGAAACCAAATTGATCATGTTGTAATCGACGGAAGGCATGCCTCTAGTGTTCTAGATGTGCGTACATTTCGGGGATGTCGATTAGATGTCGCTAAGCTGCAATTACAACGGACTGCCGAAGCCTACTCCGCTCAACTCTCGGTTAAGCTCAACCAACCAACCTCTGGACCCGACGACGCCGGCGGACTTTGGGAGCATATATCCCACTCCATGCGCGCTGCCGCTGAAGAAGTCATTGGTTTCCGGCGCCCGCAACCTCGGAACCAATGGTACGATCAGGAGTGTCGCATCGCGACAGCAGTAAAAAACGCCGCATATAGAAAAACGCTGCAGTCAGCTGCAACGCGAGCCGTGTGAGAAAACTACCGCGAAAAGAGAAAGGAAGATAGGAGCCTTTTCAGATGCAAGAAAATAGAGCAGGAAAAGCGTGAGCTTGAGGAACTAGAGGTATACCAGGGCAAGAAGGATGCACGAAAATTTTATCAATAGGTTAAGCGTCTAACCCAAGGTTTAAAGTCCGGAGCATACACTTGTAGAGGCGAAAATGGAGATCTGAATACGGATACACAGTGTGTGCTGATATTGTTTAAAATAAAGACACTTTGTATGAGAAGTGGGCGTAGTTTTCATACGATTTTGCCATATATATATAGATATGGTTTATATTAAATATCAAAGCTTATGTGCAAAATTTTAAGACATTTCTTTAATTTTTGCAGATTTTTAAGAGATTTTACGTTTAAAATAAAGCCACTTTGTATGGGAGGTAGGCGTGGTTTTCATCCGATTTTTCCAAATTTCATAGCCAGGATTTAAATTGAAGGTCAAAGCTTATAGGTGTGTTTCCGTACTCTACACTGTGAAAGACTTGTGTAAGTTCAATCTGAGAGAGTAAAAATGAAATGTGAGAATAGTTGCAAAAGTACGGAAACAGCTTCTAGTAAGTTTCAAGCACAAAACAGCTGATTTTGACTGCAGACATGTCAAACGTAAATTGCGCCAATTAAAATTATCGTAAATTTGTTTGTAAAGTTGATGCTTGTTCTTACTTTACTCGGAGTCTTGATTTCTAGCACTCTCTGTGCACTATGTGTGCTCGAGAGAGCGGTTTTATGCTTGTTCTTCTCCCATTTTAAGCACAGAAAGTACGGAAACAGAAAATAGTGTCCCACAAGTTACACAGTGTGAGTACGGAAACACACCTTATGTGTCAAATTTCAAGACATTTTTAATTTTTGTGGATTTTAAAGAGATTTTACGGTTAAAATAAAGTCAATATGTATGGGAGGTTGGCGTGGTTTTCAGCTGATTTGGCTCAATTGATCTTCCTTTTTTGAATTTCATCATATTTTGAATTTCATCGCGATAGCTTTAAAATTACGTCTGTACGCGTTGGGGTATAACAAGCTTTTATAATGAGACCATATTTTTTTCACCAGAAAAAATGTCTGAAACACTGTAAAAACCTTAGTACCTTTGTAGTAAAGAGTAAGGATATTGTATAAGTTAAATATTCTTAAAAAATACCATCCACGTTTCTCTAAGTGTAATGACAATAGAAGAAATTTGTTAATATATTGCGTTATTACTAGGGCCGTGCTATTAATTGAGTAATTCTTTTGTTGATAAATCAGATTCCAAATCAACTGATTGATCGATTAACTAGATTTTCGGATTAATCAAATCACTGATGGGTCGATTAATAGGAATTATGATTAATTATTTGAGTAATTATTCGATTATTCAGGAATATGATTAATCAAATATGTTAAGTGTAAAACAATCTTAGTATTGTTCTTGAAGTTTATTATTTACTTGTTTTAAATTCATAAAATCTTAAGTCTAAAAATTAATTACTCGATTTTTCGCACGGTCCTTACTCTGTGATTCTGCAATTACTCACACATTTCCTTCAGTGCATGTAAAAGAGTTGGTTCTGCGGCACTCTTTCTCTCTCTCTTCATATGAAGAACGCCGATCACGCTATCAATTTTTCTCTCCTTTACCCGTGCTAGGCAAGTCTCCTCATCATGCACGCTTGGCACGCGCTCAATTCTTCTCTCTTTTACCCGTACAATGGAAACCCTCCTCATCTAGCACGCTTAGCACGCAGACAGCACGCTCGGTTGCACAGTGCCAAAGTGATGATTTTGCCCAACTCTACAGGAATGGCATGTAGTGACTTTAAGGATATTTTTGTTACAAGATATGACTCCTCGGAAACTATCGCTGCTTTTCTTGTAAAGTTAAATAATGAAAAATGCAGAGATGGTGTAGTCTTGCTTTGTACGCTGCAACATTAAAGACTGCTATAATGCCGCGGTTGAACAAGCTATCTACAGAAAAAGTAGCTATTTCCATTGTGTTGGCACACATTGCGAAATTTCACTATTCATTGACGCGTGAGGGCACTAAGCGACTCGGCCCTACCTTATAATACTGCCATGGGTCGTAGTGCCAAGCGTTTTATGTTTAATTCAATTAATGCGGCTGTAAAATGTTATCGATGCGGTTTGTTTGATCACAAAGCATCATCGTGTAGAAGGATTGAGTCCACAACATTTCAAGCCGAATCACTAAAACAGAAATCAACAAGGTCTCCGATTAGATGCCTCAAGTTGTTTGAACAGTGGAGCTTATTCTAGTAACTTTGGTAAACCAATTGAAAAGCGGGTAGATATTTGCAGTACTACTGTTCCTGAAGGAATTCTGCAGCAATCTAGTGAGAACTTCCCATTTTATTTTGTCTCGGGAGCGGAGTGTTCTATTATTAAAGAATCTATCTCATGTATATTTAGTGGCGAACGCATCAATACTTTTGTAAAAATTGTATTGTATTGGTATTGGACAGACCTGTGTGAACAGTACTCGCCAGATTTTGTCCATTGTACAAATTGATGGTATTTTAATTGAAGTCCTTTTTCATGTATTACCTGATTTTTGTTTAAATTTCAATATAATGAAATTAAATATAATGGTCGAGAGATTTTAGGCTTGGGTATATCTGTGCCATTGACATCAAATCGGATAAAATTTATCAAATCAAAAATAGCAAATGCATGTCTTGTTAAACAAAAACTTTTAACTTAAGTGCAATTGATACCGATATTCCCATCCAATATAAGCCCAAATTAATATCTATCTTAAATGAGTACAAAAATAATTTTGTTTTTGGTACCCCAAAGCACCCTGCAAGCGTTGTCCCAATGCAAATTCATCTCAAAGATGTGAATAAAACTGTATGTAGACGTCCATATAGGTTAAGCGAGGAAGAGCGAAATATTGTTCGCAGCAAAATTGATGAGCTTCTTGAGGCAGGTGTAATTCGCCATTTGCGTGCCCTAAATTGCTTTTGAAGAAGAAAGATGGAACAGATAGGATGTGTGTTGATTATGGTGAATTAAACGATAACACTATCACTGACATATTTCCCCTTCCGTTGATATTAGATCAAATCGATCGGGGTCATGCCTGTTATTCACCCTAACTGTGGAAAACGGCGGATCAGTTGCGGCGAGAGTTGATCCGATTCGCACTCTCTTCACTTTTCAAAAAAATCATATTGTTGAAACCAAGGTTGATTTATAAGGTTGTCGCAAGGGAGAGAGCGAGTACCCATAATTGTCAAATCGAAGTTGACAGCTCATAGAAAATCTGAAAGTGCTCTCCATTATCATCAGTTTTTCTTTCGTAGTCATTCGCAAAATTGGCTGGTTTTGACAATTATGGGTACTGAGAAGAGAGTGCGATCAGCCCTGCGACAACCTTATAAATCAACCTTGGTTGAAACCATGCGAGTGAACTGCACTACCGATCCGCAAAACTCACTCCGAAAAACAGCTTTTCAGCTGCCAAAACAAACAACGAATAAAATTGCAAAACAGTTTAAACTAAAGCAAAAACTATACTAAACTGAAAAATAAAGAAAACGAAGGTTTCAATCTTAATATTTAATGAATGCATTAAATAAACATGTTTAAAATATTTTCCAAAAAGGATATGGACTGTTGCGTTGTTTTATAGACGATGAAAAAAAAACAGCTTTTAACACCTACATTAGCCACGTGTGCATACTTTTGAAACTCCATCTAGACGTGAAATGGATTTTCTCGCTAAAAATTTTAATTCAAATCCGATTTGGATGTTGTAAAAACGCAGCTAAAATTCAAACTAATTTTTTGATAAAATGTGCAAACATTAATTTTTTTACGGAAAACCGAAATTTTTGCTTGATACAATTGGAAAGTAGAATCTTTTTTGTAGCGAATTTTTGTATGCTTTTTATATTTTTTATTTTTTTTTCTTTATCAATTTATTTTTATTTATAAATTTAAAAAAAATTGTGAAGACCAAAAACGATTTTTGACCACAGATTAGAGTTCAGAGACCTTAAATTACCTTCAACTAATATAGTATATTCAATTATTTAAAAAAAATTTTCAAATCCGCACCAAACTTGTTGCGGATGTAAAGTGAGTAAATTTGTATGTAGTGCGGATCTACTGCGTTTTCAACAATAGCTTTTTTTCTCCAAATCCGCGAACTTTGGTATCGATCCGCACCAAACTTACTCGCCGGTTTCTGCAATCGATTAACCCACGAGTTCGAGTAATTTTCCCTCCGCAACTGATCCACTGGATTCCACAATCAGCATGTATATACTTAAGTGATCGCGAATCTCGTTACAAGGAATTCTTATGACAATATTACTACAATATGAAATGTTGTCCATATATCACTGAAACATGTATTCAACTGCTCTACAATTGCAATAGAAAACAACACAATTGGCATAAGTATTCATATTTATTTATATTCTTGTTAATTTTATATTTCTAATAAAGGTTCACACATAATGTTATAAAATGCCTTATCACAACATTTCTGACACAAGTCATATTTTAAAAAAGAGAGAAAAAATTGTATTTATGCACGTTCCTCCCTTGGCAATTAAAACTTAAGGGAATCAAAGATTTAAAAATATCACGTCAATATTAATTGGTGGTTAATCATTACTGTTAGACAAAATATGCCTTTGGGGGCGGAGGGGGCGGGGGATTATCTTAGAATTAAGGTTAAAAGATATTTAAATAAGCGATATAAATAACATTATAATATTATGCTGCGTACATATCCATTAAAATTTTAAAATTTAAATATTTTCTCAAAACATGATATTAAATGCATTTCTATTGATAATAAAGCAAATTTTAACAAAAACATTACAATGAGTTCGCTCTGGATGAGCATTAATGTACTCGTACATTTTGTTTTAAGTCATTAATTTGTCATTAAAAAATTGGGTTAAATGTTAAAATGAATTCATTCCTGTTGCTTAACAAATTTTTGTGTTTATTTTATTGGCTACAATTAATTTTGTTGTAATTTAAAATTTAGACAATTTTTAGTATGCACTTCGAAAATAACATTTTAGGTCAAGTTGGTCTCATTCGACCAATATTTCCACCTCTGTCCAATATTGCTGAGGGGTGTAACAAGCGTAACAGACGCACCACTTCAAGCACCAAATTCCATGCATTTTCAAGAAATGCTTAATTTTCGAAATTGCCAGTGCTAGCTGTCATATTAATATAACTCCTGCTCAGCATACAAACCAGACTGATCTGCTAATTAGTGTTTTGGTGACGCATCAGACTCTTCGTTTATTGGAACCGCAGTTTCGTTAGCTATTGATGAAGGACGCGGCTGTGCTGTTAATATTTGCATAAAATATTCGCCAAACACCGAGTGATTGTACGCAATAACACGTTTAAAGGCCATTGCATAGGCCTCCAGTTCATCCTTATAGTCAAAATATCCTGGTGGTGGAGGCGGTAACCCGGCTTTGGAACGTAGAGCTAGGCGAACGTACGTTTGTAGGCGCTTCCCTGTGAATCAAGATAAAATAATGATATTTGGTCAATAGTAAAGAGAAAACTAAACCGAAATATATTTTGTTCCATATTCGTTCAAAAAATAATAAGATGCATAAAGTTAGCTCCACTATTTTTCATTTAATATTAAAAAATATGTGCTGTGATGTGCCCGATGCTTGCAATCAAGTGTCGCATTGGAAAAAAGTATTCTAATAATATGAAAAAATTAGTTTCTTCATATTAATTTTTGTTTTTCCGGTTTTTGGGAATATGAGAAATTTTACACATTGCAAGAAATATCTATATATTTATACGTGAACACAAATATTTAACACACTTTTTACACACTTTAAAGACAATGAAATGAATGAAACTTATATGATTTGAAAGCTCCGGTTCATATCACGTGCACAATATAATTTTTATTCAAATGTTTTGTCGATAAGATAGGTAAAAATTACAAATTTAGAACACCTTTTTTCCCCCCATATAAAAGAAACGGCAACAAAACACAAAGCCACACAGCTCGATTAAGTATTAATCAAATTTCAAAGTTTGTACATTTTTAAAAATGCAACAAAATTAAAACCGCGCACTCTTATTGGGATATCCTTCATTAAGATAGGTAAAACTAAGCGAATGTTAAAACTTTTCCCCAATGGAACAATAAGAAAAACAACGAAATACATAGCGATACAGCTCTATTGAACATCGTTGCTGTAGCATACTCGAGAAGAGTAGAAAGTGAGAGTGACTTGCTGATGCGTTCAGCAAAAAAAAAAAGAAAAATCTATTTTGATATGGTCGAATTTTGGCCACAGGCGATGCTTATATTTTAATAATAACTCAAAAATGGCGATATAGCCCAATAGCCCAAAAATGGTTCACTTTATGCCCATCAACAAATAGTTTTTTGACTTACACATTAAAACACGCACGGGTGTCTCGCTTTTTGTAATTTGTAGAATTTGTGTTTTAAGTAAACTTTCAGCTGAAGCGTCCATTTCGTTTTTTCCTTCCTTTTCAAAGTATTCATTGATAACAGTTTTGATTTGCTCCCAAATATTTTCAATTGCATCGGAAATTTCTCTGAGAAAAAATTGACAATCTCAGTATCAAATAATCTAATAAAAAAAATAAAATTCTTACTGGTCATTATTGACATCTTGCAAAAGAATTTCTATTTGCTTTGCTAACGAAATACGATTTTCTGACCTCTGCGAAATTATGGGCATGGCAGAGCAAATAGATATCAAAGATGCTGAAACACACAGGCGTTTAGCACGCTGGCCCAACTTAAGAACGCGTTCCTTATCAATAGATAGCACCTCCGGAAACTCGTTGGCGTCGTTCCACGACATCAATTCCATGTAAGCATTAGAAATAGTTTGGTCGGCAGTGATTGGCACATTATTCGCATCATGTGCTCTGTTGCGTTTAAGCCAGTTTTCTGTAGCAGGAAATCCAACTGAAAATAGAATAAATTTTATAATTTTATCCAACCAGAAATAGTCATGCAAAAAAAAACTACATTTGTAATAAGCCAAGTACTCCTTAAACTTTTCCTTTTCGTATTCCACAGAATTGGCCATGATATCATTACGTGCAAAATCCAATAAGAAGTTTGCCATGTCTAGCTTCATCAGTGTCATAGTCTCGAGAATTCCTTTGAAAGTGTCCACAACATCCTCAATTTCCGTCAACTTTTGAACCACCTCATCGCGTGCTGGTGCACAAGATTTCGTCATTATTTGTATGACAAAATTGGCGTAGGATTTGAAATCAAGGACGCCTTTTTCAGCCTGTTGTCGAATAACAGCGGCATCTAGTACTTCATTAATATGTTCCAAAGCACGCTGATTAGTGGGCGACAATATCTGTGGAAAACACTCCTTGATGTCCGACAGAAGCTGAATTGCATGGTCATAACAGGGTGGCACTTGTTTAATTTGTTCACGCAAAACATCCCAGAAAGCTTTATGCATGACCTCCTTGATGCGATGTTCCAGACTACGAAATGACATTAGTAA
Organism: Coremacera marginata; assembly: GCA_914767935.1. Taxonomy (NCBI): domain Eukaryota; kingdom Metazoa; phylum Arthropoda; class Insecta; order Diptera; family Sciomyzidae; genus Coremacera; species Coremacera marginata. Next base: position 70,855,919 of record OU612046.1, on the reverse strand, counting down.
AAAATATATTTATGTAAACAATAAAGATACTTATTTCTTTGTTTTGTATATCTCACCTGTTCTCTGGCGGCTCATAAGGCTGTAATTTAAACTCTGGATTGAGTGCAATTTCATGAGCAAGCTCCATATTTTTTATATTTTTAACAACATGTGCAACTTCGTTTAAAGTAAGCACTTTAGGTGGACTACCATCCATGCTAGGCAGCACAAATCGAGTATGTCTGAAAATTAAAAATGGTACATGGTTAAATTAGGGAATTCGTAATATTTTGCTATGATATTTAGCCTTACTTGTCAGAACTTTCACTGTCTGTTCGTTCCCTCAGGCTTGCAGCTCCTGGTGAGGAACTAAGCATGTTTTCAGGAGCATTCGACTCATTGCTAGAACCATTGGAATCCATTCTTTAAATACGAATACAAATTAGTTTTAATGAGGGAATTCTAAATATTTTGCAGCGAAATTTTATAAAAAAACCTGATGCCCCCTTATTTAAGATTATTTTTCTGACAACTTGCTTGAAAGCGTTTCTTTAGACATTTTTCGAGCTCGTGAGGGAAGAACAAGCAAAATGTCAATCACTTTATTTGAACGATTTTTCGATCACGTATCGAATAGTTTCGAACAACGGATTGTGAAATTGGCAGATTGAAAATAAATTAAAATGTTTTAAAAAATAAATATAAGTGGTAGTTTTTTAAATATGGCGGATAAAGTGTTTTTTATTAGAAAAAAATTATTGATTTTAAGCAAATAATCAATTGTTTTCTGTTACAAAATTGAGTTAATAGCTATTGTGCTTGAAACTTGCTTGAAGTAGTTTCCGTACATTTTGATAAATCCTTAAGATAATTAAGAGGTCTGTTTCCGTACTAAAGGGCTGCGTAGTTGCACTTTCAAGGCAATTGTTAACCCTCCGATGAGTGAGAAGGTCCCTAGGGACCTTTTTGCCTTTTCAAACTGAAATTACTCCTACTTCGGCCACTACAACCCCCCCCAAAGTTACCATGTATTCCAAGAGTATTTTGTTGCGCATCTTTTGAAAAAAAAATCAAGCCGATCGGATCATTACTTTAGGAGTTATTGAGGTTTTAGTGAGCATAGTACGCGGACGTGTGAATAGGTCCGTATGGACCTTGTACTGAATTTCACTAATAAATGCATGTTTTTGGGCATTATTATAATTTTTTTATTGTTTCAACACATAATTTACTTGTTCTGAACACAAAGACCTAAACTCAAAGACATTAGGGATGATGGTAAAAACAAAAAATTCTAAGAAAGCCAGCTAAGTATGGTTTGAAAGTATGGTGGTTATGCGACTCACAGAGTTATTATCCTGTGAAGGGAATGGTATATTCTGGAAAACTGCCAAACCAACAACGGGAGATAAACCAAGGGCAGAACTATATACGCGGATAATTTCTTTACCACTCTTGACTTGGCGCGTATTTTGTTGAGGAGGAAGACCGCATATGTTGGTACAGTGCGCTACAACAAAACATTCATTCCACAGGAGTTCAAGAAGAACCCGAAGCGCACCATCAATAGTACATTATTTGGGTTCAACGAAGGGGATATAGCGTTATGCTCATACGTGCCGAAAAAAAATAAAGTGGTGAACGTGATCTCCACAATGCACTACACATGCCTCGTTGACGAGCAAACCGAGAAGCGGAAGCCCTATGCCATATTAGATTACAACGCCAACAAATGCGGCGTTGATACCATGGATCAAATGCTAGGCACTTACAGCTGCAAAAGAGCAACACAACGATGGCCATTGGCCATGTTTTATAATATGCTGGACGTCGCTGCATTTGCTGCTTTTACGATTTACAACGAAATGAAGCCTATAAAAAGGAGTGACAGACGGCGGTCGTTCTTGTTACTGCTAACGAAACAATTGGCCACACCAAATATCGAAGAACGTGCCCTAAACGACCATATAACCTCATATCCAAGGATACGCAATGCGATGGAAGCATTCGATGTCAGGGTAAGAAAAACATCTTCAAATTCAAGAATAGAATATATATTTATTTGTTTTTTATTTTTCTTTTCATTTCAGGTATTACCAAGACCGATGGAAGGCAATGCACCGTCGTTTGCGGCTAGGTCAAGTAGACCGTCATGTCGCCTTTGCCGTTCTGAGTACGGGCGGCAGCGGAAAACACGGGCACACTGCTTCGGCAGCGGCAACGCTGTTTGCGGAGAACATAGCACACTTTTACATCGCTGCAACACTTGCGCACAGGGCGGGGGACAAGAAGTACACGCTCAACAACAATAATTTTTAAACTTTTTTATAATAGTCTTAAGAAAATTCAAACAAAAAAAAAAAAAAAAAATTAAAAAAATTGAAAAAATTATTTTTGTATGTAGAATTTAGTTATAAACAATAAAAACAAAAAAAAAATTAAAAAAAAAATTTTTTATATGAAAAAACATGATTTACAAAAAAGGTCCGTAGGGACCTTTTCACACGGCCGTGAAGTTCAGAACTGTCACACATCGGAGGGTTAATTTCACACTACACTGCAATATCTTGCTCTCCGCAAACAACTCATGTGTGTGATTGCAGCGAAGACGAACAAAACATATAAGCGCAAGTAAAGGCAGAACCAAAATAGACGAAACGAGACAATTGCAACTTGTCGTACGTCTGACGAGTTGAGACGCTAGCAGTTCGGTTCTTACGGAACAAAACGTATGGACAAGCTGTTTCGTTCAGCTTCGTTAAATTACGTTTGTTAATTTTGGGTAACAACATTGAATTGCATTAAAGCGAACATTTTCGTCTCTAATCGTTACGGAGCAACTCGTCTATTTTGGTTGGACCTTAAAAGAGATCTAACACATTGTTGCTCTAAAACAGTGGTGATCACTACATGTTTTCCCATAACACGCGGGTGTCGTGTGTTTTTGTGCTTTTGTGAACGAAGTGTTCGTACACTGTGTAAAAGTTTGTTTTTTCTGCTGTGCTTTAAATTTCAAGTCTGTAATACTGACTCAGTATGCTTTGAGCGTTCATGCGATGAGGGATGAGGGTGTCACTGTTTTATTTATGAATTAAATATTTTGCAATGTTTACGGAAATTTGGTGTGTTCAATTCTTACTTTCGGAAAAATTTTATTGAGAATCACAATACATGGTTTGCTTCCGTACAGCAACTACAGTAAAACATAGAAACCAACGAACTTGAGAACCTCCTATTTTTTTAAGTCGGTTTAAAAAAAAAACATTAATACATTCTATTCATCACTTCTACCTTTTTTTGATCTTTTCTATGTTAAAAAAGCAAAAAGCAAACACAAAAATAATAAAACTTTATATTGAAAAAAACAACACTCGACAATATCTTCTTGCACCAAATGTTGTGAGAGCTTTTAACAACATCTTGTTTCAGTGTAAAGCTGTGCATTCGGAACAGTGATGGGATAATAAATAAAAAAAAAATCGTAATTTTCACACCATGAAAATCGTCAAAATCGTCATTCAGTGCAAATCAGTATTACAATACAATACATTTTTCTTCATTCAAAAGCATATTTATTTATATAAAATTTATATTTACATAAAAATTCATTGACTATTAATAACAGGTCATTCAATAAATCCGTTGGATAAGTAAGAAAAAACAAAATTTTGATAAAACTCGATTATATTATTCAACATAGTTGCCTTCGAGAGCGATACAACGAGTATAGCGATTTTCCAACTTTTCGATACCACTTTTATAGTACGATTTCCCTTTCTCGTCAAAATAGGCTTCAGTTTCAGCAATTACTTCATTATTGGACTTGAATTTCTTTCCAGAAAGCATTCTCTTGAGATCTGAAAACAAGAAAAAGTCGCTGAGGGCTAATTCTGGAGAATACGGTGGGTGGGTAAGCAATTTAAAGCCCAATTCATTCAATTTTGCCATCGTTTTCATCGATTTGTGACACCGTGTATTGTCTTGGTGAAACAACACTTTTCTTTTGCAAATGTGGCCATTTCTTGGCGATTTCAGCCTTCAATTGCTGGTTCCTTTTTGGTTCCTTTAGTCGATGAATATTATTCCTTTCGCATCCAAAAATTGTCACATATCGACGATAGCATTCGATTTTCTTGCGGTTTAACAGCGCCAAACACTCCTCTGAAGCATTAATTCGTTGTTGTTTTTGGTCGACTGTGAGCTCACGCGGCACCCACTTTGTACAGAGATTTCGCATACCCAAATGTTCGTTTAAAATATTAAAAACACTACCATCTGATATCTTTGCAATGTCAGCTAGCTCGTGCACCTTCAATTTGCGATCGTTCTTAACCAATTTGTGGATTTTTTTGATGTTTTGTGGAATAACAGTCTGATTTGGGCGTCCACTGCGCTCTGCATCATTTGTGCTGATACAACCAGGTTTAAATTCAGCAATCCACTTTTCTACCATTTGTCTCAAGCCAAATTGTTGTCAAATTTTTATACGTATCATTTGAAGGTTGGTAGTAAATAAAAATCATATGGAAAAAATCTAGTAACGCCATCTATGTGTCATCCTGTGGACTTTTTGAACGTAATGTTATATCGTTTTTTTTCCAAAAATCGTCACAATCCAAAAAAAAATAAAAGTTGAGTTAATTACGCAGATATTTGTGTATTACCATTAATTTTATATTGTGTGTAATTTTGATGACGATATCTGCTTTACTTTTCGCGTGAGAGCAGAATATGTAATTACTTAAGCTCAATATATATTTAATTTGTCCACATTAGTGATGGAAAATCGTAAGTTTTATTTATCTGCGTCTGTATGTTAGAACCAAAATATTTAAAATTTAGGAGCATATTTGGTGTAATAGTTATATCTTAAAATAAGTGGAGCAAATGCTTATGTCTGTTCAAATATTAAAATGCTTCTTCTGAAAAAATCATATTTTTTTTTGAGTTGTGACGTTATTGAAATAAACGAGCTATATAATAATCTATATATTTATTCCGGTAAGGGTCCCCTTATTCCAGCAAATCTACAAACGCTACAGCAACACTTGATATATCATTAGAAAGGTCATGACCTGTAGGTATGCAGGAAATTATTCGATTTTTAATAAGTGGTAGTGTTGAGCAGATATGAGCATTTAAATTTGGAAAAATGGCAAAAAGACTTAAGACACAAACTCGCTCTAATGTGATTGAGAAAGTGTGATATACAAAGCGAATATTTTAGCCATTTCTTGATCCAGTTTTTTCATTTATTTTTATATTTTACTTTGGTAACAGTTCTTAAAAAATATTAATGAAGTTTTACAATAAACTTTGAATAAATATTTAAAATATTTAAATGAAATAAGTGATACCAAGATGAAGGAAATTTCAAAGTGAATATTGCTTTTTTTTAAGGCATAACCATGGCAGAGTGCAAGAGTATGCGCTTTCGCTGAATAATTCGGAGCGAATTATAGGTAGAAGCTCGCAAGAGAAAGCATCCAACGTTTCTTTGTTCTATCAATCAGCACGAATTTTTATAACTGCTCTGTTTTTCAATATTTTCTCTTTCTTCTATTGGAGCAGTTGTTTTCATCGGCTTACTTAGAATAGTTAAAATAAGAGAATAAGAGTTGACTTGCATAAATCTTTAAGAACACTCTTCTATATATTTATTCCTGTAAGGGTTCTCTTATTCTAGCGAATCTAAAAATGCTACAGCAACACTTGATATATCATTAGAAAGGTCTTGAGGTGTAGGTAAGCAGAAAATGATTAGATTTTTGAGAAGTGATAGCGTTTAAAAATGGAAAAATGGTAAAAATACTTAAGACCCGGACTCGCTGCAATGTGAATGAGAAAGTGTGATTTCCAAAGCGAAGTAGGGAAGTACACCCGATTTTCGGGGCGTTATCACTAGTTCAGATATAATTGACAATACATCTAAATAAAGGTAAAAAATTATTAGATTCAGTTAGTGATGTTGATCAAAAAATTTTAATTAAAGCTAAAGTACTACATTGGTGCATAAGTTTCTATTTGTATATATTTTCGTAATTGTACTTTTTTTATTATTTTTTTTTTTATTTCTAAATCATAACATGACGAATTGTTCATTCTCAAATAATCATTGGTATAATATAAAAACAGTTCCTGATTTTGTTCAAATTAGTTGAGAAAATGTGCGTTCAACATTTGCTGGCGAATAAGGCAAGGATAAAAAATTAAAAATGAATTTTACCATAAGGGGAATTGCTAAAGATTTTCCCCCTTTTCTGATATAAGAAACTGTTTTCCAGAAATATTAATTTCCACTTCGTCTAAATCACTAAAAAGATGAGTTTATTTCCAAATCATAGTAAAAAAAAAAACGAGTCAACAAAAAATCGCCATTTTCGGCATCAATATGAAAGGAAATCGTCACTCCATAATTGATGCCAAAAATCGTCAAAATGACGATAAATCGTCAGTGTTCCCATCACTGATTCGGAATGCTCTCTTTGTTGTTGTTTGAACCGTGCGTAGATCACCACTGCTCTAAACAGTGATGATCACAAAATGTTTTCCCATAACACGCGGGCGTCGTGTGTTTTTGTGCTTTTGTGCAAGAAGTAGCAATCGGCTCGCTGTGTTCATACAAAAGTGTTTCATGCGATTAGAGCATTTATGCGATAAGGGTGTTGGTCGTTGTTTTATTTATGAATTCAATATTTTGCCAAGTTTAATGAAAGTTGGTGTGCGCAATTTTTATTTTCGGAAAATTTTTTCGTGAATCACAAACCAACGAACTTGAGAACCTCCTCCTTTTTAAAGTCGATTTAAAAAAAATCAATAAATTCTATTCATCACTTTTTTGATTTTTTTCTATGTCAAAAAGCGAAAAGCAAACACAAAAAAAAAACTTTATTTTGAAAATACAACACTCGACCATGATATAATAATTTACAAGGTAGCCTTGACAACTACATATTTTCTCAGAGCGTCGACCAACACTTGTCAAAATCAATGCAAAGTGTAATTTTTCATCTGTTTTGATGCTTATTCGTTTTCTATTTTTCTATGAGTTTTTGACGAATGCTAGTCGACAAAAAAAATATCACTTCTACCTTGTAAATTATTATATCATGCACTCGACAATATTGCATACAATTTTTCTTGCACTTTTTGTTTCAGTGTAAAGCTCTCTTTGTTGTTTTTGAACCGAGCGTTGATCACCACTGCTCTAAAACATCGTTGCCAGAGAGCACACTGCAGTCAATTCTATTGAAAATAAGTGACAATAGATGAGTTGAATCATCTGAAAGCTTGGTAGAGCTTATTGCTGCTATTTATTTTTTATAGCAAAAAAAAATATTTTGCATCTATTATATATCGGAAACTATGAATGCTAGGACCAGGGATCGAAAATAAACAGTACGTAGAAAGCATGACTCATGACACCAAAAAAGGGTGGTAGATAGTGGTAAGGTGAGTTCAGAAGAAATGTTGAGTGACAAAAAATAATAAGACCAGCTCCAGTTGCGGGAGATATAAACTATTTTCGACCCTTTTGTGCTTTTCGTATTCCGACCTAAAGAAGAGTTACAGATTAGGCGTAGGTGCATTCGGAAGAAATGTTAAAGGGCCAAAAATAATAGGACCAGTTCATATATTTAACCCCTCTAGAAGCCCAGCTTTTCTTTTCTGTATGGGGACCCAAAGAAAGGTGGCAGATAGGGGGTAGGTGTGTTCGAAAGAAATGTGGAAGGACAAAAATATATAGGACCAGCTCATACATTTGACCCCACAAGGAGTTAATTGACGGGAGTTATAAACCATTTAGAGCCTTTATCTTTTTCTGTTTTTGTAGGAGGAACCCAAAAGGGTGACAGATAAGGGAGATATGTTCAGAAAAAAGATTAGGGGTGAAAAAATAATAGGACGTCGTCATTACTTACGTACGCTTACTTTAAATGAAACAAAAACGAAATTACAACACACAAGGAAATATTGAAGTTGTTGCAAGTAAGCTAAAAGAGCTATGGCATTTTCAACTCTGATCTATGTAAAAATTTCATAATTCATCATTTCATTGTTTGAGACACAGAATATAGAGACAGCAATACTGCGCAAAAAAAGCTGGCTACACTGACCCCACTAAGCTGGCTTTTCTTTTGCATGTGTAGTAAGGCCGGTTTAGATAGCTCTTTTTGTACAGTGTTGTTGCAATATTGAGTGTCTCGAACAATCCCTTAGTCAAGCCAGAGTATAGAATATTATAAAAAATTAGATCGACTCAAAATCCATTACGAACGAATCGCGCTATGGCCGGCAAAAAACTTTCTCGAAGATATTTCAGCACTTTGTGGAAAATGTGGACCAAAATCCGGGAATCAATGGTTCAAAAAGTAGTATATTACTGCGGCATACTTCTCACAAGTACGTTCATTCCACATATGAAGAAAAAAAATATCGAAATACTAAGGGTTTTCCACGGAGCCCATTAAACACACATATAAACAAGAAAATTAACGTTAGTACGTGTAATCTGTTTTGAAAACATGAAAAAATTAAGTATTTTAAAAAATTCTGGCAAAAATTTACTTTTTTGTTTTTTTAATGCGAGTCAAATTCACAGAATCATAATTTTTTTTTTTTTCTTGCACAGTTTTCACCTTTTTAACCATTATCTTATAGCTAAAAATGGGTCTGAGTCCGAATCCGTTATCAGAATTTCAAAACTATGTAATTTTCTACATAGTTAATGACAAATGTAGGTCGCAAAACACAAATATTTTTAATTTTTACTAGTTTGGTGCTGACGAAGACTAGGTAAAAAGTAGTCGCTGAATCCGAACCCGTCTTTTGAATTTTCAAAATTATGAAGTTCTCTTACAATAGGAATGCCAACTAAATTTCTTTACTTTTACGAATTCAGTTGGGGCGAACACTAGGTAAAAATGGGTAAAAATGGAAACCGCATCCGTTGTCACAATTTAAAAATTCTGTAATTTTTTGTTTTATAGAGTTGCCACTTAGTCTTTATTTTTATTTGTACGAATTTGCTGGTGAAGGACAAAATACCAAAATTCTCTACAATTTTAAAAAAATAACTACAGCTAAAGTTCACATAGACAGGCTCAAACCAGCTTTTCTGAATACAGAAATTTCACAGACACTTTCAACTACACATCATAGCTATATAAATGTAAGCCTGTTAAAAAAGTGCCTGTCCAAGCGGTCGGGGCTCTGCTAGTTTTTATTTAGAAATGTATTTAAAAAAACAGAAAATATACAGCAATGGATGGCATTTTTTGTAAAACATATTATATTTAAGATTCTTTACTCGCCAAGGGCCATCTTTCCAACCTTTGTTTTAGAAGCCACTGGAAATGTCATTCTATGGCGATTCTATGGAAGGTATACGGAAATAATATTTCCTTTGTACTACTCACAATTTGAGACATTAATGAAACGAAAGAACTATTTAAAAATTGGTATTTGTCACGCACCTCTGTTTGCCACAAAACTTCCTCTCAAAATGGCAATTTTACTCTTTTCAAACCTTTCCGTTTTAAACATTTTTAAATTTGAATTTGGCCTGCTAACGAAAAAAAAAAACGAAATAACCATTTCAGCCATAACCGAGAACTGGATTTACATGTTTCATGCCGATTTCGATCGGCTTATGTTCTCAAGAAGCTTTTCATGGCACTTCTTACTCTCTGAGGTTTGCCATTGTCGGCAGAGAGGTGTTGTCCGAACAGAAAAATAAATTTAATTGAAAAACTTTCTGTGTCAGTTTGAACCGGGGTTCTCTGGCGTATGAGCCACACACTCTACCCACTGCGCCACGACCGCCACAGTGGTTTGGTAAGGTACCTACTAAATATGCGGTGGACACAGTTTTTCAGAGCTTGTTCATCCAAAAAAAAAAAAAACAAATGATTTAGGGGTTCTGCTAAAGCTTTTTGCGCTTTTAATCGAAGATTTTGGAAAAATGTTGATTTTTATCAAAATGGCAGCTAAAAACTGATTTTTGACAAAAAAGTAATTTTTATAGGTTATAAAAAAAAGTATTTCTCTAAAATAAAAATCGAACGATCAGAAGTACCGATTCTTTTTGCTTAACAAGTGAAATAAATTTGGTAGCGAATCTTATTACAGTTTTCGAATGCTGTCCATCGGTTTCAAGCAGCATTTTCGAAAAAAAAACGCGTTCAAAGTTCTAGGAAATAGTTTATTTAGGTATACATGAATTTCAACCTGTATTTAAATTTAAAAATTATGGCGCAAAAGAAATGAAGTTTGGTGCCTGGTGTATTTTTTGGTTCTTTTTTTTTTAATTTCGGTGGCACCAAATGTGTCTTAGCTTAAAAACATACACTGGAGTGTATAAGTATATTGAGGCAAGTACATTAGTGCTATTCACTATCTTGAGTATTTGACATTGCAAATTAATGCAATTGTAAAAATTGCCATCAATCGTGAGCGGTCTTTTTCGGTTTACTTTGCAATACTTGTTGCAGAGAATAAAATTAACGGCTGATAGCTCACTGACTCTTTAATGAATTTTTTAATGAGTTTCTCCCGTTTAATTCGTTTTTTTATTTACATATTTTCCATATCTTTGTTTTTAATTTTTTTGACTTTATTTTTTTGACAATCAGCTGTTAGCTTAGTGTTCAGTATTGCATATGTATAGTAAATATAAAATATGGGTTTTAAGTGTTGCATATTTACACAAGCGTAGTAAATGCATCTCTGCATGTTTTGTTAGTGTAGAGTAAAAATATACTCTACCATTTTACAAATGCTATGATGCAAGACTATTTGCACCTGATTGTGAACAGCTCTATTGTCTTCTCTTGAATGCACAGCAATTTTTATTTATCTCGGATAAGCCCAGCCCAGCCCAACCCCTTCCAGTAAGTTTTCAAGCATTTGCGCGATATAAAATGATCTAATTAGAACTCAATAGCCGAACTATAATTTTTAAATGCCGTTGGCAATGAATTTTATTTTGCCGGTACTAGCTTTTTTGCTTATACTCGGTTAGTTTTATTTTGGACAGTTAAAAAGAAAATTAATTCTTTATGCCTGAATTTGTGTTTAAGATCGTAAACAGGCGAGTTTTATTTATTTAAAAAAAAAAAAACGGATAAAACAAACTCAGCTATGAGAATCCTTTGAAAAAAATTTTGTTAAAAGTGTTTTCATCGCGTTTCGATGAAATTTCACATGAAATATGTTTCAATGTAATGAAAAGCGTCCAACGTCTTTCCAGAATGAATGGTCGTTGCTCAAAATATGTGGGCGTGGCATTTGAAAAAATGTGTTTGGTGGGTTACTTATAATAAATAAAACACGTTTTGAGCAAAATTATTAAAAAATTAAAAAAAAATATGGGGTTATCCGAGTTAACTGACTCAAAACTTTCTTAGAACATTTTTAAGATGTTATACATTCGAAAAATGTAAAAAAAAATATTTGATTTTTGGTCGCCGAAAAACTTTATTAGGCCCTTAACGAATTATCGTGTTTTAATTTTACACTTTCCTCATTTCCCGTAAATAATTACGCACCGCAAGCAAAATCGTGCCCGTGCCTACCCTGGACACGGCGTAAATCGGCAGTCGGTGTTGTTCTCAGAGCACCGCTGATGCATATAGATGCCATCCTCTGCACTTTTTGGAATTGTTTCATGAAAGTGACTTTGTCTAAGGAAGGCCACCATATTACGACTCCATACAGAAGAATAGGTCTAATGACCCCTGCATACACCCAGTGAACGATACGAGGCGAGAACCCTCATATTGTCCCTATGGCCTTTTTGCAACTGTATAGTGCCACTGTGGATTTTTTAATACACTTTACTGAGTTTAATTTCCATATGAGCTTCCTATCTAGTATGAGTCCCAGTTACTTTGCGTTATCCGCAAGGGACAGAGAACTGACCCATTTCGTATGATTGGTGTCAAGGACGGAATTTGTATTCCCTGGTGAATAGGACCAGATCTGTTTTAGCCGAATTTACTTCAAGAACCCGTTGGCCCGTTATTCAAGTCTGCGAAGAGCTCTTTGCATAATATCGCATAGGGTCAGTGGCGGATCTAGGATTCGCCAGAGGGGGAAAGAGCTGAGATAGCAAAAAAAAAAACCCAAAATGAAAAATTACAAATATCGGTGATTCCATGTCAATTGACGTTTTTCACATATTTGTAAAAATTTTGTACTTTTCACGTCGATAGACTTAAAAAAAATTTGCATATATTTTAGTTTAATTTTTTTTTTACAATTTTTTAAAAACTGCCAATACAACAATTTTTATATACAAAATACTTTTATTTTTTACAATTTATGTAAAAGATAGTATAATTTAAGGTTTTTAGTATTTTTTGTACTTCTTACGAAATTTTATTGTTTTTCAGCTAGTAATATACCTAGTAATATAAAAACAAAGTTGTTTACAATTAAACTACTAAGAGAATATGAATGACTACAAGGCTCAAAGGAGAACTTATAAGTCAAAAAGTTCCTAACCCAAGCGAAACCATTGAACTAATGCTGTTTTGTTCTTTAGCTGACGATACGTAATGAAATGGGGATTGGGAATAATTTTACTTTACTGCCCACGCAATTTTCTTTTTATTTTTCTTAAACGTGCATTTGGAGCCCCTAAATATAATGCTACAAAGAAAAGCCGGTCTCAAATGGCTTAGGATATATAAATTTCGAAAATTTAAAAATGTTATCTTTTTTCGTATACGAAATATCAATATTTTTATACAGAAAAGTAGTTCTTAGAATAGTGTATACAAACTAAAAAGGTAAACTGTGATCGATTAAATTCAATATTAACTGCAAAATTCCATCGTATCCTTTAAAAACTTCGAAGTATTGAAATTGGATCAGTGAACGATTCCAATGATCATACAAGTGTTCTAAATTTAGTACTGTTTGATTAAAATTGGTGCCAATGACGATTTTACTTTGGTTCTTTAATAAAATTATAGTGTCTTGTAATGAAAAAGTTCAAAATGCATCAAGAGCAAATATTTTTTAAATTCAAGTGTTTGTGATTTAAAAAAATGTGAATATAACAGTACGTTCAAAAAGTCTATAGGATGACACATAGATGGCGTTACTAGATTTTTTTCCATATGATTTTTATTCAGTACCAACCTTCAAACCATACGTATAGAAATTTGACAACAATCTGACAATTGATTCGTGAGTTAAAGCATTTTGTGTGCAGCTATAGTTATTGAAAAAAAAAAATGGAAAAAGTGAATTTCGAGTTTTGATAAAGCATTGCTTTTTGATGGAAAAAAATACAGTGGAAACCAAACAATGGCTTGATAAACATTATCCGGAGTCTGCTCCATCGAGACAAATGGTAGAAAAGTGGATTGCTGACCAGCACAAATGATGCAGAGCGCCGTGGACGCCCAAATCAGACTGTTATTCCACAAAACATCAAAAAAATCCAAAAATTGGTTATGAACGATCGCAAATTGAAGATGCACGAGCTAGCTGACATTGTAAAGATATCAGATGATAGTGTTTTTACCATTTTAAAGGAACATTGGGGTATGCAAAAGCTCTGTGCAAAGTGGGTGCCGCGTAAGCTCACAGTCGACCAAAAACAACAACGAATTGATGCTTCAGAGGAGTGTTTGGCGCTGTTAAACCGCAATAAAATCGAATTCTATCGTCGATATGTGACAATGGATGAAACATGGCTTTACTATTACACACCAGAATCCAAAAGACAGTCAGCTGAATGGACAGCAGTCGACGAACCGAATCCAAAGCGAACAAAGACCCAACAGTCGGCTTGTAAGGTGATAGTGTCTGCATTTTGGGATGCGGAAGGAATAATATTCATCGACTATCTCCAAAAAGGAACCAGCATCAACAGCGGCTATTACTGTGCACTTTTGGATCGATTGCAGGCTGAAATCGCCAAGAAACGGCCACATTTGCAAAAGAAAGAAGTGTTGTTTCAAGATGGCAAAATTGAATGAATTGGGCTTCGAATTGCTTACCCACCCACAGTATTCTCCAGATTTAGCCCCCAGCAACTTTTTCCTGTTTCAGATCTCAAGAGAATGCTTGCTGGAAAGAAATTCAAGTCCAGTGATCGCTAAAACTGAGGCCTATTTTGACGAGAAAGGGAAATCGTACTATAAAGGTGGTATCGAAAAGTTTGAAAATCGCTATACTCGTTGTATCGCTCTCCAAGGCAACTATGTTGAATAATATAATCGAGTTTTATCAAAAATTTATTTTTTTTTTACTTATCCTACGGACTTATTGAAAGATTTACTAAACTCATTTATTTTCATGATAAGGGATATTTATAAACCATTTTAGATAAATATGTAAATTTTCCAAAAGTTATTTATGGAAATAATAAAAGGAATAAGCGCCGCAGACGAAAAATTTGTATTTAAAATTGCTGCGATTTATGAATATACAAATTTTGTACAAACTGTTTTTCCTTGTAAATTTGATCATGTCGAAATTTTGTGAAATAAGCTTTTACGTACTTACAAATTTGCACTGAATTTTCAACTTTCACGATTTTTATATACTAAACCATTCGAGACCAACAAAAAGTTATTGCACCAATAGGTTTATAAATGCAAATAAATAAAAATAAACTTATAAGTAAAATTATGCCTTCGTCTTAAAAAATTTCGGATGCCCTGCATATAGAAGGCATGCATGCATCAAAGCATCTGACGTTTCTGTTAAACACACTTTAGCTGATGGGATAACTCACATACAAAAAAGTGTGAATCATGCACGCATTAAGCATGATCCCATAACCTTACGTGTGTTTAACAGAAACGTCAGATGCTTTGATGCAATGATTTTATTCACTCGTCATATTGACTGTAGCGTGACATTATTAGGAGCTCCCTCCATATCTAAGAAGGCAATAAATGTTAATTCATTATTTAAGAAGAGTTTTCTATGGTTTTGGCAAGCGTGTGTAGAGCCGTTTCTACGGATCTTCATTTATTGTCGGCATGCTGTGAAACAGATAGTAATGCAGAATCAATGTTACTGCTGAGATACAGATCTAAAAGGCGTTTTAAGGTCTTTAATAGAAAATAGGCTAGTGAGTCTGAAATCTTTCGGAGTGGTATATGATGTCTTCCCTGCCTTGGGTATAAAGATCACTCTTGCTTTATTTCAAGCTGTGGGAATATGTGATAGACTTATGCAGCCATTTAAAATAATACGAAGCCAGGGTATTATTGTATCCATAGCCTCTTGTATTTTTATGTGATAAGCGCCGTCAGGTCCCGGCGATTTGTAGGGTTAAAAGATGTTTACCTCCTATTTTAACTTCCTATCACAGACTATGCTAAGATAAGACGGGGGCGCACCATTATAAGGGAAGTCCATGTCTAAAAGAAGGTCAAGTGATTCCTAGCTAGACTTTGTATATAAGCCATCCGACCCTTTGAGAAAACCGGGTGTGCATGGTAAAGTAGCAAGAATTTAACGCAGCCTATCCGCCTCTGAAATATCTTCAATTCCTTTACAGAATTGTTTCCAAGAGGATCTTTTAGCTTCCCTAGATTCAGTTATTGATGTTTTAAGAGCTACCTCATAGGCAGCCTAATCATGTTCAGCTTTCGAGCGTTTTGCTGCGTTGAAGAGCTTTCTGCATTTAGTTCTTAGGCCAATCAGTTCAGAAGACCACCTTTTTGGTTTGAGCTTCCCCTTGGGTGCCCTTTTTGGACAGGAGGATGCCAGACAGCAGTTCATTGCTCTATTTAATACATCGACTAGATTTTTAAATCCGTTGCCGATTTTGGTCTATCAAGATTTTGCCAAGGCCCTTATATAGAATCCCCATTATTCACACCCACAATCAGTATTAATAAAAGTTAAGCATCACTAAGAATTTAAAATATGTAAATTTTATTTTACTTTTCTTTAATACTCACATTAAAATGTAAGATCAATTCAGTGTTTTTTGTACGGAAGGGCAATTATATGTTTCCTATGTTTTTCGTCGCTGAATACGAATCTGATGTAAAAAATCGAATACAATTTAAAGCAACCCCAAAAATGGGGTGAAAACAGGTTGAATTATCAACATTGCTTTAAATAGTGTACGAGTACGATTTCAAGCCGAGAATAGGTAGGAATAATATATTTATGTACTGCTAAGGAGAGAGAAAACTTCCCCTATGGAATACGGAATTGTAGAAAGGTTCTTATCAGCTTGTTACCAGCTGTGGTAGAGTTTTTTTTTAATGTTGTTTTGTTTTCTATCTTATTTTTTATCTATTTCAAAAAAAATTATAGATTATTTTTATATCCCCACGATGTACAGAATAACGTGCGCGGTCAAAAATCCAAAATATCAATGTTAGAATATTTTCAAAATTTTTATAACTTTCAATAGACAATATCTTGGATGAAAAAATGAAAAGGAATTTTTAAATATTAACAACCGTTTCGTTATGACTAGCCGTCAAAGTTCCATTTTCTGAAAATACAATTTTTCTTGTTATGCGCAATTGCTTTAATTTTTACATTTTTCTTTCTTTCTAACCGGGAAAAAATTCCCGGGGAAAATGTACATTTTAGTCCGGCAAATTTTGTCCGGGATTCCCGGGACTTCCGGGAAATCTGAGAAAAACAATGAAGAAATGGCCATTTCAGCTCTTGAAAGGACTTTGACCGAGCTTCTTATGATCAATTGTGTTGTGCATTTTGTAAAATGTTTGAAGACAAATTATCGAGAACTGGACCTACAAGTTCTATGCCGACTCCGAACAGCATATGTTCTCAATAAGCTTTTCACGGCAGTTTTTACTCTCTGAGGTTTGCCATTGTCTGCAGAGAGATGACGGCCGAACAGAAAAATTAATTCAATTGAAAAAACTTTCTGTGCCAGGTGGGAATTGAACCATGGTTCTCTGGCGTATGGGCCACGCACTTTACCCACTGCGTCACGGCCGCCACTTACAATGTATAAAGTTTTAATTTGGTAACCTACAAGGTTATCAACACTACCAATAGTTTTCGAACAATAAGAACAAATCAACAATTAAACCAACATCAATAGCAAGCGAAAGGGTTTTTTCTGTTGCAGGAAATTTTGTTTGAAAAAATCCGAAATGGTTCTGACCAAACAATTGACGCGTTTCATTAAAATATTATTTAAAAAAAAAAATAAAACTATACTTTATTGAACACATCATCTCATTTATGAGACAAGACTTAAGGATTTGTGCTTGAGGAGCTGAGGTGATTAAAAAATTTATTGAAGTATTTTTTATTTGTCAAAATCAGTTTTTTGTTATTGTTGTCAGCTAGCAAAAGCAAAGATTTAATAAACCAAACATAAAGATGTATTAAACGTGTATTTTGTTTTTGGAAAGTGCCCAAGTCCTCAACTGCACTGGCAAGTGCACTGAATCCTGAATACTCCTATTATATCCTCATTCTTTAATAAAATATGTCTATAAAAAATTAATTTTTTTGTATATCTTTCATTCAATATTAAAGTTAGCCTCTAAGATTTTTCATGGAAATACAGGATGCAAGAAAAATTATCCCGGGATCCCGGTAATTCCCGAGAAAAGAAAAAATTTCCGTTCTCCCAGGAATCGAAATTCCTCGGGAATTCAGAAACTCCAGTCACATACTACGTAAAGGGCATATTTAATTTGTATCTTCGTATGTACATCTATTATGAGGCGTGGCAGGTATATAAAAGTATACATATACATATATTCTCGATCAGAGTCACCTCCGGGGTTTAAAACAATATTTTTTTTTAAAAAATTTTAACAACAAAATTATATTGCAACTTAGAAGAAGAATAAGCACCGGTAATATTTTCGATCTTATTTCTTTTAGTGTACATTTTTGCAAAAGACCCAAATGAAATTTGTAATTACTTTAAAAGTGCGTTTATACGAATGTTTACCATGGTTGTATTGCGTTTAGCTAAAACAATAAATGTTGCAAAATTTAAATTATTTATATCATGCTAAGCATTGAAACGTATGAAGCTTGTTTAAGCCCAAAATTAGCGATTGAGATTGTAGTAGTAGATATTAAAATTCAATCAAAAACATTTAATTAACAAACATTCCCCTTCCACTTTACTCACCGAGAGACTGAATCAGCTGGCATTTTGCGTCGTATCTTTTTTTGTTTTTGTTATTGTATATATGAGCTTTGTGTCTCGTTTTAAAACGTGTTGCAAACAGAGAAACTTCGTTTCATATACTGCAGTGCACTGGTGCGGCTGAGGGTATGAGTAGTTTTGTCCAAATATGATTAGCTGAGTTTTACTTCCTTAGTTTTGTTGATCTTGAGGATTTTATTTTTAAGTCGTTGTGTTACAAATTATAATCAATTTCTTTGTCGAAAGTTAGTGATGACTAATATTCTGGTTGAACGCTTTTCCTGGTTGACTCTGTAACAAGATGTTTACTTTAATTTTTCACTTGTATACCAACTGACTAGAGTGGAAAAGTTTATTGATTAATCTCGTATGATAAAAAACACAGCGACTCGTCATATATAATTATTACTGCATGGTGGAATAAAGCAACTAATAAAAGAAAACTCATTTAAGGTATAATATACGTGTAAATTTAAAAAAAAAAAAAAAAAAAATTTTTGCTTAATATGTTCTTCAAAGTTTCTAGAATATACATATATTGCACACTAAATACAAAACAGACGCAACTCAAAATTTTTAAATTTCTAGGTGAAGCAAAAAACAATTTTATTTTTTAAGGAACTCCATACCAAGCAATGAGACAAAACTTTCTTTTTTGACTATAGAGAAAGAATGTGTGTACAAAATGTATTTGATGTGTTACAGTCAATGTATATTATCACTACGAATAGTTTTACATAAAAAAGTAAAAAATTATTAGTTTTAAGTTGTGACTGTTTTGTATTTAGTGTGCGATATGTTTTTAAAACGATGCCTGGCATTGCAGATTAAATAATAGTAAGTTTATCAACCGATGATTTAATAAAATATATGCAAACTTTCGAAAAACAAAAGCTATAAACGCGATTTCCCCGAAACTAGTTTTTTTAAAACGGTTCGATAGATAACTTGAAATCTATTGATTCAATTTCAATGAATCTTTTTGCATTTTGTTTGAAATTTTGTCCTTTAAGCATCCCTCCTAAATTCAAGTACCTACTATTTTTTGTTTTTTTTTATCGCCAAAAAGCTCGCGAAAGTCTATCTCTTTTTTTAATGTTTTACTTTAACTTTCGCCATAATTTTAAAAAAATCTCCGGTGGTCGTGCGTAGGGGGATGTGAAATTAGTGGTGTGTACTTTAAAGTGACATTTGATTTTTTGTTTCAGATACATGGGAAAGGCGGTATCCATCGAACCGTTTTGGATGTCTTTTTTTTTAATGTCATTTTCAGCGCCCTCTATATAAAAGCCTGCAAATTATTTTCAAAAAAAAAAATTATTTTTATGAAGTACTTTTTATGTACAATAAGTTGTATAAATTTGAAAAAAAAAATAATAACTCTTTGTATCTAAAAAAAAATTGTTTAATAAAGCTGCGTTTTTTTAGTTCTCAC
Source organism: Coremacera marginata (assembly GCA_914767935.1). NCBI lineage: Eukaryota > Metazoa > Arthropoda > Insecta > Diptera > Sciomyzidae > Coremacera > Coremacera marginata. The sequence continues at coordinate 70,836,369 of OU612046.1, read as the reverse complement.
ACGTATATTATACCTTAACCAAGCATGTGAGTTTAAAGATTTTAGATCAAAAAAAAAAAATATACCATACAGTACGGCCTCACTCAAAGCAACTCTTGATGTCCGCAACTCCTCGATTATTGCAACACTGTAAATATTTACATTGTTGACTCAGTAAACGCAACTTAAAAAAAATACTATGTTATCGCAACACATTTAAGTGTTTAGTGCAGCACAAAACCGAGAGTAACAAAAAGCATTCAACAATTTATAATTTCTTTCACAAAAATAATTTATTCGAAACCACATTTTTAATATCATTTGCAAACACGTAACTTGATAAATTTTAGTTTTAATGTTTAATTTTATTTCAAATAAGAGATTTTTATCTATATACAGGGTTGTCAATATTCGAAGCGCCCATCTGGCAACACTGTAACTTTCCGCAGTGATGCCAAATCGACTAATGACATACCGCGTTTGAAGCGTCATTCCAAGCAAATGTTTACAATGGAACAGTGCACGCCACGCGAACGCTCTAAAATTGTTGAAATTTACATTCAACACAAGTCAATAGTGAAAACTCAACGTGCTTTCAAAAAAATAAATAAAGTGAAAAGTGCGCCTTCCAAGAAAACAATTTATCGTTTGTATGAAACTGAAAATCCACAAGAGATTCAAGAGGTACCTCTTAACGATGCAAAAGTCACTGTTTGGTGCGGCGTTTGTGCTAAAATGCTCATTGGGCCGTTCTTTTTCGAAGATGATAATGGCCACAGAGTTACTGTCAATCAGGAGCGTTATCGCGATATGATAAACAATTTTTTCATGCTAATCGTTCGTCGAAAGCGTATCAGGCACTACTGGTTTCAACAAGACGGCGCGCCACCACACACAAGCCGCACTACAATCGATTTTTTGAAGCAATTGTTCCCTGGCCGTTTGATGTCAAAAAATGGTGATTTCGATTGGCCGCCAAGATCACCAGATTTAACGCCTCCAGACTTCTTTTTGTGGGGTTATTTGAAATCAAAGGTTTACGTCAACAAGCCAAAGACCCTAGAAGAGCTGAAACCCAACATCCGTCAAGAAATAACCGCCATTCCCATCGGAATGTTGAAGAAAACCATGGAAAATGCTGCAAAACGGCCGGTTCTATAGGTCCAAGTGGCAGTCACTATGTAAATATAAATGTTGCCACGCCCACTTTTACCGCCCACAAATCAGTAAAAATGCTTTATATCAGACGGCTTTTGCCGTAGAAGACTAAGATTTGGTAATTTAGTTTGTATGGTTACTGTCGGCCATTGTAAAAAAAATGGGAATGGCCGCACTATATCTACGCCCACTTTATCGAAATCATGCTTATTCCTGAGTTGTACACGTTTTCATAGTCAATCTTGGTATGCAGGTGCTATGGGTCCAAGTGGCAGTCACTATGTAAATATAAACGTTGTCACGCCCACTTTTACCGCCCACAAATCAGTAAAAATGCTTTATATCAGACGGATTTTGCCGTAGAAGACTAAGATTTGGTAATTAAGTTCATATGGTCACTGTCAGCAACTGCTAAAAAATGGCCGTGGTGGCACCATATCTACGCCCACTTTTTCGAAATCATGCTTATTTCTGAGTTGCACAAGTTTGATAGTAACACTTGATATGCAGGTGCTCTAAGTGGCAGTCAATATATATATATAAAATTTGCCACGCCCACTGTACCAATGTACCACCCACAAAAAAAAACAAACCGAAATGGCCAATTTCAGCCCCTGAAAGCACTTTGACCGAGCTTCTTATGATCAATTGTGTTGTGAGTATTGTGGAATGTTTGAACACAAATGATCGAGAACTGGACCTACATGTTTTATGTTGACTCCGAACTGCTTATGTTCTCAAGAAGCTTTTCATGGCAGTTTTTATTCTCTGAGGTTTGTCATTGTCTGCAGAGAGGTGACGGCCGAACAGAAAAATTAATTCAATTGAAAAACTTTCCGTGTCAGGTGGGATTCGGACCAGGGTGTTCTCGCGTATGGGCCACACACTCTACCCACTACGCCACGGCCGCCACTTGGTTTTTTTTTTACCCACAACTTAATAGAACTTCTTTAAATCAGACGATTATCATCGTTAAATACTAAAATTTGGTAATTAAGTTCATACGCTTACTCTCGACAGCTTTGCAAAAAATGTGCATGGTAGCACTATATCTGTGCCCACTCTTCAGAAATAATTTTATTTAATTTATTTATTTACTTATTTATTAATGTACTATAGTTAATTACAATTTAAAAATTATAACTAAGTCAGCACTAGCTGCCAGGGCTATCGGTTAGAAATAATTTTAATTCCTGAGATGTGAACGTTTTGATAGACAAACTTGGTATGTAGGTGCTATGGGTCAAATTAACGTTCACTTTATATATAAATGTTGCCACGCCTACTTTTAACGCCCACAAATCCATAAAAAGGATGTATATCAGACTTTTTTTAGAGTAAAAGACTAAAATTTGGTAGATTAGATCATATGATTACTGCCAGAACCCTTGAAAAATGGGCGTTTCGCACGTTATCTACGACGACTTTTCAAAAATCATTGTAATTTCTGAGCTGTACGTGTTTTGATAGTGAAACTTGGTATGTAGGTGCAATGGGACCAAGTGGCGGTCACTATATATATAAATGTTGCCATGCCTACTTTTTCTGCTCATCTATCTATCTGTAAAAAATGTATGCATGTATACTAAGGCTCCTCACAAAAAAAAAGGGGTACAAGTCGGTTCCTCAAAATAATGCTTAATGTTATGATGATTCCCCAAATATTTCGACTGTAGCGATAGCCATCCGTAAGCTGGAATAGTTTAAAATAAAAAAGAAAAAAAAAAGCAAAAACGAAATGGCCATTTCAACCCTTGAAAATACTTCGATCGTTTGAACACAAATGATCGAGAACTGGATCTACAAGTTTTATGCCGACTCCGAACGGCTTATGTTCTCAAGAAGCTTTTCTTGCCAGTTTTTACTCTCTGAGGTTTGCCATTGTCTGCATAGAGATGACGGCCGAACAGAAATATTAATTCAATTGAAAAAACTTTCTATGTCAAGTGGTATTCGAACCTGGGTTCTATGGCATTCAAGCCACGCCTCTCAACCAGTATGCCACGCAATGGTTTGAAATATGCTCTAAAAATCGAGTTTTTTTATAAAAATATTTACTGGTGTGTTAGTAAAAAAAAACAAACGGTCAGAAATAATAGTAATGAAAAAGTTCTTTCAATCTGCACCAATAAATTTTAAATTTTTACAGTCGGACAAGAGATAATGCAGATTTTCATTACTTTTTTAACTTTTTTTTAATTACTTTCACTAAAATTCAAATGAATGTTTTTTTTTTGTTTTGCCATGCTACTTTTAGTCAAATAAATTATCTATTGATGATAAAATATAGTGTAAAGTGAAGAATTTAATTGAATGAAATTACAAAAAAATGTACACATTTTTTACATTATACAATTTATTTGACTTAAAGTAGTATGGGAAAAAATTCGTTTGAGTTTTAGTGAAAATAATATGGAAAAAGTTAAAACAATCCATAAAAATCCGCATTATCTTTGGTCCAACGGAAAAATTGTAAGATTTTTTGATGCAAAAGAACTTTTTCATAACTCTTATTTCTGACCGTTTTTTTTTAACTACCATAACAGCCAATATTTTTCGTCGAAATATTTTGGGGATCATCATAACATACGCCATGGTTTATTTTGAAAAACCGGACTGAACAATTTTTCTTCCTAAAGAGCGTTAGGCGACTTAATGTATGTGGGTATATACGTATGTGGGTATATGTGTATATCACGTAAAGAGTTCGAAACCGCTAAGCCAATTTTTATACCAAAGCCTTGAGAGGGTTCCTGTGAAGTCTGGTGCCGATCGTAAAAGGCACCTTACATACACCTAAAATGTTCGATTTCGAACAGTTTTGGAATTAAAGGTCGCACAGCCTTGGGATTCAGTATTCGACCTCAATTTACACATGCCGTTCCACAGGTAACATTTTATGGGTGTTGGGCGAGGGGCGCGGTACTTTTCCGTACCCGAAATTTTCGGTATAGCTTTCGAAATAAGTCACACATCAATGAAACTCGGTACGAACTTACTATAAAAGCATGGCTTTACTAAAGCTACGCCCTCTTTTAGGGAATAAGCGCTGAGTGCAGCGAAGCTCGCCGGGTATAAGCTAGTTTCAAATAAAATTAAACTCTTTCAAATAAAATATTTTTACTTTTATGTCTTGTGTATTATTTTTCAAACATGCAAATTTCAGTAAAAAAAAAAACAGTTTATAAAACAATGTAAAGAAGATTATTTGCGGTTGTTATAATTTTTTGATTCTGTTTTGCAACTTAAGAAGGTGATGAAGACTCCTTTTTCTGGTTTCATTAAAGTTTACTTTTCCTCGCTTTATATTTTTTCTTCTTCATAAAAATATTTTTGCTCGCTTATAATAAGCTTAGTTCTTGATCTTTTTATCTATACCTTGATATTAATTGATTTGATTTTTTTTTTATGAACATTTTTTTACTAGCTTTCTACATACGATTATTACCATTTAAGCTTAACTTTTTTGAAAATTATTTTTCTTCATAGCCTTGAAATAGGTTTTAAAATTAAAAAATATTGAATGCAATTCTTTTTTTTCTTTAACTTGCGATATTTTTTTTTTTTTAATTTCATATATATACTCTGAGATTCAAAATTTCAATCTAGTAGCATTTGCTTTAGCTTTTGTCAAACAATTGTTGTTTTTTTTTTTTTGTTAAATCATATAGTAGATACTGAATTTACTTTAAATTCAAATTTAAATTTACCAAATTTACTTAAGAAAGCAGTCAGTTGCTGAATTACTTTCTTTGGCGTTGGTTAATTTTTGAACAGAAATCAGACATACCACAGTTTAAAAAAATATATATACAGTAGAATCCGGATATAACGACCTCTAAGGGATCGGCGAAACTCCGTCGTACTAACCGGACGACGCACAAAACGGACGAATAAATTAAGATTGTTTTTTAATATGTACATATGTGTGTATGTATGTATTTAAATGTACAGTTAGATAAGTTTCCATTCACGAAAATAAAACATTATTACCAATTACAAATAAATTTAATATTACTTAAACAGTAATACATACAGAGAGTTACAATGTATGAACTAAACAGCTGCACAAATGTATTTGAAATATTCTCTACATTACAGCACACTAAGAATTGTTCTATGCTTGCAAAACACTTTGCAATGAGTACAATGTCTTGCAAGCACTCTTGCGTACAAGCCAAAGACATGACAATATTTACGAAAAATTTTCAAAATATGTTCTATTCTTGATCAAGCGCCATGCATGATGCTTACGAATTTGAACGAGATCAGCAAAGTAACAGTAGGTGTGTTTCCGTACTCACACTGTGTAACTTGTGGGACACTATTTTCTGCTTCCGTACTTTCTGTGTTGGAAATGGCAGAAGAAGAACAAGCATAAAACCGCTCTCTCGAGCACACATAGTGCACAGAGAGTGCTAGAACTCAAGACTCCGAGTAATGCCGCGTTTCCATGTGATCTTTCAGTATCTTATCTTATCCCATGATACAATGATAAGGTAGGCCCATGATACTAAGTGCTCTCACGCGTCAACGAAGAGTGGATAATGAGAAGCAACATTAATGTCAAAACGACGAATTTCGTAGAAATTGCAAATGAAGAAAATATTTTATGTTTCCAAGTTGCAAACAGTGCGGTCGCGGGTATTAAATTTGTGCTAATTTGAGTGAAAATATTATATAAAAAGTGTAATAAAAACTATAAAATGTGAAAGCAGTCTTAAAATTGCAAAAAAAAACCTGTAACAGTTTTAACCTAAAAACAACTGCGAAACGTAAGCATAAAGAAATTCGCGATGAACAGCTGATTTTGACATCAATGTAGCTTTATTCTGCTTTCTACTCCATTCCTCTCCGTGATGAACTTACCTTATAATTCTGCCCAAGGTTGATTTATAAGGTTGTCGCAGGGCTGATCACACTCTCTTCTCAGTACCCACATTTGTCAAAACCAGCCAATTTTGCGAACGACTACGAAAGAAAAACGGATGATAATAGAGACCACTTGCAGATTTTCTATGAGCTGTCAACTTCGATTTGACAATTATGGGTACTCGCTCTCTCCCTTGCGACAACCTTATAAATCAACCTTGATTCTGCCATGATCTTATCCCATATCACAAAACACATGATATAAAGAGCGAGATGCATATATGTACTATACTACCTATAAAAATTTGACATTTGCAAAATATGTAAGCAAATCATAAATTTATCAATTTCTACAAGTTTACTGATATTTTTTGGCGTAGCGTGCTTCACACTGAACAGCTGATGAGGTCACTACGTGGAAACGCTACAACTCCATCGCATTCTGTTTCACGCTTAAGGCCGCTTCGCTGAGTGCTCTCACGCATCAACGAAGAGTGGATAATGAAAAGGTAGTCATCGTAGTTCATCGCGAATTTCGTTATGCTCACGTTTTGCAGTTGTTTTTAGGTTAAAACTGTTACAGGTCTTTTTTGCAATTTTAAGACTTCGTTCACACTTTATAGTTTTTATTACAATTTTTTTTATAATATTTCTACTCAAATTATCACAAATTTAACACCCGCGACAGCACTGTTTGCAACTTTGAAACATAAAATATTTTCTTCATTTGAATTTTTTAAATTTTTTTTTCGCGGTCGCGGGTGTTAATATAATGTGATAATTTGAGTAGAAATATTATAAAAAAACTGTAATAAAAACTACAAAATGTGAAAGAAGTCTTAAAATTGCAAAAAAAAACCTGTAACAGTTTTAACCAAGGTTGATTTATAAGGCTGTCACAGGGCTGATCGCACTCTCTTCTCCGTACCCATAATTTTCAAATTATTTTTGCGAATGACTACGAAAGAAAAACGAATGATAAAAGAAAGCACTTGCAGAATTTCTATGAGCTGTCAACTTCGATTTGACAATTATGGGTACTCGCTCTCTCCCTTGCGACAACCTTATAAATCAACCTTGGTTTTAACCTAAAAACAACTGCAAAACGTGAGCATAAAGAAATTCGCGATGAACAGCTGATTTTGACATCTATCTCCCTTTATTCTGCTTTCTACTACATTCCTCTCCGAGTCGGCCCTACCTTATAATTCTGCCATGGTGCTGGTCGACAAAAGAACTGTCACTCCTACCCATGGTATAAGAATCCAGGTAGACACATTAGAGTTGAGTTCCGAGAAATTGATATCCATGTTCTGTCAAACTCAAGAGTTCATATTGCCACCTGTTGAATTTTGTAAAATTTTGTGGGACAAAATAGTTTGTTGGGATTTTTTTGTCGGATAAAAATAATCAGACCGATCGTGAGTAATTTTTTTTCCCGGAATCGAAAAAGGGAATTTCCGTTTTTTAAGATAAAGCTCAAGAAATTTTGGAAATTTTTAATGCAAATTTGTTCATCAACCGTCAATATTCATGAGTGTAAAAAATGAAAAAGTGAAGTCTTACCTTATATCTTAAAAGCGGAAATTCCCTTTTTCGATTCCGGGGCAAAAAATTACCCACGATCGGCCTGAATATGTAAAAATGCTTGAGCTTAAGTGTCCAATAAAAACAATATAATATGTAAAAATGGCTTGAGCTTTTGTTTATGTTTACCTATTTGCTTACGAAGACTGTTTTGAGAAATCCGAAGTAGATTTGTTTTTTTTTAAGAGATATGGCAGGACTGTATTTTGACATTATATGGATAAGAATTCTTGCAGTCATTCTAAAGAGTCTACCCGGGTTCTTATTCCATGCTCCTACCTTAAAATTATTATATCATGCTTCCTACATACAATGTAAGATATTATGCTTGATCTTATCATGTGCCATTTTGTCCCTTGGATAATTGACTATTGAACGTGTTGTCATTGAAATTATCATTATGTAGCTCTTTGTCGAGAGAAGCAAAATTAGCAGTTCCCTTCTTACACAAAAAATAAACTGCTTCTGTTTGTGCATGAGAAAGTTTATAGAAAATAATAATAAACATATTAGAAAATTACGGAACTGCGCAGAATTAGAGTAGAAACATGTGTATACACAGCAGAAGCTGGTTGGGAAACATCTCAAGGACGGAATGTATTGCAATACATAAACTGGGCTGAGTACCACCGTCCCATTTGGCTGCTGTAAATGCAGCACGAAAATAAATAAAAATATTATTATATTTTTACGTCCGTGCTTAACTTACCTAGTAAAATAATTGTCGATCGTTGAAAAACATTCATTGAATGAAGACCAAAACGTTTGAAATACTGCAGAGCCTTGTTGCTTTTGTTAAGAAATTTATAACATACACTAGCAGCAGAGTATTAGGCTTACTTAGTCACTGTTTTAATTAAATTTTTTTTTGCTAAATCCAAAAATTGCTCCCTTCGTTCCGTAATGTTTAAAATGTTCGAGAAGAAAAAACAGAATGAGAAAAATTACATATGTCAACAAAAAGTGGAATTAAATTGAAAACAGCTGGAATATCAGTGGTTTTCAGACGACCGTACATGTCAGCGGACTTGGACATGTCCGACGACATGTATGATCGTTCGAAAGCAAAAACGACGGTCAGACTGACGTGTCAGATGAAAATTAAAAAATTTTGATCTTTCTGCCGGTCCGACCGACATGTCGTTCAAGCCCGTATGATACTTAATTTTTTTGTCCAATTTTAAAATCTGAAAACAAGTGGCGCGTGGGCAGGACAGACACATTTTGTAAGAAAAGGATAATAGTAGTAACTTTTTAAATTCTGGTGTTTTTAAGGGCCGCTGCATTTAATAAATTAATTTTAGCTACACACATCACATCCAATTCAGCATCCAATTATCTTAAATAATTTTGTTTACTCTAAAAATGTCAAAGTAATTATTAACAGCAAAATATATCACAGTGAATATTTGATCGAAACTTAACGACAAACGAATCGAAAGAAACGGCAAAATCAATGCATTGAAAATGCAGTTAGTCCCTCATTTTCTACTCCAATTCGTACTATATGCGTACTCACTCACACCAATTGAATCTATGCATTCGTACTATTTGAACTGCTCTAGCTTAATTTTCAATGACAAAGCAATGAGCAAATTAATGAAGAATCATACAGGCTTCATGTGAAAGCATGTCGGTTCGACTGGGTGCATATTTCATTTTATTAAAATCGTCAGCGAGTAAACAACAACGGAGCGGAAAAAATAATGAAGAATATCAATTTGGCAAGCGTTCAAAACACTAAATTTTGAATAGAATTTATTAATTTTCCTGATTAATGAAAAATTAAATTTAAAGCATACAAAAATAGAGTAAAAATGTCGATGAATTTTAACATCATCCAAAAATTCTTTAGCCATTACGCCGATGTGTTCTGCGTAAGAATCTGCAAAGATTGAAGTCGTCGTACATGTCCGATTGTTTGAAAGCTCAACAAAATATTCCCATTATTTTGTCGTCGTACAATGTACGCTGACATGTACGTTCATCTGAAAGCCCCTATTGAAAGAAAAATTGATTAGGGGGCTTCAGACAATAGGGGTGTTCACATTATCAAATCGTTGGTCAAACAGTTTGACCACTCAAGTGCTTATATTATCAAATTTTTCGTCGAATTTCATTATTGTCTTGCACACCGAAGTGAACACATCAGCTGCACTCCATATTCTTTATTTTTTAATAATCTTTTTTTATGTACGTTGAAATCTTTTTTTAACAGGCATGCTACACAGGCCAGTGTACTGGCCTTGTAGTTCGAAAAATTCAATACATTCACACATTTTTACAAATACACTCACACTGGATTCACTTTCATGGCACTTTCATCGCTACTAGCAACGAAATTTCAGAGCCAGTGGATTTTGGCAGCAGCGGCTAGTGTATGTTAAAAAGGTGGAAATCAAAATATTTTGATTATCGTCAAACGATTTGACCAACAATTTGATGAGTGGTCACATGCCAAATTTTTCGTCAAATTTTATATACATTTCTGTTTGTCAAATTTTTTGATGACTTGTTGGCCTGTGTCACTGGCCCGTGTTACCGGCCTGTAAATGTGCATTGAGCACTATGCTACCTTTTCGACGCCGTTTTACAGTAGTTTCGTTACGTGTCGTAAGTGTGCAGAAAGCTTTAAACGTGACTTTTTGACTGATAGCCGGTGCAAGCATTTATACTGTCTTTTCTCTTAATAAGAATACTTTTATGCTGAATTTAATACCTTCTTATGAATTATTTGCTACTAGGTAGTAGACAAGTAAATGTTTTCAACCGATTGAATGATAAATGGAGTTATAGACTCACTGAAATTTGACAGATACTATGAATTGTAAAAAGTTAAATTTGTAAAAGAAAAATTTGATGTGTGAGCACTCTTCAAACTTTCTAGTGCGATGTCGTTACTTAAAAAAAGATTTCAACTTGAACACGTCAATTTAAAATGCACGATAAAGAAAATTTTTGTAATGATTTAATTGAAATTTATAAAAACAGAATATTAAAAAATAAAGCATATGGAGTGCTGCTGATGTTTTAATATCGGTGTTCAAGAAAATAATGAAATTTGACGAAAAATTTGATAATATGAACCCTTGCGTGGTCAAACTTTTATCCAGTAAGTCATCAAAAAATTTGACATACATAAATATACATGGAAATTGAAATCATCAAATTATTGGTCAAATCGTTTGACGAAAATAAAAATATTTTGATTTTTCAAATGTTTGACAAGTGGTTAGATGAAAAATTTGACGTGTAAGCACTCGTGCGATTTCATTACTTGAAAAAAGATTTCAACGTGAACACATCAATTCAAAGTTCACGATGAAGAAGATTTTTGGAATGATTTTATCGAAATTTATAGATAATATCCAAAACTGTGTCAGATTAAATCGGAAATTTATAAAAACAGATGAATCGCTGCTTAAAAAATTTCACAAAAAGTGCTCAAGGCAACAATAAAAACCTTTAAAAATATGAGTTGTCTTAGAATGGTTTATCGGTGAGAACTAAAAAAGTTATAAGTTCAGGTTCTTCTTCTTTCAATAAAATATCAGCAACAAATGCTCCAGCTCTTGTTTGGCAATGCTATGCTTTTATTTCGGTGTGTAAGACAATAAGGAAAATTGACGAAAATTTTGATAATATGAGCACTTGCGTGGTCAAACTGATTGACGAACAGTTTGACGAAAATATGGATGATGTGAATCACTGTTTTCGACAAGCGTCGAAAGCTTGACTTAGTTCGAAGCTGGTCGATACAAAAGTCGTTGGCTCTACAAGGAAAATGACGCCAACATTGACAGTTTATTTTAATTTTGAAGGGTTTTTATATTGTATTTTTTTGTATTGAGTGATATTGTTTTAAAGGATACAACTAAAGAATTGAATTTTAAAATATAAGCTCTACATGTATAATATGAACGAAGATTGTGCTATAAAAATTGCTGTAAGGGAAAGGCCTGTGCGTGAAAATTTCAACGAGAACGATGGAGCCGCTAGTGTAGTCAGCTATCACTCTGTTAATTCAAATGTAAATCCAATGCAGAATGTTTGATGTGCCTTCTATTTTATTTATAAATATATTCCAGATTCTTGTAGTGGATGAGCGTCCGTTTGTTTTTGATATAGTCCTGAATCCATCTGTGACGCAGCAACAACTGTTCGATGAGCTTATCAAACCGCTGGTCGGCAAAGTGATGCAAGGATTTAACTGTACTGCTTTGGCGTACGGACAAACTGGCACTGGAAAGTCCTACACCATGGGGCTTAACTACAATGTGAGTTGATAATTAGGAATTGGTTTCTTCTTTGAGTGAACAGTTAATGTAATTTTCTTTTATTGCTTTTATTCCTTTAGAATTTTGAAGGAGATAATGTTGGTATTATTCCAAGATGTCTTCAACAAATATTTCTCAATGATGAGAACACCAATAAATCTGCAGAGTGTCGTGAAATTCGTGCGTCTTTTATTGAAATTTACAATGAAAAAGTTTATGACTTGCTTGCAGAGAACTGCAACGAACCTATTGCTGCACGAGGTTGGTGCTTTGAATATAATTTTTTAAATAATTTTACTTTACGAGCCGGACTCGAATATTTGTTTTCGGAATAATTTTACTTTAGGGCCCATGCCCCTTTATTTGTTTTTGTTATTTCTAAATGTGTATTTGGAGACCCTAAATCTAATGCAAAAAAAAAAAAAGGTTGGTCTCAAATGGTTTAAGAGAAAATTCCGGAAAGTTTGGAAAATTTGTCTTTTTTCCTATACGAAAATACTATTTTTTATAAAAATTTTTCATGTTTTGGCTATTTCGCAAAAGGGTGAACCATCAAGTGTGCATTATATGTAAAAATCATGATATGTTAACTAATTATAAAGAATTTAATTATTTTAAAGTATTTTTCCTTATAAATTTGAAGGAAAACACGTTGAAATTTTGTGAAATAAGCTTGCGCACACTTAAAAATTTGCACTGAACTTTCAAATTTACACGATTTGTATATCCTAAACCATTTGAGACCGATAAAATATTATTGCACCAATAAGTTAATGAGGCCCATATACATATAATAAAAATAAAAAAAAAAATATTGAAGCATGGGCCCTAAAGTAAAATTATGCCAAAAGATAAAATTCGCGAGTTTAAAAATTCAGTTCAATTTTTTAAGTCTGGAAGATGGAAACACAAACAATCGTATCTGAATAGCCAAAAGAGTTTCTTTGATAAAATTGTTTGTCCTGTTAAATGTTGTTTTGAACATTCCGTACTAGGGCTAATCGTCTTTTAACCATTTAAAGGACGACCAATTTAACCATTTCGCTGCAAGTTCTTCAGTTTCCAGCTGGCACAAAAATAAAAAAATGCACTAAATTTTCAAACTTTCGCGAATTATGTCTTCTAAACAACTCGCAAGCGACAATTTTTGTCGGGTTATATTTGGGCTTAGGAGGGCCAAGTATACAAAAATAATAAAACAAATACTCGAGTCCAGCCCCTAAATTAAAATTATACGTATTTTTTAAATATACTTAAAAATTGATTAAAATGTTAAAACCGTCTTACCACTTTCTTTCGACTAATAATTAAATATATTTTAATTGGGTTAAAGGTTATAAATTCACCGGTGGAATACGTAAAGAAATCACTAATATTCAAGATTGCTATAGCATTCTTATTCAGGGCAACAAAAATCGGCACGTTCGCCCTACAAAAATGAATTCGCAAAGTTCGCGCTCACATGCGATTTTCTCCATACATTTGCGTTTAATTTGTGAAGAACAAACTGTTGCTGCATGTTTAAACCTGGTGGATTTGGCTGGTTCAGAGGGTGTGCGTCGGACTGGACATCAAGGCGTTGCAATGTCAGAAGGTGTACATATAAATCAAGGTCTACTTACGATCGGCAAGGTGCTGCAAGCAATGACCTTGGGCTATAAAGTGATTCCATATCGCGATAGTGTGCTTAGCTCAGTGTTACAAGGTGCGTGTTGTCATGTATTGTCAATTGAATAACATTAATAGTCTGTAAAATTTTTTACAGATTCATTGAATCCGAATTCGTATCTAACACTGTTGGCCTGCATTAGTCCCCATCGCGAAGATCTTAGTGAAACTCTATCTACGCTGAGGTTTGCACAGAACGCAAAACAACTGAAGCATTCACCACAAATAAATACGATACTAGCTGAGATAAAGGTAAGCCTCTTTTAGATTTAGATTTTATATCATGAAGTTAAATTAGATAAACAAAAAGAAAATTGTAATAAACGCATGGAATATTATAAATATCCGTAGTTAATACAATCGACAACAGCATCGCGCATGCGTTTGTTATAGGCGCCAGAATTTGAATGCCCTGAAAACCCTGAACCTTCAAAGTCTATTGTTCCACCAGCTTCAAGTTGTGCACTTAATGCTTCGAGATCAGGCACATCTTCGCTCTTAATTGTTGTAACGGGAAGCACCATCATTGCCATGAAAAGTCCAAATACACCATATTTAATTAGCTCATCATTAAATGCAGCTCTTGGAAATAATTTTATCGGATCGGAACCAAGTCTAAAAGAAATGCAAACTCGCATATTTTTTAACATCGGTAACATACACGCACACATATTACCTTCTAATGTGTTCGCTTAACGAGCTATAGTAGACATTTATCATATCCACGTAATGATCTCTACGGAACTCCCCTGTAGTGCATGTAAATATGTAATACATAATGTCCGTTATTGGTGAGGCATAGCGCATGATCTGCCAGTCTATCAAGCAAGCGTCAGCCACCTTTGAGTTCTATTGTAATGAAATTTAAATATTAATCGATAATTTCTGAATCTTAAATGAGTAAAAATACTTAAATATACGACTAGGAAATATTGCAAAATTTAAAAATATTAGGTATAAGAAGGAAAATCTGTGTAAGGAAAAATGGTAAATGGAGAAGATATCAATTAATAAGAGCTAAGAAAAGTCCTTTATCTTTAAGAAACACATTGAAAATATTCAGGCAAGGAGTCGTATGAGATGTTAAAGGAAAGACAAGGGATTAAACACCACTCGTTATTTTTTATAAATTCTTTTTTCTAGAAACACATAAACCTCTTGATACACAATGGATTTTAAAACATTTTGTAACAACAGAAATATGTTGGAAAAACTTTTGTTTCTGGAATTTTAAAACTACTAACCTGTTTTATGTAACAAATATCTTGATAATATGAAGCTAAAATATCTGAACTAAATAAATTTAAAGAATTCCTAGGTACTAAAAAAAAATCTGAAAGATTTACTTCATCCTAAAAAACTTTGATGAATTTACGGACAGTTTCGTCATAATTTGTAGCCTTTTTGCCAATCTTTGCAAAGAAACCCTTTCAGATTCGTTTATCCCTGAGTATCCTTTATCTCTGTTGTTATTTTAAAGTATATATTAACAATCAATGACGATCTTAGATTGGGTCCTTGTTGGCTTCCGTTTTGTGCCAACCAATTTCATAAACCAATTTCCTAGAGTTATTTTCAGCATTTTTAAAACAAGTCATTTAAAAAAAAAAAAAACGGCCATTTCAGTTCTTGAAAGGACTTTGACCGAGCTTTGACTTGTGATCAATTGTGTTGTGTGTGTTGTGAAATGTTTGAACAAAAATTATTCGAGAACTGGACTTACCAGCTTTATGCCAACTCCAAACGGCTTATGTTCTCAAGAAGCTTTTCATGTCAGTTTTTACTCTCTGAGGTTTGCCATTGTCTGCAGAGAAGTGACGGCCGAATAGAAAAATTAATTCAATTGAAAAAACTTTCTGTGTCAGATTGGGGGCTTGAACCTGGGTTCTCTGGCGTATGAGCCACACACTCTACCCACTACGCCACGGCCGCCACGAAAAGTAATTTATAAGTTCAATTTATAAAATTGTTAGCATAAAATGATGTTAGCAACTATACACATATTGTTAACCTCTAATCGATTGTAAGACCTTTGAGCATATCGTGTACGATCGGGAAAAAAAACTTTATGGGTTTTTTTTCTTAACATGGTTTTGTTAATAGTAGATATATTGTGTCTAATATTCTTGATTTTGCAACATTCAGTATTAATGCAATTGAATCTGGAAATCAGGACGACTGAATTTATCCTGGCTTTAATAAAGCATTATATAAACAATACCACACGAACTATCCAATTTATGAGCTAAATTAAATCGTATTTGGAAGAGCTGGGCTCCACTTCTGTTTATTTTTGAAATAAACTATGTAACTCGCAAAATTCAACACTCTTATCTGCTAATTTATGGAGATGATATGAAAGTATATAGAAAATAAATAACTAAGACAATTCTGGCCTACTCTAGCCTGATCGGAAATCCTTTATAGTTTGGTGTCTATAAATAATCAGCCCAATTATGAAAGATTTTTTCCCGGGAGTTGTAAAAGGGAGTTTCCGTTTTTAAGACAAAGCTTAAAACTTTTTGGAAATTTTTAATGCAAATTTGTTCATCATCGGTCAATATTCCTGAGTGTAAAATAAAAAAATTAAATGTCTTTATCTGCTATGTTTAAAACGGAAACTCCCTTTTACAACTACCGGGAGAAAATGTTTCATAATTGGGCTGAATATGTTTCTAAATCCGAGTAAATGCTTAAATATGATCTTTTTGATACCTAAACTAAAGATACTGCTTTGTTGTGTAAATATTGTAAATATTGTCAAATGATCTTTATTTAATATGAATGAATTCTAGACTGTCGTTTAGCATTCACATGGTTAACATTTTTAAAAAACTTTCCATGCTTGTTTTATTAAACGCTGGATAAAAGAATGATTACAACAACGACGTTGTATTATGAATAAGTGCGTCGTCTATTCGAGTACACAAGTCAAGTTACAATCTGTACGTTGATCAATTCAAAAATGTTTTATTTGGTTTGTTCCAAGTGGAGATAACATCTTAAAATTTTCTCCTTATGAGGATTAAGTGGGCAAAAAATTAGAGATATCGACTTAATCGAGAACCGGAGAATTCGGTTTTCCACAAATTTTTTCTCTTATTGATTTAATTGCCATTTAGTAGCATAAATTATAGAAGAGATACTGCTTCTTTAAAGGGGTAGAGTAAATAAGTTAAAAACTGTAGTGTATTCAATGTAAACTTGCTTTAAGATCAACTCAAAAGTGGATTTTACACTATTTTGTTATTACATCTTCGTATATGCATGGTTAATTGTAAACATGGTTTATGTTTTCATTGATCTCAATCGTTACCTTGGTGAGTACCACTGATTTTCGCAGCAGTGGATTCAATTGGGTTCCATTCATAGCAAAAAAGGAGATGAGCTGCGTTTAAATATCGGGTATACAAGTAAGTTTTAAAGGTTTTATAAAAGAGGGAGTTGCTAGTATTACATCGGATCAGGCAATAACCCAACCATAATTTTTTGAAGTGTTATCAGCAGGGTTTGGTTTCCAGTAAGTTTCATTATGTCGAAGTGTGTGATACCATTCGAATATCTCGACTTTTAGGCCAACTAATTGTAATTTGTCCATTACGCCCATACGCCAGAGAAGTCTGGTTCAAATCCCACCTGACACCGAAAGTTTTTCAATTGAATTAATTTTTCGGTTCGGCCGTCACCTCTCTGCAGACAATGGCAAACCTCAGAGATTAAAAATTGCCATGAAAAGTTTCTTGAGAACATAAGCCGCTCGGAGTCGGCATACAACTTGTAGGCCCAGTTCTCGATCATTTGTGTACAAACATTTCACAACACGCATAACAAAAAGTCCTTTCAAGGGCTGAAATGGCCATTTCCTTTTTTTTTTTTTATTTGTAATTTTTTCAAAAGTAGTAATTTTGGCTCGGATGTTAACGAACATGTTGGAAGGCCAGAAATCCAGATCAGTTAGTTGTAGAATAATATGAGCTGCTACAATCGAACGTAACCGTTACAACCGCTAATGACTGCAGGAAAAACTGCCGGAATATGACCACAGACGCGATTGCAGTGTCAATTAAAAACTATTAGAACTACCAAAACTGGCGTATTCTCCAGACATTGCTCCTTCCTACTTTAAATTATTTTGACGATTGACTATACATTCGCCAAAATGAAAACTTATTTAATGTGTCTTGGGCGTAGAGAGGGGGAACCTGTCCACCCTTAGATATCAAAAAATGAAACCAAATGAAAATATTGTAAACAATTCTTAAAGTGCTGCAATTTTATAATACACTAGCTGAATACCCGGCTTAACTCGGGATTTGATATAAATAATTTTCGATTTTATTCGTCGATTTGCAAAAACTTTAGAAGGAATTTTGTGTGCATCTTTCAAACCGGTAACTTCGACGAAATGAGCAAAATGTAGCTTCAACATATGAAAATTATGAGAAAAAGTTAGGGAAATCGTAATTTGTGTGTGCGTGCCGCCGATCGCTTGCACCGGGTCCAATTGCGAATTCGAACTATCCAGGGATCCACTTAAGCACACACAAAAATTTTCATCAAAATCGGTACAGCCGTTTAGGAACAGTTTAATAACTCACACACGTACAAATTTTACAACAGCGCCCTCTACTTTTCGAGACAGAGCAAAAGAGATCACACCAAAACAGTTGCTGTACACGAAAATCCTTTAATAAAATTTTTTATCCAAATGGCTTTCTACTTTTTCACTATTAAGAGATTTGTACTACAGCGCCCTCTGGTGTTCGATATAGTACAAAAAAGTAAGTCCAAAACAGTCACCATATTAGAAAACCCCTATAAACCAATTTTCATGAAAATCGGATAAACAGCTTAAAAGTTTTTTAAAATATTTGTACACAGCGCCCTCTGGTGTTCAAGATAGAACAGAGTAGATTAGTCATAAAATCTCACCATATCCGAAAACCTCTATTTACAAATTTTCATGCAAATCAGATGAACGGTTTCGGAGATAAACTATAAAAACAAAATGAATTACACACGATAGCAGCGCCACCTACCGGGTCCAATTGTAAATCTGAACCATCCAGGGATCCACTCAAACACACACAAAAAAGTTCATCAAAATCAGTGCAGCCGTTAAGGAATAATTTAATTACATACACACGTACAAATTGGACAACAGCGCCCTCTAGTTTCGAGAAAAAGCAAAAACGATAGCACCAGAGCTAGTGACATTGATACGTAAAGCCTTATTGGTTATCTTCAAGGATATATTAGAGATATTGTCATTGACAACAGCTTCTAAGGAATCCAAAAACTGTGGGTCACTTCTGAAGACTAGCTGGATATCATCCGCATAGATAAAAGGAGAGCAGCCGTCAAGGCAATTGACAAAATCATTCAAATATAACATGAAAAAATGGCACCCAGAACGGAGACCTGTGGAATTCCGCAAGTAACAGTGAGTAGCTCAGAGCTTAGACCATTGAATGAGACATATTGCTTGCGTTCGGAGATATAGGAAAGCACGAGCTTACATGACTCTGAAGAAAAATTAAACTTGCGGTGCAATTTACTGGGTGCAATGATTTATCCCTGTCAAATGCTTTGCTCAGGTCAAAATATAGAAGAATAGAGATATAGGAATCATTGTAATCTTTCCTATTGCTGTCTGTAAGAACGATTCAGAAGCGAGGTAGTGTTATAGCCATTTCGAAAACCGTATTGACAGTTGTGGATCTTACTCTCCACGTGACTCATAATTTGTTGCGCTATGAGGTTTTCCAACACTTTGGAAAGAGAGGGGAAAACACTTATGAGCCTGAAATTGTTGAGCGAGTTAGACTCACCGTACTTTTTTATCGGAACCACTCTTGCCAACTTCCAGGCTACAGGAAAATGAGAGGTATTGAAAATAATGTACACAAAGTGAAGACTATGGTTTCGAATAGAGGGATAAATCAATTTAAGAAATTTGATTGGAAGATTGTCATATCCCACTGCATTGGAAATCAACATTACGAATGGAGAAAGAATGATCTTCCTCAAAGAAATCCGAGACGGCGAAGTTAGTTGAACTCATACTAGAGACACTGGATTGATGAGTCATTGGCGTCAAATGGAGGAACATCGGATTTCAAACATCCATTATTACGAAGTGTATTCCAGAGCTCTTTATTTTTCAATCCATTAAAAAGTATAGAATGCATTATTTTCTTAGTTTTGCAAACAATTGATTTCACCCTACCCACCTGCAGTTTATAGAAAACCTTCCAGTTATCATCAGAAGATTATTTTTTGTAATTTTTGAAAACCACGAAGACAGCATAGAGAATATCTACAGATTTCATAATTTTTTTTTTGTTTCTTAAGTACTCGGTATCTGGAAACGACTACGAAGGAAAATAAATGATCAAAATTTTGAGCTCCGCATCAGTATTGCTAGTTCTGTAAAAATCAAAATTACAAGATTGGAGTGCGATACCTAACTTTTCATAATCAATGGCATTATAATTTCTATAATCGATATATTCATTTTGACGCAATGGCTCAACATTGAAAAAAAAAAAAGACGAAAGCATGATGGGAAATGCCCTGGCTCTGCATTTGGCCGGATATAGATATTATATTGCCATTGCTCGCAAAAAAATAGTCAAGCAGGGGGGAAGTGTATTGTGCTGCAGGTCTTCAAAAGTTGGGAATAGAGGTGTGCACATAAGTAACATTGCTGCGCTGATAAAATGTTACGAATAGATTTCGATTTGTTAGAGTCGAATAAATTATTGTTGAAGGTCATCCATAATGATAACGTTAGAGTATTTGACAGTTGGTCGATGATGGCGTCTTCAAATACTCTAACGTCATCATAAGGCAGATATACTACGCCTAATCAACTTTTTATATTTATAATTGTCCTTTTTATAAATCAAATTAAACTTTCTTAAAATTAAACTCAACTTTTTCCAAATTCAACTTTTTACACTTAAAATTAAATATTTTTAGTAAAGAAAAAATGTTCAAATCAAATTAAACTTTTTACAAATCAAACTTTAAACTTAATTCAACCTAAGGCAAGAAATAGCTTTATTTCTAACTTTAATATATATACTTTGGAATCTACTCAATTCTTTCCGAAATGGATTGGCTGTTTAACCTACAATTAACTATAAAACGTATCGAAATTACTGAAATAATCGTGTTCTTTTACAAAGTACCAATATTGTAAATGTACCAATATGTATCCTTTCTATATGCCTTAAGTTTAAGGCCGTTCCATTTATTTTTCTTTAGCATCAGTTGATAATGTTTAAGTACTTTACATTGGGGATCATAAATTATATCTTCATTGTGTCTATACTCACTTCAATATTGGGCTATAAATTTTCTATACAGTTACACAGAAACCTATACACACCCCTAACAAATACCACGTGCAAATAAGAATTGGCTTTTTTTTTTTTAAAAAGTGAGTACAAAAAAAAAAAACTAGAACAGAAATTTTTAATCCGTGGTTCAAATGAAAATAAAATATTTAAATATTACTTAAAACACAAAAAATTAATTTCACAGCACAGAAAAGTATACCATAATCTCGAAGACAATGTACTTTAATGTAGTTTAAATAAATATTAACAATATTTGTGTTGTTTATTAAGTATTTAGCCGGACCTCCGTCTGCTTCTACTACTGCCATTAATCGATTGTTCATGAAAAATATGAGTTTTGTTGTTTAAGCCGTTATTTGGTTCCACTCACCGTCTGAAAAGCATCTTTCAGTTCCTGTTTGTTGTTAAATGCTTTTTACGTATGCGGCGTTCTAATTTCTTGGCTAATGGAGTTGTTTTAGCATGTTATAAAGCAACTATTCCTTGATAATGTGGGATGTTTGCTTTGGGTTATTGTCTGTTGAAAATACTAGGCGCTACTCAGACCCTACTTGCGGATTCTTTCAAACTACTTTCTGAGATGTTTGAATAAACAAACTCTTCCATATTTGTTTCCACAAATTGTAGTTTTCCGACTTCATTCGACGACATACAGCCCCATACCGTGACTGAACCTCCACCATGCGTCACAGTTGGAATAAGGTTTTTCGATTGCAGTTCTTCATTCGCTTTGCAAGAATGGTAATGGAAAAAATTGTAATGTAATGAAAAAAATTTGCATACCACTAAATTTTTAATGGTAAAGAAAAAAATATTGCACTATTATTAAAATTTAGTGGTATACCAAAAAATTAAGTACTAATGAAAAATTTTAATGGTAATGTAAATCTTTTTCATTACCATTAAAAATTAAGTGGTAATGAACATTTTTTTCATTACCATTAACATTTTTATTACCACTAAATTTTAGTGTTAATGGAATTTTTTCTGAGCCCCATACCATTACCATTAATATGTAATGGTATTTTTTCTTCCATTACCATTACATATTAATGATAATGCAAAATTTATTTGCAAATTTTATTTGCATTACCACTAGGTGGATAGTGGTAATGAAATTTTTAATGCACTAATAATTTAATGCTTTAGCCCATCTATGGAAATAATAATAAAACCCTAAAAGAATTTGTTTTTTGCTACTGTTGAATTTTAAGTAAGTAGTTTAAATTGATCTGTAAAAAGTTTAATTTGATTTTAATAAAGTGTTTTCTAAGGAGAAAACTGCCAGAATAAATGCAGTATTCCCAGCTTTCAACTGAAGTTTCTGATGAAGTAATGTCTGCATCCACTTCATCTTCTCATTTTGAATTCCAAAACTAATTAAAAATATGTTTATTTATATACCTATCTATATAAAAAAAAATTTCACCCCTGACTGAAAATCTGACGCTATAACGAAATATTTTTTATTACATCTTTTGACGAAGAGAGTTAAGCGATGGTAACTTCAGCTAGTACTTAAATGAATAAATAATTGGTTACACCTACCTCGAGCTTGAACAAAATATTATTATTCCAGCAATCGCCGTGACATATCACTGTGTAAGGCTCACATTTTTTGCCTTTGACATATTCTAGGAACATATCAAAAAAGGTTCCTTTTGCTAGAAAGCTTTCCAATTTAAGCTTGTATTTTTCGTCCTCTGTTGAGTTCAATGTGTTCAAAGTGTTTTTCTTTAACTCATCGAAATATCCACTCATTTGATTATCATCTCTACGTAATAAGAATATATCCTGCATAAGCTGGAACTTGTGCAATTTTTCCACACATTGATCCTTGATTGCAAACGAAACTGCATGGAGTTGACCATATAAACGCATAATAGTGCTCACATAATCAATGCTAATTAATTGGAAACGATCAAACATTTGGTATCCTCTAAGGCTCAAATCTTCCAAAAATATAGCCTCGTTCATCTCGGCAGTCAATGTTTTGTAGCATTTGGCAACTGCAAAGAATCCATTGTTAGCTGCTATGCCTTTATCGGTTTGAAACTGCATTACTAACGGCAGAAACTGTTTAAAAACAAATATGTATGTAATATGTAGTCAAGAGTAGCTTCATTCATAAAGTCAGGAGTGCTCATGCCATGTCCCATCTGGCACATTATTGCTTGTCAAACTATTTCCTATCATCAGCTTTGTCCTTGAGTCTACGCAAAAACGAAAATATACAAAAACAACAACAGCAAAACAAGTAGCTCTCGATGTTGCTTATGCTAATTGCACAGTTACTTGTGTGCTAACGCACTTCTAATAGAAATTCAGTCTTGTCTCAGTGTACTAACAAATATTAAATATATATATGCTATTTTTGTGTAAATTTCCTGAGCACCACTGCATTAAATGTTCTCTATTCCTTACCTCATCATATGCTAGAGCTTCGCGCAGAAAACATGGCTCAGCAAAGAATTGCTTGCGTCTTATCAAATTTTGTGGTGGTACTTTCAGTATTAAACTAAAGCATTTGTTTGTGCTTTGATGCAGCGTTACTGTTATTCTGTAAACTTCACCCATGTAGTTATCACCTTTCGCTGTGGCCTTCTGTATATTATAGACATGGTTTTCTTTTGGAAATCTTGCATTAAGTAAATCGTATAAACATTTTTTTACAACTTCATTTGACAACGTATCGTGTTTTTCTTCACTATTAGCCATTTTTTAACAAATATTTCCGAATATTGCATTCACTGCCGGCCACAAAATGATTTATTCAATACGTAAAATACTATAACTTATATCGTTTTACTTTTATTGCTCTTTACTTAAAATAACAAAAGCTCTAAAACCACATCAACAATAATGTGGTTATATATGAATTGATTATACCAATTCTTGATTACTTTGTATTTTAAGTGCTTTGTGACTACTCTCAAGTGTCTCTAACTTGACTAAATTAACTTAAGGTTTCTTGTTCATTAGTAAAACTGATTTGACGTCAACTATCGTTTCGAGAGATAATAAGTAAGTTTTCCTATAGTCATGCATCGGATAAGAACAAGATTTTAATATGTAAAAAATATAATCAAAAGCTTTTATAACGAATTAATAAGCATATCATTCACAACCAAATCTGTACACAGCAACTTGTATTTTGCTTGTAGCTTCTAAAGTAAAAATTCAAAAGCTGTCAAAATTTGTATGTTGCTTTAAGCGAAAATATTAAAAATTGTCGGTAGGGCACCTCTTCACAAGAATCTGTATATATAAGCTGATCTGTCAGTTTTGATCTACACGTTGCAACATCGCACAGTGAGGTAAGGGACTCTGTTTTTGGAGATTAGTTCGCACAAGGTTTTTAGCTATTCTGAAACTATTTGTTACAAATAAATTATTCATTAGGAAGTAAATTCAACTTTAAATTTAGCTACTTAGTGGAAAATTCCTTTTATTTTTTTTAATTATAGTGATGTTCCAGTACTGAAAAATACAAATTTAAGGTACTAAAGGGTTTTTTTTTAGATATTCCATTTTCCGACAGGGATTAAGTTGTATAAATTGGCTTGTCATTTTATTATGAACAGACTAACGGCAGAACAACGCTGACTTCAACCATTCAAAAGGATTCATATTGGCATTTATTTTGGTTCTGTCAGGTGATATTGGAACTGTTGAGAAGTTGGAGTTGCTTATTGATTTTGACTGCTATCTCTCTATGTAAAGTTGTTGTTCAAAGCAAAAAACAGTTAACTTCCTCCGCAATTTTTGCCCTAATTTGTGCAGGCGATTCAGCTTGAAAATCTTTGTATCGCGGGTCCAAAAACTAAGCTTTGTGGGTGACTTCTTCTGTGTCAATGGTTGCATTCAGCGGAAAATTTTCTACGTAACTGTTGCACAACTTTCGGGCTGAATGGCATGTAGCATAAAGCGCTCACACAACATGTTCCCTAGAGGTCACCATTTTAGGGAGCGAGCATATTTTATGCTACTTCGCTACCTGTGCGCTTTTTCGGATAGAATGCAACCAATGGCAAACCGCAAAGGCAAATCTACAGCTAACGTTAGGGCAATTTCGTGTCGATTTTAATAATCTTCCGTTCTAATAATTGGCGGAACCAAAGACAGCGATCCGTCGGATAGCACAGTCGATGCCACTTCGAGGGCCAATATAACAGTGCAGGCTTAAGGTCTCCTAAGCGCTTAAGGAAAGCTTAAGCTTTATAATCATTTTAACAGGCGCACTTAAGGGTTCCTTAAGCTGCCAATATTTGACGCTTAAGGTCTCCTTAAGCTTGGCAACTGAAGCTTGGACTGTTAAATTGGCCCCGATAGGTTTAAGAATTGGGATAACGTTCTCAAATGCACTCAACTCGTCTTCGTTAATCTCAAGCGTTTTGGCTTGGTCCGGAGAACTTCAGCACTTCTAGCAAAATAGCTCAACACCCAGGATCTCGTTTTTGTTTTTTTTTTATATGCTTTTAATTATTCAATCGAAGTTTATCACTCTGACACAAACAACCCAAGTAGCAATTTTAGCCATATGGGCTTTTCCAGAAAAAAGTCCACCGCGACCCAAAAATTAAGTTATTAAAAACTTTTTATCTTATGATATGTTAGAGAAACATTTAAATTTTATTGCTTTATGCAGTTTGAATATAAACTCATTTGCCATGATCAAATCGTCTTCACTGTTTCACATATGGGCATTTCCACAAACAATAAAAATCAACCGTGACACGCAAATTAAAAATTATTAAAAACTTATCATTTAATGATATTATTTTATCTTATCTTATAATGCATTGATTTTGAAAAGTACTTTCCAAAATTCAAGTTACACTGGTCTTTGGCTACCCGCACTAGTCATTTCGGGAGAGCAAGTGGTGGTTTCTTATTAGCAGTTTAAAAGGACTGCATCCATTTAAGTCACATCAAAACAGTAAATATTGCCAATCACCGCTTTTTGAAATAACAGCTGATGTATCAAGAAAATTATTAGTCGTCCCTTGCTATATCAATCCTAGTAGAGGTCTGTGGGATAACGATTTTTCACGTCTATCCAACTTGCTCCGTGACAACCATATGTCTAATATTATTTTAATGGGTGACTTTAATGCAAGCATTTCAAATAAACAAACGGTCATTACAGACATGTCTTTATATAATTTTGAGCTTCTTGAAAGAAGGTCTGCTGCTGATGAGGTTTGTAATGCAAGAGGTAATAATTTTTTAGAATTTTGCTTAAACAGTGGGCTTGTTATCTTGAATGGGCGCATGCGTGGTGACTTGAGTGGGGCTTATACTTTTGTGTCAAGTAGGGGGTGCTCTACTATAGATTATTGCTGTTTTTCGGTAGATGTTTTATCTTTTGTTTGTGACTTCAAAGTTCAGGCAGAGATATTTTCAGACCACATGCCTTTATCCTTGGATTTACATATACCTTGGCATATTGTTGGCAATAAAAATGAAGAGCTAATGCCAAAAGTAACTTGGACAGAAAACGATAGGCTACACTTTAAAGTTAAGTTCTAGAGGCTGATTTGTGAAACTCCCATAGCTGAAATCCCCTCGTACCCTTCAGATACAATTCCTTTTCTAATTTCAAAAATCTGTGCAGTCTGTTGCAACAAATATGAAAGAGAAGGTTATGTCAGTAAGCCCAAAAAAAGAGCGCTGGTTTGATTCGAAGTGTCAAAGATTGCGTTGTCGCGCTTATAAGCTATTGAACATTCAACAATTGAGAATCTCCAGGTGCGATATTATTAGTGTGCACTATAGAGAGGCAGTTAAAACTTATAAGAAGGTATTCAGCAATAAAAAAATTATTATATAATAATATGGCGAATAAGTTAAGGACTATAAGATGCAGCAAAGAGTTTTGGAGTACCATTAAGTTCTTTAAACCTCGATCTTTAAATACGGCATCGCACATTCCGATTGCTGACTGGGAGGCTCATTTCAAAAATCTTCTTATTACAGCTCGTTGTGATAATGCAATATATTATGCAGAAAATTTTGTTACAAATATAATTCTAGACCGCGAAATATCAAGTGATGAGATTTGTAGTGTGCTGGTGAAACTAAAGGATGGGAAAGCTCCAAGCTGGGATCGGATTCCTTAAGAATTTTTTAAAAACTCCTAATTTTATTGCTCTCCTTTGCGATTGTTTTCACGCAATTTTGTGTGGCGCTGATTCACCTAGAAGTTTTGCTAAAGGTATAATTTTTCCATTGCATAAAAAGGGTGACGTAAAAGCCGTAAAAATATACTGTGGTATTACTTTTATGGACTCCATTGCGAAGATCTTCACGGGAATTCTCTTAGCACGCTTAGAAAATTGGGTTGATGAAGTTAATGATATTCTAAGAGAGTTTCAAGCTGGTTTCAGGAAAAACTTCTCTGCAAATTGATAACATATTTTCTTTGACGAGTATTGTCAAGCTAAAGTGGGCGGAAAATAAGACTAAAAGCAAAGTGTACGCATTTTTTGTTGATTTTAAATGAGCGTTTAACCCTCCGATGAGTGAGAAGGTCCCTAGGGACCTTTTTGCCTTTTCAAACTGAAATTACTCCTACTTCGGCCACTACAACCCCCCCTCCCCCAAAGTTACTCTGTATTCCAAGAGTATTTTGTTGCGCATCTTTTGGAAAAAAAAATCAGCCGATCGGATCATTACTTTAGGAGTTATTGAGGTTTTAGTGAGAATAGTACGCGGACGTGTGAATAGGTCCGTATGGACCTTGTACTGAATTTTACTAATAAATGCATGTTTTTGGGCATCATTATAATTTTTTTATTGTTTCAACACATAATTTACTTGTTCTGAACACAAAGACCTAAACTCAAAGACATTAGGGATGATGGTAAAAACAAAAAATTCTAAGAAAAATTCGAAGACATGAACTTTATTGCTTTCAAGGAAAGGCACAATATTCTAATTTTATACTACTAGCAATAAACCAGATCTTAGAATTTTTTGTTCTTAGTATTTTGTTCTTAGTATTTTTTGTTCTTAGTATTTTTGTTCTTAGAATTTTTTCTTAGAATTTTTTGTTTTTATCATCATCGCTAATGTCTTTGAGTTTAGGTAGACGTACGAAAGAGTATAAAAGAAGTTGTAGTTTCGTAAACCAAATCAGTCAAAGTTTAGACAGCGAAGAGTAAAATCGTGTGTGATAGAAACAAAAATATAAATATGGCAGATGCAAGTAATTTGGACGTTGCTGAAATTGTTGTGCAGCTGATAGTAGATTTGCTGATTTTATGGACGAAGACATGGATGAAGAAATTGATATTGCTGCAATTGATAATTATGAAGTTGAGGATGATGAAGATCGCACATACCAACCTGCTGAAGAGTCAGATGCCGAAACTGAAGGATACGTCGAGCTAAATGAAGATACTGATGACGACGATGATGAAGAGGAAGAAAATGATGGACAGGAAACGAATGAAAGTTACTATATTGGTAAAGATGGCACCCAATGGAGTAAAAAAGCACCACCAACATCACGCACTCGTAATCATAACGTGGTCGACTTCACAAGAAAGAAACCAGGACCAACAGGAAATATACACGACCCCTATACAATAATGCGTTCAATCATGACAGAGGAAATAATACACTTAGTGCTACGTGAAACAAATCGTAAAGGCAGGGAGGTTACAGCTGCATGGAATTTGGCGAATCCCACGAAGAAAAAGGAGTGGAAGCCAGTGGCAGTGAAAGAGTTTGACGCCTTTGTAGCTATTCTTTTGTATGCTGGACTCACAAGATCAAACCATGAACCAGCTATGGAATTATGGGGCGCGACGCGTTGCCCAATATACAAAGCTGCGTTGTCGTACGATCGCTTCATGTGTATAAAGCAATTTATTCGATTCGACAATGGAAATACTCGACAACAGCGACTCATCAACAGCAAAACTGCGGCTATTGACGATATTTGGCAAATGTTGCAACATAACTTGGCAGCAGCTTACACTCCTCATGAAGCACTAACAGTTGATGAGCAGTTGTTCCCTTACAGAGGCCGCACCCGCTTCACACAATATATTCCGTCAAAGCCAGCTAAGTTTGGTTTGAAAGTATGGTGGTTATGCGACTCACAGAGTTATTATCCTGTGAAGGAAATGGTATATTCTGGAAAACTGCCAAACCAACAACGGGAGATAAACCAAGGGCAGAACGTAGTGCTGGATCTTGTGGAAAAATATTTAGATGCTGGCCGTACTATATACGCGGATAATTTCTTTACCACTCTTGACTTGGCGCGTATTTTGTTGAGGAGGAAGACCGCATATGTTGGTACAGTGCGCTACAACAAAACATTCATTCCACAGGAGTTCAAGAAGAACCCGAAGCGCACCATCAATAGTACATTATTTGGGTTCAACGAAGGGGATATAGCGTTATGCTCATACGTGCCGAAAAAAAATAAAGTGGTGAACGTGCTCTCCACAATGCACTACACCTGCCTCGTTGACGAGCAAACCGAGAAGCGGAAGCCCTATGCCATATTAGATTACAACGCCAACAAATGCGGCGTTGATACCATGGATCAAATGCTAGGCACTTACAGCTGCAAAAGAGCAACACAACGATGGCCGTTGGCCATGTTTTATAATATGCTGGACGTCGCTGCATTTGCTGCTTTTACGATTTACAACGAAATGAAGCCTATAAAAAGGAGTGACAGACGGCGGTCGTTCTTGTTACTGCTAACGAAACAATTGGCCACACCAAATATCGAAGAACGTGCCCTGTACAACCATATAACCTCATATCCAAGGATACGCAATGCGATGGAAGCATTCGATGTCAGGGTAAGAAAAACATCTTCAAATTCAAGAATAGAATATATATTTATTTGTTTTTTATTTTTCTTTTCATTTCAGGTATTACCAAGACCGATGGAAGGCAATGCACCGTCGTTTGCGTCTAGGTCAAGTAGACCGTTATGTCGCCTTTGCCGTTCTGAGTACGGGCGGCAGCGGAAAACGCGGGCACACTGCTTCGGCTGCGGCAACGCTGTTTGCGGAGAACATAGCACACTTTTACATCGCTGCAACACTTGCGCACAGGGCGGTGGGCAAGAAGTACACGCTCAACAACAATAATTTTTAAACTTTTTTATAATAGTCTTAAGAAAATTCAAGCAAAAAAAAAAAAAAAAAAAATTAAAAAAATTGAAAAAATAATTTTTGTATGTAGAATTTAGTTATAAACAATAAAAAAAAAAAATTAAAAAAAAAAATTTTTTATTTGAAAAAAAAAACATGATTTACAAAAAAGGTCCGTAGGGACCTTTTCACACGGCCGTGAAGTTCAGAACTGTCATTCATCGGAGGGTTAACTGCATTAATAGGGAAGCGCTCTGGTATAAGCTACATTGTTTAGGAGTGCCCACAAAATTGTTATCAGTTTTGAGAACGCTGTACTCGAATACTATGGCTGCAGTATGGAATGGAGAGAAAATATCTCAATGGAAACTTGTTCGGGTGTGAAACAGGGTTGTTTATTGAGTCCTATCTTGTTTTCACTTTTTTGAGTGACTTAAGTGAGTGTTTGCCAGGTGGCATTCATATTGACGGTAGGAACATCAGGGTGCTTTTATACGCTGATGATATTGTACTCTTTTCGGGTAATCCTCAACAGCTTCAAACAACGATAGATGATTTACACGATTATTGCACCTTGAAAAATCTAAGATTCTTATCTTTACAAATAGCGTTACAAATTCGTAGAGCAGCGAACGAGAAATGGTTTTTGGGAGGCAATTTGATTGAAATTGTAAGTAACTACAAGTATTTAGCTGTGACACTCACGCCAAGACTCTCATTTCGGGCACATCTTCTTGAAAAACTTATTGCGTCAAAATTTGCCGTAAATGCTTCGTGGACCGAAGTTTTCTCTAGGAATGAAAATAAAATTTCAAGTAATGCATGTTTTTAATTCAGTCGATAGGCCAATTATGTGTTATGCTTCGGAGATCTGGGGCTTTGTGCAATATGTGGAGGTTGAAAAACTGTTGAGGTTTTTATAAAGAGGGTTTTTAAACTACCGGCAAATACACCAAACTATATTCTTCATTTGGAAACTGTTCTACTGCTAATGTATATTCATACGTTTAGGTCGAAAATAAACTATATTTTGAAAGTCTTTAATTATCCTAGTCAGCGTCTCCCAAACAGAATTGCAAAAGTTGTTATTTCAAGGAATATTTACTGGTTTGAAGAATGGCAGGCAGCATCAAGAACTTATAATATAAACTCTAATGCTTCTATTTTAAGAGCTCAAGGAGGGAAAGAACAGTTGTATAAGATTCTCGACAGTATTTCTAACAGCTTTAGAAATAAGTGTTTGATTGATATGAACTCTGCATCTTTTCACACAAACTATAAAAATGTATTTCTGGTTACTAGTTACTTAGACTCTAATTTTAATATTGATGTGATCAGCACCATTTTCATGGCCCGGGGTGACATGTTACCTCTTCAAAAAAAACCTTGGAACTCACTTTTGGATTCGTCTACATGCACTTTGTGTAATTTGAGGGAGAGTGAAGACACCTGCCACTTTATAGGTAGATGCCCTATATTTGCAAATGTGAGGCGGAGGTATTTTGGATGTATGTCGCTTTCATACTCTAAGTTTATAGATGTATTAAGTGGGGTTAGTTGGATGGACTTGTATTTTTACATAAAACAAGCACTGCGTTATAGATGGTGCATTATAAATTAATTTAATTTCTTATGGTTTATGTTACTTCTATTTATATCGAATTTGCTTGTACTAATTTTTCTTGGTGTTCCTAACTAGTATCTTTTTATTGTATGTTATAAATCTGCCAGGCTTTTCTAATTTGAAAATTATGACTACATATTATGGTCAATTTATGGTAAATGTTATTATTCCATTCTCAAATTCATAGAACTCTTAAGGGAGTATTCCTGGTTGGAAGGCGGTTTTTTGACCCTCTTTGAAAAACTTCTCATTTGAAAACGCAAAGAGTTATTTAAATTCTGTTTTTTTATTGTATTAAAAACATTAAATTAAATAAAAATTGTTTTTTTTCCTTTAGAATATATGTGCAAAATTTTATTGGTATGTGGAAATTCATACCAGCGGTGTAAAACAATTTCGTTTATAGTTAAAGTGCCACGCCCTCGTTGAATTCTACCCAATTTGATATACTTCTGAATGCTCATTATTCCAAAGAATATGGAAAATTTTTAAGAAGTCGGACAAAGGCTACAGAAGGAGTTCAATTTAAATGAAAGTGGGACGCCCCTGTTTAATTCCTCCCAATTTTTGAAACTATTTGGCAAATTTGGTTGAAATCAGAAAAACGGTGTAGAAGTAGTTTGATTACAACTAAAATTGACATGCCCCTTGTCCAATCCCACCCACTTTTGTAAACTTAAAACTTCTCGTTATGATAAAGAATATATCGCTTACTAAATACAAAACAGTCCCAACTCAAAATGAACAACTTTTTACTTTTTAATGTAAAACTATTCGTAGTGATCATACACATTGACTGTAACACATCAAATACATATTGTACACACACTCTTTCTCTATGGTTCAAAAAAAGAGTTTTGTCTCATTGCTTTGTATGGAGTTCCTTCAAAACAAAATTGTTTTTTGCTTCACCTAGAAATTCAAGTATTTTGTGTTGTGTCTGTTTTGTATTTAGTGTGCGATATGTGTGTGATTAGTGTGCGAAATTTGGTTTAAGTCGGACAAACGGTGTAGAGGCAGTTCGATTAGAGTTAAATTGACGCCCCTTGTCCAATCCCACCCACTTTTGCAGTCTTAAAACTTCTCATTATATTCAAGAATATATGTAAGAAATTTGGTTGAAATCGGAAAACAGTGTAGATGGAGCTGGTTTAAAAATAAAGTGCCACGCCCCTGCCTAGTACCGCCCAATTTTATAAACTTAAGACTGCTCAAATTACCAAGGCCAATGACTTCAACACGGTGTTGAAGAAAAATGCCACGCCCACTTTCCAAGTCTAAAGACTGCATGTCACCTTATGTAGTATATATAGAATATATGTGCACAATTTGGTATGGGTTGGATAAACGATATCGGTAGAATTTGGAAAATGAAAGTTTTTCTATTTTGATGACGTCACTTGCATGGGAGGTAGGCGTGGTTTTCATCCGATTTGGCTCATTCTCGAACTTGATCTTCATTTTTTTAAAAAAAGATTATATTTTGAATTTCATCGCGATAGCTTTGAAATTGCGGCTGTAATCGTGTACACAGACGGACAGACAGACGGACACACGGAAATCGACTCAGGAGGTGATGCTGATCAAAAAAATATATATTTTTCTATACCTGCGACGCCTCCTTCTTGGCGTTACAAACGAAATGACAAAGTTAATATACCCCTTATGCAGTACGCGTTGGGGTATAAAAATTAAAATGTAAAGTTGCCAACCCAGGCTCACGGTTAATTCAATGCCTTCTAATGTTAAAACGATTTTTGTTGTATTTATATCTTTTGTAATCTAAGTTTATTAAACATTAATTGAATTGAATTGAATTATCTTAGAGAAACATTTAAATTTTATTGATTTAAGCAATTTGAACACAAACTCATTTACCATGATGATCGAATCGTTTTCACTGTTTTACAAATGTAATTTTTCTTTTTAGCAAATATTTAGAAAATGTTTCGTAGACGTTTTTGTTTTAGTAAAAATGGAAGGCATTGGTTAAAAATAATGAAAAATGGTTGAGGCAAGGAGAAGCAGAATATATTAGACTTAGTTTTTAATTACTAAACTATACAATTACTTAATTCACTAATTTAAATTTAAAAAATTACTCAATTGAATTACAATGGACATTTAAGTAACGTAACGCCAGTAATCTCACGTCAGATTACTAATAGCCTTATTCTGGTGATTGACAATTGTAAATTTATTGACAACTGTAAAAATTTCTTATTTTAAAATATAATCAAAAGCTCATAACATAACACCATTATAAAAATATTCAGAACAAATCATTTTACTAAACATTTTTAAAATTTTTAACTCTTTGGACAAAAAAATAGCACATAAAAAACTAGCTTGTATTGAATTTACAGTTGTCAATCGCCAGAATACGGCTGTTAGCCTAATAACAAAAAAACGGGAAAAGATTTTATATTTGATGACTTGGAAAATAAACTCATATTATTTCAAAACCTTCTAAAAAGGTTTTATAGAAAAAGTCTTGGCCAATTCGCAGAGTTTTGCAATTTTTGTAGTCCAAGTCGAAAACTACTTCTGTTTTTTGTAATTAATTTTTTTAATATTTTTTCGTACAAATCGTATGTACGTATGGGCCAGTTTGGAAATGCCCATATATTAATTCTTGCAGAGCTTATAGTGCTGTCTTGTAAAGCAGCAAGCTTCAACTGTAGCTTTAGTAGCGCTACTAAAGCTCTTGCAGAGAATATAAAAGGCTACTTTCCTGAGTTAAAAAGCACTATTTTTGCTTCATATAAAGTGTAGAAGTAGCTGTCTGCTTTTAAAAGAGTCCCTCTTAAAACCAAATAAAAGCTCTAACAAAGCTAGACAATTTTGTTTAGTACTTTTCAGAATTTGTCAAAGGATGTGTGTGTGTGACAAATTAACTCATTCAGCCCTATTATGAATAATTTTTCACGTGAAATCGGAAAAGGGCGTTTCCATTTTAAAGATAACAGATAAAGATATCGCATATTTTGTTTTTACATTCATGAATATTGACGGGTAATGAACAAATTTGCATTAAAAATTTCCAAAAAGTTCTGGAGCTTTATCTGAAAAACGGAAACTCCCTTTTCCGAATCCGCGTGAAAAATAGTCATGATAGGGCTGATTATACAGGGTGTCCCGCAATTGAGTGCAACTATTTACGGAGCTGAAATTTTTTGTCGAGCTGAGCAAAAAATCGTATGAAAGGGGGGGGGGAGATCTATTTTCACATTCTTAGGAGCTACAGGGTTAATTAATATTTCACGACTTTGATTCACGTTACTGTTTTTAGCAGAAAAACTAACCTACATAAAACTTTTGATTTTAATAGCTTATTTTAAAGGCAATGAAATCACCTTTCCAACGGTATATCCACAAACCCCACCAACTTAACCGTTACTGAGCTGTGATCGTATGAAGATGAAAATAATTGATTGAAACTACCAAATTTAAATTTTGAGTGCAAATTTCTCAGAATTTCGCATAATAAATGAAATTTTTTTTAGATCGTAATTTATTCAATTTTCTATTCAATGACACCAAAACCATAAACATATCTTTAAAAATAAAAAAGTTGGCTGTACAAAAAAAAATTATATTTATTAGAAAATAATAATAATAATAAATAATAACATTACAATTAGTTATGCAGTAGATAATATCATTGTTTATTGTTAGCGTACACGCGTCTGGTTAAAGATGCCCCAGAGGTTTTCGATGGGGTTCAGGTCGGGGAAGCAGGCTGGCCAATCGAGATAACCTATTTTTTCGCAACGAAACCAATCCTTCCTTTTGTTGGTGTTCTCTCAAAAATGGAACCAAACTGCATTGGAGCACATTCACATATCCGCACTTTTCATTTTTGATGATACCAGTTGCAGTTCGAGAGCACCATCAATGCAAAAAGCACCCCAAACCATCACGGAGCCACCACCGAAGTTTCTTTTCGAAAAATATTTTGGCTCCTTTCGCAGGTCTCCAATAATGATGGAAACCATCAGGACCATCTAAATTCCACTTTTTTTCGTCAGAAAAAATTACCTATAATTCAACGCATGATAACTACATACTGTTTTTGTAAAAAAAAAATAAATAAAACTTACTTGAGACCAGTCAGTATTCATATTTTTTCTGGCGGAGCCGAGTCGACGATCTTTATGGTTTAGAGATAAACGGAGAGCAGGCTTTAGTTTTTGACGGATTAGATACTTGGAGGTGCTAATCAACCGTTTTTACTATGTTTTTTGAGACCTTATTGTTGTCCACAAACGCCCTGAATTGATTGGAGGTCAAAGATGAGTTGCTCGCTTTTTCCCGTAGTTTTGTGTGTCAGCTAAAAAACTTGACATCATGGCAGCTTCGATTAACTATCGATCAACTATAGCTATATTAACGTCAGGCGGACAAAGTGACGCTACCATAACTGATTAAAAGCTTTTTAGCTGCGCAAGCATTTATAATACGTATACATTCAGTGTTACCACATGGGCAGATAAAAGTTTTTTTGAGAGAGTAGACAGTTTTCCAGTGCTTGCCTAAAAAATACAGTTTTTTTTTAATTTTACCCAGTTTTTCAAGTTTTTACGATTAAAACAATGCTTACTAGTTTTATAAATCAAATGCAATAGATAAAATAAATTTTATTTTACTACAAAAATATATGTAAGTAACATTTGAAACTGCTACTACCACTTTTCACTCCCTTTCAAAAATTTATTTATGTGGCAGTGCTGTTGCTATTATTGTTGCTTTCGTTGTTTCTGTTCTTTTGCCTTGATTCCCACACGTAAAGCCTTGATTTCCACGCGCCACATTGATTTCAGTCATTTGAATTTACTGAATGAAAATAATATTTAAACTTTTTGGAAAGTAATTTTTGATCAGAAACGCGGAGATAATTTCGAAGTCTTCCCATTACTTAGAAAACAAGTTTATGCTGTTTTAACGATTCCTATAGCAACAGCAAATGTAGAAAGAATTTTTTTACAATTAAATAATTAATAAAACTAAAATAAGAAATAAATTGGAAATTCTCACCTTGTGTGGGACTCTTCGAACTAAAGATTTTTTAAGGAAAAACGATTGGAACTGCACAAATTGCAAACAATCATCAGTGGTGCGTTCATGCAATAATTCTCTACTAGTTTTTTCTCAACTGGTTGAGATTGTGACATCACAATGACGACATTCTCAACTAGAGCGTTTATAGAACTGTGGTTGGTACTCAACTGTGGTTGGTGAGTTGAGTTTTGTATTTTCTACTAGTTGAAAAGTTCTCGTCAGCTTTATATTTGTAGAGTCTGTTAGTTTGCGATTGAGAATGGATGGTGTTGTAAGTATGAACATCCATCAAAAAAATTGATAACACTCTCCCGAAATTATTGTTGAAATTCAACAATAACGATTGCTAATAAATTCAACGATTGCATTGCTAAAATTTGGTTTTGATTTTGAGTATTAATTTTTCTTCAATTTGATTTTTCTCATTTTTTGATAATTAATTTTATTTTTTTGACACTTAATTTTTTATATTATAATTTTTTGTCGTTTTGATTTTTGATATATACATTTCTGACGTTTAATTCTTTTTTATTCTCAAATTTTATTTTTGATTTTTTGACATTATAAATGACAACGTATTTTTGTAACCATCAAAATTATATTTCGAAAAATTAACAATGTCAATTGTTATTTCTAACGAGAAATCAACAATTGCCTATTGTTTGCTTTTTCAATAGCACCAGCACACTTCATTCTGAGCTAGAGCCAAATAAAATAGCACGTTCACATGTGCAGTGTAAAACTATTTTTTCCCCGGCACAATTTGCTAACGCGAACGAGTACGGAGCCGGAGCTGAAGTCGGAGCATAGCGCAGAGCAGCCTGTAGGCTTGCCGGGGTAGCTTTTGTGCTTGTCGGTTCAGTGTTTCGGGGGCTAAAAACAGTTAGCTCCTGTGCGAAAATTTTTTAGGGACTAGAATTGCCATTTAAAAATATGTTTTAAATGGACAGACAGTACTTATAAGGAAGTCGCTTTTAATTTTTAAGTTTTTTAATAAATTCATAATTTCAACGTCAACAATCAATGTAATTGTTTTTGTTTTGTTTAATTATTAATTTAATTTAAATACTTTATTTCGAATACAATAATAAAAATTTTGAAGCACATATTTTAAAAATATATGTTTTAGTTATTTTTTTAGTTCCGGTTTTCCAACAAAAAAAAAAGTTTTTTTTTCTGAAAATTCTGAAAGTTTAAAAAAAAAAATATGGCAATACTGTATACATTGCTTGTAAAACTCAGAAATTCGTAAAACGGTTCTATTCAACAAACAACACGATGTTGCGTTCGAGATTTCGGCACGAACTAAAGCAACAAGCATAAGAACGTCAGCAGCAACTGAAGCCTCAGTGCATTATTTCTCATACAAAAATGTGAATTTTTCTTCTTTTCTTTTGTTATCTTGTGGCTTTATTAAAGAAGTGACAAAATCCAAAGTTAGATATTCGTTTTATTGACGATATAACTGACATCTTGGCTAATAACTGACATAATTTTATCTTTGTACGATGACTGTATGCATACACTAAAGTGTCCCCCAAAAACGTTAGCATGACATTGAAAAAATTTGTGAAATACATCCATACAAAAATATTCGGTTGCCAGATACGTCACTTGTACCAAAGCTACTCTTTGGTACACTTAGTACATTTGTACCAATTTTTTTTTATTATTTTTTTATCAACAGATTTATAATTTTATAACACTAGATTTGTTCTAGTACACATCTCTTGGACCGAAACCAAATTATGCTATTTGACGCATTTCCGACACCCGCTAGAGCGGCAGAAATTTCGTGGCCGTTTATACGCAACATTTCAAGTTCCAAAAATAATTAAACTTTAGATAAAGGACATTTTTAACATAAATGTTTCTAATAATGGCGACATGAATGACAAGTTGGAAAGGAAGAGGTGCTACTACTGCGAACTAGTAGAGGAAAAAAAAAACAAAATTTTGTTGCGTTCTATGCAAAAAGCCAGTTTGCGAAAAGCACTGCCTGCATTTGTGCCTTCAATGTGTAGCAAATTAATTTTGATTTTCACATTTTTTAATGTAAAAAATCATCAAAAAGGCCAGTTTGAATTTTTTTTAGTAAAAAAGCGGGCTTTTTTGAATGACCTAAATTTTTTTTATTTTAGTTAAATATCGAAATAACTTTTGTTCATTTTTAGTTAAGTCTTAAATTAACGATTTTATTTTTTTTTTGCATCAATAGATATTGTTATACAGCGTGTAAAAGTTGAGGTCGCGAACGAAAGGTCTCTTGCAGCTTGCTTGATATCTCCTCTCCAGAGAGCGAAAAACAAAAAAAAAAAAATAAAAAAGGTTGTATAACAGTTTTGCCTTGTGAGTGAACCGACATAAAGTTTAAAATTAAAAAAAATAAAAAATGCCGCATATATAAAAAAAAATAAAATTTAAATAAAGAGCAAAAAAAAGGTTTTTTTACTTGATTTTGTCGGTTCACTCACAATTTTAAAAAATAATAAAACAAGATTTGAGTTAATCGGACGAATACTTTTCGAATAAGAGTGCAAGCCGTTTAAAAAATGTCATTTCGAGAAAAACTCGGTTAAGTTTTTGTTTACCTTACCTAAAATTAAGTGAAAGTTTTTACACATTTTTAAGATGTTTTTCCAAACGAAGAAAAAAAAATGAAATGGTCACATCTCAGCCCTTGAAAGGACTTTGACCGAGCTTCATATGATAAATTGTGTTGTGTGTGTGATGTGAAATGTTTGCACACAAATGATCGAGAACTGTACCTACATATGTTTTACGCCGACTGCGAACGGCTTATGTTCTCAAGAAGCTTTTCATGGCAGTTTTTTACTCTTTGAGGTTTGCCATTGTCTGCAGAGAGAGCGGTGACGGCCGAACAGAAAAATTAATTCAATTGGAAAAATTTTCTGTGTCAGATGGAGGATTCGAACCTGGGTTCTCTGGCGTAAGAGTCATACACTCTACCCACTACGCCACGCCCGCCACAGTTTTTTATTTTTTTGTTTTTCCAAACAATAAAAAAAAAAATCGAAAACTATTCTAAAAAAATTTAAACTGGGCCTTAAATAAGCTTAGATGTACTACATAAAATTAAGCAATTAAATAATTTCTTTTTTGTCAAATATTTTTTTTTATAGGGTTTTCATAGGATTGCCATATGGACAAGAAACATACAAAAAATATTTAAAAGTATACAAGAATGGTGACAATTCTTTAAAGCAGACCTAAAATTTATTATAAATTAAATAAATTTAAATAAAAAAAATAAATTTAAATAAAAAAAATAAAATAAATAAATTAACAATCAATAATAACCCGACAACTTGTTTACGTGATGATGTGTTTACAGCTATTTAGAAGGGGTCAGCTCAAAGTCATTTATCTCCTATTTCAACTATCACAAACCGATAGTTACTTTGATCCTTTTCAAGAATTATTATAATTCATATTACTAGGAGCTTTATTAATTATATTTATCATCTCCCTACACATACTATCTATATATATATATAAAACAATGTAGAAAAAAAGCGTTAGTTTCCCTCTGCTGTCCGTAATTTTCAATAAATTTCGTTAATTTTTTTTTTTTAATTGTAGATAAATATGATGCGAAGGTTATAGGCTAAAAAATAGGACTGCCATCTAGATTTATATTTTTACGAATTCGGTGGCGAAAAAAAAAGAAATGGCCATTTCAGCCCTTGAAAGGACTTTTACCCAGCTTTTTATGATCAATTGTGTTGTGCGTGTTGTGAAGTATTTGAACTGAACACAAATGATTGAGAATTGGACCTGCAATTTTTATGCCGACTCCGAACGGCTTATGTTCTCAAGAAGCTTTTCATTGCAGTTTTTACTTCCTGAGGCTTGCCATTGTGTGCAGAGAGGTGACGGCCGAACAGAAAAATTAATTCAATTGAAAACACGTTCTTTGTCAGGCGGGAGTTGAACCAGGGTTCTCTGGCGTATGGGCCACTCACTCTTTCCACTGCGCCACGGCCGCCTCTTCGGTGACGAACAGTAGGCAAATATGGGTCACTGAATTTGAATCCGTTGTCAGAATTTCAAAAAAGATGTAATTTTTCAACGTGGAGTTGCCACCTAAATTTTTACGAACTCGTTGCTGGGCGAGCATAAGCTTAAAATAAGTCGCAGAGTGCGAATCCGTCGTCAGAATTTAAAATTAACGTATTTTTTTTCCATAGAGTTGCCATCTAAAATTGCGTTCTTTTTATGAATTCGGTGCTAGGACGAACTGTGGATAAAAATTAGTCGCTGAATGCTTTATCAGAATTTAGAAATTATGTCATTTTCTTACTATTGGGGTCCACCTACACTTTTTAATTTTTAATAATTTGGTGCTGAGGAACACTATTTAAAAAATATATTGCTGAATCCGAACCCGTTATTTGAATTTTTTATTTTTACGAATTCGTTGATGAAAGACAAAACTCCAAAACTCTTCATAATTTTGAAAAAAGCACACCGCTACATTTCGTATAGACAGACTCAAACCAGCTTTTCTGAATACAGAAACTTCACAGACACTTTCATCTACACATACATAGCTATATAAATGTAAGCCTATTAAGAAGTGCCTGACGAAGGGGGCGGGGGTTCAGCTAGTTTATTATATTCGTTTACTATTCGAACAGTATGTTAGTATATAAATATTAATTTTTGAAATCACGCCAAGGAACTATTACTTCTAACATGTACTGAGTACACACACCCTTATTTTTTATTCGCAGATTGCCGCCTTAATTTGGCGGTTATTGATAGATAAGAGCTCATTTATTAGTGATAAAAATTGGTGGTAGTAAATTCCATACTTTTATGATTTGAGTATTCAGGCGGTTTAACCCATTAATGACGAGAGTCCAAAAATCTCTTATGATGTGAGACCGGTGGAGTCAATTTAATTATGTTTTTTACCACTATTTTTTATTACTATAATTTTACGCGCGTTACATATATGTAACATTAGTCATTAATGGGCTAATGAGCTCTCAATTGCCGAAGATTTTTTCAAAAAATTAATTGAGTTATTTTTAACTGTTTCTTAAAATTCGAAAAAAAATTTCAGTCTATTGTTGTATATCACGCATTCCATGTTGCGTACGGAGACATTTTTCAGTACTTTAACGTATATTTTAGCGCATTTGAATGATAAAACGAATTTAAATTTTTCTTTCTTAAATCCTGTTCAGTATATATGTATCTTTAAACTTAAATTTAGGACAATTTAGCGTACGGAGGACATCAAAAATACCGCAGTTTTTGTTCTTTTAAAAAACTCAATAAATCAGAGAAATGTGTTAAAATTTTAAGAAACATTTTGTTTGTATGAAAAGTTTAATAGTGTAGAATTCAATATTTTATTTTAAATAAATTAAAAATTTTACGCAAAAACTAGCTTATACCCGGCGCGCTTCGCTGCGCTCGTATAGAGAGGCCACACCCTTATCCAATTATTGTTGTGTGTGTCTGTTTGTTTGATGGTAATTTATTAAATGCTCACATTTGTATTTACAGTGACTGCCGCTTGGGTCCTTGGGTCAATAGACCCTACATAGCAAGCGTGGTATTTTACTATCAAAGCATGTACAGTTTTAATGATTTCTAAAAAAGTGGGTGTAATTATAGTGCAACCACTCCCATTTTTTGTGACCTTTCTATTTAAACAAAACTACCAAATTTTAGTCTTATACGATCAAAATCATCAGATATGTATGTATAGGTAGAAGTTTTTTTTATATATTTTTTTATTTATTTTTATTAATTAACTTTTTATTAATAACCTCCATTCTGAGTTTCAATGTTCTGTGATTTTCACTTCCAAAGCTAAGCGATATCCAAAGCTATGCGGTATGGGTGGAGCCACACCCCTTGTGCAATGCCCGTCCAAGCTTTCCATTAACAAGTGGTACACAACACATCACATCGACATCAACAAGTGGTAACTCCGTTCTGAATTTCAATGTTCTGTGGTTTGCACTTCCATAGCTATTCGATATCAAAAATTTGGCTTATATGGGCGGAGTCACACCCCCTTGTCCAATGCCCGTCCAAGTCTTAGAAAGACATCACTAATTGGTAAATCCGTTCTGAGTTTCAATGTTCTGTGGCTTTTACTTCCAAAACTATTCGATATAAAAAATTGGGTTTGTATGGGCGGAGCCACACCCTCCTCCAATGCCCGTCCAAGTTTTCCCATTAAAAGGTCATCACCAAGTGGTAACTCCATTCTGAATTTCAATGTTCTGTGACTTTTACTGCCATAGCTATTCTGTATCGAAAATATGGCTTGTATGGGCGAAGCCGCGCCCGTTTTGCATAGGAGGGTGAAAAGTACTTTACAACCTATTCTCATGCCTACCAAATATACAAAAAAAAATTTATTAAAATCGGTCCAGCCGTTTCGGAGGAGTTCGGCCTCAAACATTGTGGCACGAGATTTTTATATATTAGATTATAAAAATTTAAATTTCGGTTGCGTACGGTATCCCCAATGGTTGCGTATTTGGACATGTACGAAAAAAAAAAATCAAATTTTTTCACACTGATTACAAAATAATTTTGTTTTATGTATTTTGAACCTTTAGTAGGCGATGACAATATGTTGACATAACTAGATACGTCGAAGTGGTGTGGATTTTGTTAAAATATAAAAGGTATGAAAAATATAAAGGTTCAAATATATATTCGTTGCGTATTTTGGATATAAAACAACGGCTCCTTTTTAGGTTAAAACCCAATAAAAAATTTTATTTTACTGATCGGTTAACAATAAAACTGCAACTTACGTGGTTCCAATATACCAAAAAAAAAAAAAAAATATATATAGAAGAGTAGTTTTTCGAGACTGCGGCTTACTTTTTCACAGAATGCGTGATATAATAATGCATGTATTATCTTGATTTTATTTCAGAAAAATAAAGTTAAAACACCCTACAAATCGAACGTATTAAAAACAAAAAATAGTGTTATTGGTGCAGCAACTACGAATGATCGTTTACACTCTGCCCAAAAGTCTTTAACTAAGGGTATCGGTTATCACAGCAACACTTTCTGCACTCCCAGCAAAATGAAAAAAATTGACAGCAACAAATTCAATCAAACTGAAATGATTGTGCCATTTCAAGCAAATCAGAGGTACTGGCTTTTTCCATGTAGCACTTTTCAATATTCGTTAAATCCATTTTGCACTTTGTAGAAATCAACACGACTATCGTCGAGCCACAGAATTGAGGATTAATTCATCCTTGCATACAGTATCAAATCCACTTGAGTTTAACCGGGAATCCTTATTTGAAAAAAACAACGATACACTTGATTCCCGCTCTTCGTTATTCAGTTTAAATATTTCCACATCCACGACAGTCGATGCTGCAGCCAAAAACTCAGTAAGCAACAGGTATGTCTTGAAAAGGTTTTATTTGTATGAAATACATTTTTTTAACACATTATTCAGTTTCAGTCCTGTTGTTCGCAAATGTATGGATAAGCTGGAGAAAATGATGGATCATAAAATGTCAAAAATGATAGAAACGCTTAAAAGTGTACACAGTAAGGGAATGAGAACGATTTCGTCTCCACACATGGAAACAATTACTTATACAAATGCAGCTTTAGAGACACCTGTCCAGTTGTTTCCAAGTACATTACGACTAGAACTAACAAGCATAGTGAAAGAGCTATTGGATCGAAGTGTTGCATCAAATAATAATGATTGCATAATAGCTGGTTCGGATGGGGAATCATCTTATATCTCTAAAACAACAGTTCAGCCGAATGCTAAATGCAAGTTGGTGAGTTTCTTATTCGATAGTAAAAAAAGTACGCTACAAAGAGTGGTGGGGAGAGGGAGGGGAGAGAGAAGGGAATGATGATTATTGTTAAGAAAAAAATGTAATGGTATTTATTTTTCCTAGTTCGCCACCAGCAGCCCAGTGTTCAAAGTTCCTGAAATTCCAGCAGCTTTGGGAACAGAGCATGCCAGTTTCATTACACTAGAAGATAAAACAAACGTAGAAGATCTTATGAGCTCTTTTGGATGCGCATCTGAGCAGACAGTGCGAGTTAATCGTCGTTCACAGCGGCTTTCTACAAGGAAACTTAATGATTCACTGCTCGGTGAAAATGCAATTTCCCTTCAACCAAAAAGACGTAGTAGAAGGTTAGCATCCGTAAAAGAAGTAAATGATGCATATC
Organism: Coremacera marginata; assembly: GCA_914767935.1. Taxonomy (NCBI): domain Eukaryota; kingdom Metazoa; phylum Arthropoda; class Insecta; order Diptera; family Sciomyzidae; genus Coremacera; species Coremacera marginata. The sequence goes on along the minus strand of OU612046.1, from coordinate 70,791,431 downwards.
GCCGCAGCATTCGGTTAGCTTCGCAAGAGACCACACCTGATGAAAACAATCATTTAGATAAACAAAAACCCAAACACAAATCTTCCCATAAAAGCCAAAAGACTGTTGCACCACTCTTAAATAATAGTGTCATTGCGAGTTACTTTAATACCAAGTCTGACAATTCGCCGAAATGTGTCAACAAAGTATCAAATATTTCCAAACATAAAAAAGCCATTTTAGATATGCTTAATAAAGGTTCCATGAAGGAGCTGCAACTTTTGCCACAAGTTGGCCAGAAAACTGCTTATCAGATAGTTACACAAAGGTAAATATTATTGAGAACATCTTTAAAATATCGTAGTAATACAATAAACGTTATTTTTAGAACCTTAAATGGGAAATTCAAAAGCTTAGCCCAAATTGAAAAATTACCTATTTGGAGAGGGAAAGCATGGGAACGATTTGCACAGGTAAATTAAACAGATCCTTACTAACATTGGGAATATTTTTCATACAAAATTTAATTTTACAGGCTAATATGCTGCAGTAAATTGTGCTACTGAATAAGAAAATTGTGATGCAATAGAATAAAATAATTATTTAAATAAGGATTTAGCAGTAGTTAAATATCATATAATTATATATATATAAATTTATTTTTAATAATTCATCTTAATTATGAGCATTTTACATACCATCAAAAAACTAATGTTTATCTTAAGGACATGTGACTTTTTTATGGTTTATTTTGATATAACGCGTTAATTGACTAATATTTTCTTTGGGTATTTGATTTTGTTTGCTGGAAAAAAGTTTTCATCACTGAAGTTTATGTTCATTTGTGACGTTCTCCTTTTTCCCTTATTTACTCTTTCACGATCATCTGTTATTTACTCTCTAAATTCATGATTATTTATGTTGATGATTATTATAAAAATGTATATTGACATCAAAAGTAATTTGTAAATTAATAACGACCTTCTTTCATAAGTTTTAAGTTATGTGTTTATATAATTCCAATAATTTTTCAATTATTGGTTAATTATAAAGATTATATTTTATCGGGCTCAAGATCAATGTTGCTTTCCGAAGAAAACAACTGAAGGAAAAACAACTAACAACAACAATACTTTATATAGAGTATCAATCACATAGCAGACTAGACAGCTGTTTCGTTGGCCGCTACACCAACTCATCAGTAGCCTTTTTCGTGATTCTTGCTGTGATCCACTAAGCTCTTAATTTTCTACTTGTTTCACGAATGCAATTAGTAAATTACCCTGAATTGCGGTACGAGAATACAAATGATATGAAAGCAGCTTAAAGTTCTTCTAATTTGTGAAGCACACTTTCAGGGAAAGTATGTTCTATTATTCGAAGATAGTGTAAAGATGAAAGTCACTAGAACTACTTTTCATCTACACACCGAAGATTTTTATTCTTTTGTCTTATTTTATTTTTATTTGCTGCTGTCGAGATATTCTGTTTACGTTAATTTATATCCAGATAAATAAATCACGATATATTATAATAAATAACAACTGAGAATAGTATCATACGTTTGGTCAGACTTAGCATTTTAACAACTATGAGTAGCCATGTAAGCAGCAGCCACCTGAGTTAAACTTCACCCGGTTGGCAACACTAGGCCGAGGTGAAAAGCACACATATGAAAAACAGCGAAACAGCTGAAACGTAAACTCACCACATCATGACTGTGCAAGACAGTTGGGGTGACTTAAGCAACGAGCAGAAAATAAAAATATATTCACGCGACACGTGACTGGTAAGTCATATATAATTATTTAGCTCCTGCAAACATTTTCCCACTCGTTAAGCCATAGTAGATAACGATTCCTTTCCTAAGACCTATCAACGCGTCAAGCCATAGTGGATGACGATTGATTTTCCTAAGACCTATCAACTCGTCAATCCATAGTGGATGACGATTGATTTTCCTAAGTCCTATCAACGCGTCAAGCCATAGTGGATGACGATTGATTTCCTAAGACCTGCCTACGCGTCAAGCCATGGTGGATGACGATTTATTTTCCTAAGACCTGCTACGCGTCAAGCCATAGTGGATGACGATTCTTTTCCTAAGACTTGTCTACGCGTTAAACCATTGTGGATAACGCATCCTTCTCTAAGCCGACGTACTAAGCCACAGCGGGTGACGATGTTGACAGCTGACAGGATACGACACCTGGAAACTAAATCAAGATAATTCTAAGTGTAAACTTACATTAACGAACTTTACCATAAGTAACTAGCAATGAAGTGAATGAAACAACTCAAAATTAGAATAAGTGATATAATGTAGTAAAACTGTGAACTATCTATTTTTTCTTAAAACAATAAAAGTGGAATTGAAATTTAAGTAACGTGTAATTAATTTTTGTGAACGAACCCTGGACACCGGCGAGTGATAACTCGGCTAAAAGGTTCGTCACAATAGATCAAAGCTTTTCTAAATACTCAAAGATTTTGTTGGGCTAGTTGTTGTTGCTCTTCTATTTCACAGTCGATCTTAGCTTCAGCAGTTAGCTGATATTAAACTATGACGACATGAAGATTTGTTTCTTTTGAAAACTTAGATTTTTAATTTATTGTGTGTAAACACACACAAATAATCATATTTTCAACGGCCGGGCTCTGCCATAGAATTTATTTGTAAATTAATTACGACCTATATAGGGTATTGTTGTTGTTAGTTGTTTTTCCTTCAGTTGTTTTCTTCGGAAAGCAACATTGATCTTGAGCTCGATAAAATATAACCTTTAATAATTGAAAAATTATTGGAGTTATATAAACACATAACTCAAAAGTAATTGTTGGTCTGAAAATTATAAATTTATAACCTAAGTTGATCGGGGTTGTAGAAACCGACTCTTGGAATCAGAATTGAAACCGACAAATGGAGCGTCGACGCGAATAACGTTGCAAGCGAAAAATAATAAGTTTTCAGAGGTTTAAAGAAATTTGCCTGTATGTAAAAAAACAAAAAATATCCTTGAAGAAGAAAAAGAAAAAGGATTTGTAGATACTTTCGATATGGAAAAACGTTTTGTATCCCAAGTGCAATGGCTGATAACACGTTTTGTCAGTAAGATGTTATCTTCGCTGATGGCGCTTACAACGTGTTTCCACTACTGTTTCTGGAGCAATTTTCTTGGGTTCAACTTTTCATTTTCTTCCAGTATATATGCTTCTCCACTATTTATTAGCCTCTTATTGTTTATGTTTTTTCAATTTTTAAGATTTATCTTTCGCTTTATACCTTTATTGCACTTTTGTATTACGCTATTTAATTCTACATTGGCCATAATGACGAGCACATAAAACGTTTTTCCACTCTCTACTGAAATTGTTTACTTTTCGGAAGAAAATAATGTGTCTTTTATGTATAAACGTTAATTTAATATGAAGTTACAGTACAACAACAAATATTTTTAGCATATTTGATAATAATTATTGCACTTTACAGATAACTTTTTAGTAGCAAAATTACCAACTGACATATTCACCTCACTACTTTTGCAAATTGACAGTTGAGCAAAAACAAACTCAGGTGCATGATACAATAATAAGGAAGGGTAAGGAGATTCACCTTTGATATTGATATTTGATTTGATTTGATATTCGGGAACAAGATGAAGTCATTGGATGCCAAATCAATTCCTCAATGGAGGATGAGTCATCAATTCGAAGTTTTGACTGCTCAAAAATGCAACTGTTTGACGAGATGTGTGAGAGCTCGCATTGTCATGATGGAGGATGATTCGTCTTTGGCGGTTGGTTTTGCGAATTTCTTCGAAGTCTTCCGGCAATGAAATTGTCGGGTACCATTCAGAATTCACCGTCCTACGTTGCTTAAGCGAAACAGTGGCCACATGACCCATTCGGTGGAAGAAACAGGCGCCCATTTGCTTTGCAGTGCTTCGTGCGCAAACAACTTTTGTTGGATTTGCTCGTCTTGGAATACCCACACGGTCAATCGCTGTTTTGTTTCCGGCTCATTTGCATATATCCATGATTCGTCACCTGTCACGATTTTATACACGCCTTTTGAAGCACCACCTTTTAATCATTTCCTTACACCCATCGACGCGAGACCTTTTTTAGCGACTGATAAATTATGGGGTATCCAATTAGAGAAAACTTTTTTTGCAAATAAGTGTTCATACAAAATCGAATGTATTGAAGTGGAACTAATGTGCAAGGATGCGTCTATCTCACGATATGTCACATTACGATCTTGCATTATTAGTTCACTTACTGCATCGATGTTTTGTGGCACAACAAACGATTTTGTACGACCTTCACGTAATTCGTCAGCGACCGAACTACGAACACGATTGAATTCACTATACTAGCGATATACTGCGGTTTTTGATGGTGCTTTATGGTGCTGGTGCTTTTAGTTCATCGACACATTCTTGTTGAGATAATCCACGTCGAAAGTTGTGAAAAATAATCCTTCTCTTGAAATTTCCATTTTTTGGACAAATTGATTTTCTTAACTCAATGTAAACAAAACAAATAGCATTTGTACATCAAAACGTTGTAGTACATTTATGCTAAAAAATGCCAAACTTTATTATGCTGTTGCCAAATTTAAGATATTGACATTAGTGTTGCCAGTTCCCGAAATATAAATAGTACCCTACGTACATATATATTTCTTTCGTTTTTGTAGTTTGTTATTGTTGATCTTCAGCAAGATTAATTCCAAGGTTGATTTATAAGGTTGTCGCAGGGCTAATCGCACTCTCTTTTCAGTACCCATAATTGTCAAAACCAGCCAATTCTGCGAATGACTACGAAAGAAAAACGGATGATAATAGAGAGCACTTGCAGATTTTCTATGGGATGTCAACTTCGATTTGACAATTATGGGCACTCGCTCTCTCCCTTGCGACAACCTTATAAATCAACCTTGATTAATTCAATAATTAAAACATAAATAATACAAAATTATTATTACTGTGAAGGTTTACATATACCTAGACTGGCATGGTAGTTATGCTATTAAAAACTTAATTTATTTTATTTTAAAAAACTTCATTTATTTTTAAAATAAAATAAATTAATAAATATAAAAATTTTCAAATAAATTTAAAATTTAAAATAGAATAGCAGGAAAAAGAATAAATGCATATTGTTCCGAAATATTTATTTCAATTTATTAAACAAATGATTGAATTATATTTATTTTTAACCAACATAGAAATGAATAAGAACAACAAATTCATCAACAAATATATCAAACAAAAAGATTCTACGTCCACACTTACGATACTTTGTCTTTTTTTATATTGGTTTTTGATCATTTTGAAAAAATGTATGAACTCTGAACTACTCAGTTGGCAATTTGAGAGAAAATTGTGTAAATACTCAGTGTATTTTTTAAGTTATGTTTTATTGAAAAACCACAATTTTAGTAAAATTATTATGTGTTGAAGAAATAATGCGTGTGGAATATCAAATCACTTCAAATATTTAAGATTTTTGGTAGAAAACAACAATTTTGCATACCCTTTTATTCAAAACGAAAACTTTGCTTTATACAACGAGGCGCGTATTGTATTTCACATGTATTTCACTTGAAAAATTATACTTTTTATATCACTACGATTTTCTGTACATTTTTTTATTATTATATCGTTCCCTATGCGCCCAATTATCGTAAGCGCCAATTTTTCGAAATTTTTTTTGTTGCATTTATTAATTTAGCAACAGATACAGCTTTCCACATACTTATATTATTGAAATAGTAATAAAAATAATAATAAAATCGTGTATAAAAATTAAACAAATTCCAGCACACTAAAAAAAACACAAACAACCGTTTCCTGCAAAATTTCCATTTTGGTGCTTACGATAATTGGCCGCATAGGGGACGATATGTCAAGGGTGATTTTTTTTTATTAGAGGTATAGAACTATGTTTTCTAATAAAACACAGAAAAATTAATGAAATAACCATTATTTTGGCTTTATTTGTTGGCAAATGCATTTTTTTTAGAGGTATAGAACTTTGTTTTCTAATAAAAAAATTAACACAATTTATGTCCACCGCGACTGCTTTTTATGAAGACCATCCTGTTGGTACAATTTTGCGCCACGTTTTCAAGCATATCCGGCCTTTTTTCGTCAATAACTTGCCGAATGTTGATTTCCAACTAGTCAGTCGTAGCTAGCTTATCAGCATATACCAGTGACTTGACGTATCCCCACAAAGAGTAGTCTAACGGAGTCAAATCACTGGCCCATTTCTTGATATGATCCGGTCACTAAAAGTTTTTCCCGATAATGTGATGGTTTCACGCGCTGTATGTGTGGCTTGTTGCACCGTCCTGCTGGAACTATTTAGCACTTGGGCGATTCATATAGACGCGGGGAATTATAATAAAGTCGCGAATCATTTGCCTGTAGCGCTCACCATTGGCGGTAACGTTGGCTCCATCTTCAGTTTTAAAAAAGTATGGACAATAATGAAATCGGCATGTAAACCACACCAGACAGTAACTTTTTCTGAATTGTTCTCACTCCAAATATGGCGATTTTGTTTATGTATGTAAACGTTAAGAAGGAAATGTGCCTCATTGCTGAAAATTGGTCCACGGCAAAAATGCGGTTAAACTTCCAATTGATTTTCAGCCCATTCACCGAACGTACGACGCAAACTGATGACTTGAATTTCTGCACCAGTTGGATTTTATACGTATGTAGGCCTTAAAATCTTCCTGAGAACTGTGCCGAATCCATAAATTTGGGTCTTCGGTCACACTCACCATAACAGTGGTGATGACTTCTTCGGTACGTACAGTATGAGCTCGTATTGGATGAATATTGTCCATAAGATTAAACGTAGATATAAATCAATTCATCGTTTTGCATATTACCTGCTCAGATGGACGATTATGTGCACCGTAATGTATGCGAAGCTCTATATGAGTTTCCCACATAGAACGCGAATTTTGGAAATAAATTTCCACGATTTTTAATCTTTCTTCCGGCGTAAGTCTTTGGCGCTTGCCACACATTGTCTGCTTGTCTGTCAAATTTTGAAATTTTCGCCATCTGTTTTTTTCTCTCGTTGTTTTGTCCAAGGGTTTTTTCCACTACACATCACTGAGGCACATTCGTTTAGAAGCACTACTTTTATTCCACTATTTAATTTGTGTAAATAAAAGGCATAGCTTTCTGCAACTGTGGTAATAAAGTAATAAGCAGCTGTTTTTAAAATACGTAACGATTGTATTTTTTTTTTGTTTTTGTAAAAATTTAGTACTACATTGAACGCATTTTGTGGTAGGAGCATATTCGTATAGACGCAGTGGAAGAAATTGCATTTTTGAGAGAAAATAACAACAAAATAATCTCTTTATAAAAAGAAAAAAAAAATAGCTTCTGTTGTTTTCAAGAAAATCCGGAAAAGTAATTAACATTCATTATTTTAGGTAAACATTAAAAACATGCCACGTGGAGTTTACTTAACTGATCAAAAAAAAAAAATTCAAATACATTTTTCTATAGAGCAGGGGTGTTCCATTCGAGAAATTAACCGACAAACTTCGCGTTCTGATAAGGTTGTAAGAAATTTCTTAAAAAATGGAGCTCGTTATGGAATTAAGAAACCAACCAAAAGGTAAAAAAAATCTGACAAATCGTCAGGAAAAATTTGATTCGAGAGGGGGCTACCAAAAATAAATTAAATTCAACACAAATACAATCTGAATTATGTTTACCAGCAAAATAAAACAACATATTGCCACACCAAATGTTGTTTGGAAGAAACCAGCGCGCAAGCCAAGGCTTAAAGAATACCATAAAAAAGCACGCTTAAGTTTTGCTAAAAAGCATATGCACTGGACTTCCAAATGGGAGAAAGTTATTTTTTCCGAGGAAAAAAAAATTTATTTGGATGGCCCAGACTGGTACAGCTGCTATTGGCATGATATACGCAATGCAAGTATTCCCAAATCTAAAAGAAACTTTGGAGTAGGAAGTCTGATGGTCTGTACCGCCTTTTCCATTGAAGGAAAGTCAACTTTGTGTTGCGTTTCTTCCCGAATGAAATCGGTAGTGGACATTGACATGTTAGACGATGTCCTTATTCAATTTATCGAGGGGAAAAATGTACGACAGTGTCATTTTTAAACAGGACAATGTGTGGATTCATGTCTCTAAGACATCCATGGCTATGTCTTGAGCGAAATGTATGAGCAGCGGGAAATCAAAATTTTGAAAGAAATTGGTAAATCTATTTAAGATTTAACTAAAGTGCGTCTTAACGAATATGCCAATTGTGGTAGACTTATATTTTAAGTTAATTCAAAAAAATATTACACTATGCTAACAACAAGTTTTGTATCATTATATTGCAAAATAAATATTTTTTCTTTAACTTTAATGAAAAAAAAATTGGTTTAAAATATATATTATGTGTTTTTTATGATAAGTTTTTAAAAATAATTATATTGTGTCTAAACGAATGTGCCTTATGGCCAACTCGCACGAGATTGTTTGATTAGCAATCAGTGAACTTTTCTTACAGTCTTTTTAAATTTTAATTGTTGGTAGCTCACAGGACACGCTAATCTGCGTTTGACTTTTCTTTGAAATACAGTACTTTTTCTCCTCCACTTTATTTCGTACTATAAAAACATTTAGAATTAAATTAATATGCTTGCTTATCTGAAATTGCTTGAATGTTCCCTTGTTCTTTAAATTGTTACTTTATTATTAACGCATTTATTATGTTTAATTAATTAAATAGAAATTTAATTAATAATATCAAACAGCCTTCAATGATAAAAAAACCAATATAATGATAGTTTTAAGGCATTTAAAAAAATATATACAGTAAAAAACAAAAGCTAAACAAAAATTATTCTTCAATGCTTTGTAAATCCAGCAGAAAATGTCATGCCTGATCAGGCTTGAATTCAGGAATAACAGAGATGACCGAGGCCAGACCTTTCCTTGAAAACAGCCCTGATTTTTTCATACAGGTGTCCGCCTTTTCAGACCTGAAATATATTACTTTTTTAAAATGTTGATTTATGATTTCTGGTCTGAATATCAATTTTTATTTCAAATTCGGATATGAAATCTGGCCAGAAATAAAAATGTACAGATTTTTTGTATAATTTCAAGTTCGAATACAGGTCTGTAAAAAGGAAGACTTAATTATATTTTAATTTCAGACTTGAAATCTAAAGTGAATAATGGAGGCATGATAATGTTTAGAAATTCAGTTTTCAATTCAAGTCTGACTATGAGAGGCCTGATCGAGTTTTCTGCTGAAACATTTTTCAGTCTTAAATGATTTTTTTCAATTCCTAAAAAGTTTTAAGTCTTTTCTAGACACTTTAAAATTAACATTAAAAAAAATATTTACGCTTATTTTCATAGTACCTATGTTTATTCCTACATCCAAATGGCTGCATTCTGCCAAGGCGAGCGCTCTTGTAGCGATGGATCATTTTACGCTGGATTTCTCTGAATGCGCTGCTACGTCGAACGTCAGATCTGTTGACAACTGACGTTTGATGTAGTTTGTTCGCTTGTTTTGTTTTGTTGAATTTAAAACCTAATTTCTTTCTGCTAAGAGGTTTACTTAATGCAAAACGTAGTGCTAGATATGCTAATGGATGATGGTCTTGATATGGCTATTAAGGAGCACATTTCGGACCTCATTCAACTATTGCAAGGAGCAAAGGATAGTTAAAAACATTAAAAATAGCACAAGCCACGAAAATTTGCATTTATTTTAAGCGTTTCATTTGAGTGTTTGCTAATTCATACAAATTGGCGCGCAAACAGCTGTTAAATGACATAACTTGCAACTGTTGAGTAGAAGTAGCGTAATTTATTTCGCTAGGTAAAATGCACATCGCTCGAGCGTAGACAGCTGCCAGCGCTGTCAAAAGTGTAGCCATTCACCCGAATTTTCTTGAGCGCTAGTGTTGGCGGAATGCAGCCAATGGCATTTATACATCGGTTTACAGTGAAAAATGAATTTTTATTACGATTTGCATACGTTCACAACGCCATAAAAATGAACAAATTTGATTGCTACAATCTGTGTTCATCCGCTCTCGCTCTCAGTGCTCTTGACAGATTTCTTATGAAAGCAACAACAATACGAGTAGATTCTTTGATTGGCAATCATCGTGTGAGTCGAGGATTAGTATTGCTTGCCAAGGCCGAATGCAAAATTTTTTCTTCTGTTTTCTGTTCAAAACCTGTTTTTTGTTCCAGTTTTCGAAATTGTTTGCAGCTTTGGACCGTGAACATAATTTGTCAGTTGCTTGGAAATGTTCGGATGAAAGAGAAGCTTTCAAATTCCAGTTATTTCTTTTACCCACGAAACCAATAGCAAAATTGTCCGTATTGGCTAAGTGGAGCATACGACTTTGCATGATAAATTGCCAAAGTATACCGAATATAAATGTCAAACAAATCGCACACTATTTACAAAACAGGCACAACTCAAAAATTCACAAATTTTTACTTTTTTATGTCAAACTATTCCTAGTGATTACCATCTTAGGAATAGTATTACTCATCTTACTCTTGAATTAAAAAAAAATAATTTTGTCTCTTTGTTTTGTATGGAGTCCGTTGAAATAAAAAATTGTTTTTTGCTTCTGAAAATTTTAAAATTTTGAGTTGTGTCTCTTTTATAGATAGTGTGCGAAATGTGTTAATTTTGACAAATGGTTTGAAATCAGTCTAGGAAAATTCTATACCTCTAAAAAAACACATTTTATATCTAATATATTAAGTTGAATATCATCGTGTCTGTATGTACCCCAACTTCTCCTACACCGTTTTTCCGACTTCTACCAAATTTTGGAAATTTATTTTTTGGTATAATAAGCAGTTTTTTGTCTTAACAAGTGGGAGGAATCATGCAAGGGGCGTTGCACTTTCATTTTATTCGAACACTTGTACATCGTTCTTCCGACTAACCAAATTTCGGACATATATACTTTGGTATAATGAATTTCTAAACGGTTTGTCCCATTTCAACTAAATTTCGCACATACATATATTCTATAGTATAATAAGCAGTTTGCAGCCTAGAGAAAGGGCGGTATTAGATAGAGGCGTGTGGCACTTCAATTCTAATCGAATCCATTCTACATACATATATTATTTGGTTGACTGAGCAGTTTTTCTAAAAAAGTGGGTGAGATTAGACAAGGGGCACGGTACTTTAATTTCAATCGATCCCCTTCAATACCATTTGTACGATTTCAAGCAAATTTTGAACATATATTCCGTGGTATAATAAGCAGGCCGTAGTTAAGAAAAAACTTTACCAAAAAAAAACTGACTTTAAAATCATTACAAAGTAAAAAGTAATTTTAAATCACTTTTCCTGTTAATTTCTTGGTCAAATTTGATAATTTATTATATATATTATTGTATTGGAAATCATATTATTTTAAGTTTTTCTAATTTGTTTATTATCATAAGTATATTAAGTATATATAAGTATCCGCCAAATAACTTTTTTTTTTTGAAAATGCAAAAAAAAAAAACTACTGAATATTTTCTTAAATTTCTTTTTTTATTTGAATGTACAATCCTTCCGGTTAATAATGGAAAATAATTTCATTCAAATGGCTGCCTCGGCTGGCCATGCAGTAGCTTACACGATTGCAGCTGCAGCTGTATTTCACCAATGGCTTCACGAATATTGTCCTTTAAAGCGTCAATTGTCTCTGGCTTGTCGGCGTAACAATTATATTTGAGGGCACCCCACAAATAATAGTCCAACGGTGTCAAATCGAAGCTCCGAGGTGGCCAAACGACATCAGCTCTGCGGCTGAAAATGCGATCTTGAAAAACAGGGCGCAAAACATCGAGTGTAACTTCGGCTGTGTGGCACATAGTGCCGTCCTCTTGAAACCAAATGTTGCCCATATCCTCCTTTTCAATTTTTGTGAACAAAAATTCGTTCAACATGGCCCGATAACGATGGCCATTGACTGTAACGGCCACTCCTTGCTCATTTTCGAAGAAAAATGGCCCAAATATGCCTCTAGACCAAAATCCGCACCAAACAGTGACTCGTTTTGGGTGCATCGGCTTTTCAATGTATGCGTGCGGGTTTTCTGTGCCCCAAATGCTTCAATTTTGCTTGTTTACATACCCGCCAAGATCAAAATGAGCTTCATCTGAAAAGATGGTTTTTTTGGCAAAATCAGCATCTTCTGTAAGTCGATCGCAGGCCCACTCAGCGAAGCGAAAACGCATTGGACGGTCAGTTGGCTTCAACTCCTGAACCAATTGGACTTTGTATGGCGTCATACCAAGGTCTTTAAGCAAAATTCGTCTCAATGATGTCTCCGAAATGTTCAATTGTTGAGAACGACGGTGAATTGATGTTGATGCCGCTTCACGCACACTTTCTGCCACAGCAGCAATATTCTCGGGTGTACGCACTGTTTTTGGCTTTTCACGCTTTGGTTTATCGATGAGGATGCCAGTTTCTTTCACTTTTTTCACAAGATAACGAACATACGGAGCTGACGGTGCTTCTGTTCTTCCAAAATCCGTACGCAATTTTCGCACACATTCTGCAACATTACCATGATTTGAAGTAATGTCGCAATATTTCCCAGCGTTGTTTAAGCGTATACACAACCATATTCGTTCAGCGGAAGGATAAACCTAATTATCTGTCAAATCAGACTTGTGCTAAGTGTTACCATTCACGAAATAAGCACTAGTTGAAAAAAAAAGTTAGATGGCGGACCCTTTATAATCAGAGTTTTACAAAATTAAAGCTCTCGATGACAGAACACAACAACGAAAGCTTTTGTTTGTTGGAAAGTGCGCCTGTTACTCGCTGATCTTAACTTCGACTTGTTGCTTGAACACCTTGACACTGTTTACACGTCATTAAAATTGAAGGATCATTCAAATTTTGTTGTTTTCCCAGCTCCAGACCTGCATCAATCAATCACAGGTTTGCATAATCAACTTTTCTGCTACTTACAACAACACTTTTAGTCGTCATCGGCCATTCAATCAAAAAATCACGTGTGAGCAGCTATTCAATCAAATATCTCGAAGAGAGTAAAATAGAACAAAAAACGCGATATTCTTTATTCAATTTGAATGACGTATAAACTCTGCCATTGGCAACGGCTGCAACGACTAAATGACTAATGATGAAGCTGTCAAACTAGGAATGATTCTATATCGACGACAAAACGCTGCGGCATTAGACCAGTTTCTCTCCATAAGAATACATGTAAAAAATTTTGACAGATCCCTGCAAACATTTTCTGAGTGACTCAAAGAAATTTCTCTAAAGAGAGCAAGGTTTATTATTACAGGTTAAGTCACTTGAGAGAAGCTCGGTCGAACTGTCAGAATGGATAAAAGGAAATCAAGAAAAAAAAACCTGAATCTGTACAATTTTTAGCTAACAGCTACTTTGACAGTTCGAGCAAAAGCAGAAAAAAGAGTGCCTTTCTCTCAAGTGACTTAACCTATATTAATGAACATTGAAAGAGAGTATATTTTATGCGTGTTTCTGTTCGATAATTTTTTTTTGTTGTTTTCTGTTCAAACCCTGTTTTCTACCTTTCTTGAAAATATTTTCAGCTTTGGACCCTGAACGGTCAATTTGTCGATTGCCTGAAAGTGTTTGGATCAAAAAAACGATCTCTCAAATTCCAGTTTTTTCTTTTACCCGTGAAAACAACAAATTTTATTTGATGTTGTTTGTGTGGCATACCCCTTTCTTGGGTTTGTTTATTTTTTGATTTCAATAAAATTTCTGGTTTTCTTTTTTCTTTCGGTCAAATGTTATGTTTTACAAATTGTCTTTAGGCGTCTTTAAGTTGTTAATGTAGGACTGTTTGCTTATTTGTAAACCCTACAGCCAAGCCGAGATCGATGTTCATTTTGACACTTTGAATAGAACGCATAGGAGGCGCGGCATGTTTATATGTATGCATTTATGCATCGTTAATTATGCCGTCGAACTACTATTGGGAGTGTGCTCGTAAACTAATGGTTGTTGTAGACAGCTGATTTATATCTCAGGAGACACTAGTCGACAGAGCTTTAACATTTTTCTTACACTGCATTAAACCTTTTAGTTTCACTTTTAAAACTTGCTCTTATATTTGGTACAAGTAATAAAAAATATTTTATTAAATACAATTTCAACTTTTCCTTTTCCAGAACTCTTAAGAATTATTTATTTTCAAGTCAAGACCTCTCAAGGTCATCAACATACGATTTAAAATTTCTTCAGCCAATGTATGCCGAAAAAAACCAGCTTGTTCTATCTGCTATTGACAAACCATATGTATAAATGTATGTATATTATTTCTATATTACTTATTTTGCTGAAAAAGGTCTTGAAAAAGAACAACAAGAATTTTACACTAAATGTTTATACAGATATGTACAACCACACACACAAATATACGTTTATTGTCAATACTTGTAGATATACATATGATACAAGGTGGAAGGAGAATCGAAGCAGCAAAAGCAATAGCAGCAAAAACAATAACAGACACACATATCATCGACCGGCTAGGGTGGTGAGCCGTTGCTGGAGGCCTGCCGCCAAGTTGTTATAAGCGATCGTCAACAACAACTCAAGCTCAGTTTACCATAAACAGCGATCAACATAGAATCGCAGCAGCAGCAGCACTGAAGTTATAAAGTTAAAACAATTTTTAGTTATTCTTGATAATTATTTTGACAATAATATAAAGTACCTTGTGTGAACTTGTTGTGAAACGCACAAAGTTTGCTTTGAATTTAAAATTAAAACTTTGACTTTAGATTATATCAACAGACTTGACTTTGTACTTTGAAAGTCTGCGACGAGCCACTTGACTCAGATAAACATAACGAGATGTCGCAGCCGATCAGATTTTATTTTGATATCTTAAATCAGTCCAGTCGGGCGTTGTACATATTTCTGGAAGCCTCAAAAATTCCATACGAATCGATACCAATTTCCTTATTAAAAGGTACGTTAACTGTTAAACGTTAATTATACTAAAAATTATATTTGAATATGGAATGATATTTTGTATTTATTGATTGGAATTGATGGTGAATTGATGGAATAATTTAAATCTTTCAAGACGTGTTTTTTATATTGTGAAAAAGATTTAACTATTGATGTTATGCAATAATATTAAAAGCATATTTTGAAAGCTTTTGAGAACTTGTTTTTTATATCAATCAATGCCACGCCCAAAAAGCATTAATTACGGCTGCTTAGGACGTGTGTTGAGCAGAAAGCGTTCATAACTGTGCTTAATATGGATTCTTTCTTAATCATTTGAGTTGAACTTTTTTGTTTTATACGCAGTAAAAAGGGGATTATAACACAGTGCGACGAATTTCGAATTTTATTTTTGTATCGAAGAAACCGTTGTTTGTTTCCAGTAGAGGAACACTACACGAACACGACATCATACTCTGTTTTGTCGTTGGGTCGCAATTGTTTTTAATTGGTGGATTTATTCTGCAGATTGTGGGAATATTTCGAATTTTTATTATAATTTAAAATGAGAAAGGAAAACATCAAACGTAAAGGATTCATTTGAACAAAAAAAAAAAAAAATGTAAGAATAATAATATGGAGGTATTCACAATCTCATATTTATATACTCTCCTCATATTTAGTTTTTTTTGTTTGACAAATTTTTCTCCTGAGTAGGAAATTGGAGTGAAATTTGCTAAGGAACACGATGAAGGGACTTTCAGGAGCCTTTCTACTAAAAAATCTTACTCAGGAGAAAAATTTGTAATAAAAAAAAAAAATAAATATGATAAGAATGTGGAGCAGGAGGAATTGGGAATACCTTAATTTTATTAACCATACGTTTTTATTGGACAAATGAATCCATTATAAGTGTCTTTAGGTTTTTATTTCTCATTTTAAATTTTAATAAAAATTCGAAATGGCTCTAAAATCTGCAGAATGAATTGACCAATAAAAAAATTGAGACCCTCTACGACAAAATGGAGTATGACCTCATGGTCGTGTTCTGGGAGTGCTCCTCTACTATAAACAATCAGCGACTTCTCCGATACATTTGTGCTATCGCTCTGTTCCCAACAAGCATTAAGATTGTTTATCAACTTACACTCAAGTGAAATTCCAACCTTTTTCTCATATCTCCAACGTTGGTTATTGATAGCATTTACAGTCGAGAATCATAGCCTTCTCAACAAAAACGGTACCGTTATTCTCCAATATACTCTCCACTTAATCTCAACTCATAACTAAGTGTTATTTTTCAATGTGGTACATAAGTTCTCCAATGTTTTCTCAACTTGATATGAGGTGTGTTTTACAGTTTGATAACAAGTGTTATTGAGAACAAATCTCAAACCGAGAACAAGTGACTTCTCAAGGTGATATCTAATATAATTATCTGTTTTTATTATTTAAATTCTTCATATAAGCTATAAATATAAATAAAAATCCTTTTATTTTAATTCAAATTTACATTAGAATTCATGTATTAAATAATAGGTAATAAAATATATTAAACAATGCTTAAAATATAATATTTAAATTCATTTCAATTGAATTGCACTTTCACCTGCATATTACCGTCTAACTCGATAGATCCTGCCTCAGAACCTACCTCCAGCGCAGAACCCACTTCCTGATAGGAATTTACGTTTCTACTTGAGCCTTGATCCTGCACAGGAACTTTTGAGTCTACAACTGCACTGCAACTTCACTTTTAACTTTTTTCCGATGCATTTCCAATTCTTTTAAATGTTTTTTACTTTAATGTTTTTTTATCTTCTGTGGATTTATATTGGCAAATAATGGCTAAAATTTTTGTTTCAAAATGATTCATAAATAGTATTGACATATTGAAGTTTTTAAGTGTGGAACAAAACCCAAGTACTTACTTTCTTACTTAGATGGCCGTAACAACCCGTGTTCGGGTTTCAGCCGATCTCATCTGCTCTCGCCAGGCGCCTCTGCTTTGCGCGCGCCTTCTCCAATCGGATACACCAAGTGCGGTTAGGGCTTCGTCAGCCTGGTCCATCCATCGGAGGCATGGTTTCCCTCGTCGTTGACCAGCGACCCTCGCCTCGAGCACTTTTTTCGCTGGAGCTTCGTCGTCCATACGATGGACATGGCCCAGCCAGCGTAGTCGCTGCACAGTTATACGCCGAACTATGTCAATGTCTTCGTAAAGCTCATACAGCTCGTGGTTCATTCGGATGCGATAGTCATCGCCGACTCGAACAGGACCGAAGATTTTGCAAAAAACTTTTCTCTCGAACACCCCCAGAGCAGCTGCTGTAGATTGTTAGTTTTGTCGATCGAGAGAGGGTTCTTGTAACTAACCTTAGAACGAAGACAAGCCCAGGCTATAGCAAGACATTAAAGACCGAACAATTCTTAAATAAGCAATCTTGAACTGGCCAAGCATGTTCTTATATAATCTTTTATCTAATGACACTTGAAATCTATGAGAATTGACAAAGATGCGTGAAAGTAGTGCAAACGTGAGTACTTAAAAATGTGAACAAGTACCCTGTAGGAAAATCAACTAATTTAAAAGTAGTTGATAAAGTAGTTTTTTGTCAACCACAACTAGTTGAAATTCTGACTTTTTTCCATAGAACGAACTTACTTATTTTGTATGGTGATGTCCGCTAAATAAGTCAATTGACTTTCGTCTGCATATATTTTCAACTACTTGTTAAATTAGTTACATTTAAATTATTTTTTTAATTGCTTTTAAATAACCAATTGAAAACTATTACTGATGGCCTAAAGTTAATAATATTTGATGAAATAACATGGTTAAATATATATAAACTTGTAATGTAATAAAAATTTGCAATTAAAACATGTCAACATCAGAGTTGCCGCCTTAATATAATTAAAAGTAGTTCATATACTGGTTTATTTTAAATTAGTTTTTTAATTAGTTGTTTTTAAAAACAAGTTAGTTTGTTCCAATAGGGTAATTTTGCAATTTCACGTGTACTTAACATTCGTGCTTAACATTCACTCGTACTTCGAGTTCATGTTTTAAAAAACTAACTTCACGAAGTTCGAACTTTCGTGCACACGTGTAGTTCGGAATACGTGAATAAGTTCGAGCTCTACTTTTTTAAATAAATTCAAAAACGTAGATCTTTTAAACTAATATTTTGAACATAAGTCTAAATATTTAAAACGCTTACTTAGTTTGAGGGCAAACAAAGTGACGTCATTAAAAAAAAAATACAAATACATATGTAATAATCATAATACAATTCTCAGTTAGATAAAATTTTATTTTTAAGGCTTCTCGCAATCACGAGAACTTTTGTTTTTAATTTGACTGCACTTGAATTTATGTTGAAATTCCTTGATATGAGATTTCAAATCATTTACTTAAATCTGTTTTAAAGCTGTCATTTATAAAAAATAAACAATAAAATAAAAAAAAATTTGAATTGCTTTTAAAAAATTTGACAACCTGTTTTCTTCTTTTATACATTTGCAGAAACTGTACTGACTAGATACTAATTTTAAGATTTTACGCTTCATATAAATATGTTTTTCTTTTTGTTAATTTTTTATTTTACTTAAGTATACTTGCGCAAATATTTGCTCTATTTATCCGATATTTTCTTTATTATATATTTAAAACTTTTAAATTGTTATCAACAGAAAGAAAAAGCCATATGTATTTATTCAATGAAACATGTTTTGTTGTTATTGTTTCAATTATTAAATTTCGCAAAACATTTAGTGAACAAATTTTGGGACAATAGAAAGATCTAAAAATGGCATAAATGTTTATCGACTGAATATATTTTGTTGATAATGGTTATGTGTGTTGGGTGTGTCTTAATTTAAAAAGTTAATCAACTTTCTTGTTTACTTTTGGCGATAAGTTTTTAAAGCTGTTATCTACATGTTGCTATAGACTTTATCTACGGAGTAGATAAGTTTTTTTATTGTGCTTATGTCTCTTAATGGTTAACTTGATTATGTTATAATTTGGTCAGCTGCATATCATACTTAGGAAGCTACTTACCAAGATTCATATAAAAGATTCCCTTTTTTTAGCGTTTACGTGTCGGCCGTAACCGAACGGTTAAGTGCGTGAACCACCGTGTGCCAAAATTGATAAATTTATGCAGTATTGAAATTTTATCTAGACTGGGATACAAACCGTGTTCTCAGCAAGTCTCGCATGCCATTCAAAAGCAATAGAAGAAATTAATTGTAGCCAATTTATAGTTCCAAATAGTATGAAAATTAGGCGAACGTGTGTATTTTTCGCTGAAATTACTTAGCTCTCATGCTCTCATTTTAAAATAAGTATACCAATTGGAGAATACGTCAAAAAAACGGAAAACCTTATAATAATTGAATCATGATGTAAAACACCAAATATCCAATTTATAGTGATTTTATTACGCTTTCACTCGGAATGAAAATGCAGAACCTGGTTATAGCATTTTGAATTTTAATGCCCCAATTAAATTGTGTTATTTATTAACACAAGAAATTTGAGTTCAGTATATAAATGTAAACATTTTGAAAATACCCAGGTAACTTAAAAGACCGCAATTACTCAGGCAGTGATTATTACACTACCCAGATAATGAGCGAATACTCTGGCATCCGAGCTACCCTTACTTTTTTCGTACATAATGGACGTTTTGCTTTTTTCCTTCGTTTTTTGTTTAAAATACTAACAGTCATCATAAGATTTTTTCATCCATAAATATACTGAATATTGGTCGACGAAATGGTCAAAAAACTTTAGGTTTTTTTCATAAAAGAGCGTTGGCCAAAACAGCAAAAAAAAATATGATTTAAAAGTTTTAGCAGATAAAATTATTTTTGCTATCTTAAATCGGACAAATACTCCACCATGGACTGTTAACAAATTCTTCGTCTATACAGTGTGTCCCGCAATTGAG
Source organism: Coremacera marginata (assembly GCA_914767935.1). Lineage (NCBI taxonomy): Eukaryota > Metazoa > Arthropoda > Insecta > Diptera > Sciomyzidae > Coremacera > Coremacera marginata. Next base: position 70,771,479 of record OU612046.1, on the reverse strand, counting down.
TGCAACTATTTACGGAGGTGAAAGGTTATGTCGAGCTGAGCAAAAAATCGTATGGGAGGGGGGTCTATTTTCACATTCTAGGAGCTACAGGGTTAATTAATATTTCACGACTTTGATTCACGTCATTGTTTCTAGCAGAAAAACTTTCCGTGTGTCTGTCTGCCGTAATTTTAAAGCTATCCCGATGAAATTCAAAATATAAGTTTGTCTTTAAAAAAGGAAGATCAAGTTCGAAAATGAGCCAAATCGGATGAAACCCACGCCTACCTCCCATAAAAAGTGACTATTTTAACCGTAAAATGTTTTAAAATCCACAAAAATTAAAGAAATGCCTTGAAATTTGGCACGTAAGGTTTGATCTTCAATCTAAATCCTGGCTATGAAATTTGGAAAAATCGGATGAAAACCACGCCTACCTCCCATACAAAGTGTCTTTATTTTAAATGTAAAATCTATTAAAAATCCACAAAAATTAAAGCAATGTCTTAAAATTTTGCACATAAGCTTTGATATTTAATATAAGCCATCTCTGTGATATTTGGCAAAATCGGATCATAACCACGTGACTTTATTTTAACCGTAAAATCTCTTAAAAATCCACAAACATTAATGAAATGCCTTGAAATTAAGCATATAAGCTTTGGTCTTCAACATAAATTCTGACAATGAAATTTGGAAAGATCGGATAAAAACCACGCCTACCTCCTATACAAAGCAGCTAAATACTAACCGTAAAATAATCCCTTGAAAATCTGCTCAAATTGCAGAAATGTCTTGGAATTTTGCACATAGCCTTTTATATATTATATAGACTATCACTATGATATTTGGCCAAATCGGCTGAAAACCACACCTAACTCCCAAACAAAGTGGCTTTATTGAAAACGTTAAATCGCTTAAAAATTTGCAAAAATTACAGAAATGTTTTGAAATTTTGCATACAAACTTTGATATTTAACATAAGCCACTCTTTGATATTTGGCAAAATCGGCTGAAAACCACGCCTACCTTCAAAACAAAGTGACGCCATAAAAATCACAAAAAGAAAAACTTTCGTAAATATATGAAACTGAATGACATCGTGTCTGTATGTACCCAAGATCTGCCCACATCGTTTATCCAACCCATACATATATTCTTCGGTAAAATGTGGAGTCTTTATATTAGAAAAGTGGGTGCGTTTTACTTTGTTTTTTCAAATGACTTTGTGTGGCAGACACAAATATTTTTGCAATATTTTTGCTTTTGTGGTCTTAAGGCAGTACTCTAGTGTAGAATTTTAAAAAAATCGATTTTTTTTTGCATATTTTCGAAGATTAGACCTTTAAGAATATATCCCTCAAAGGAATTTTTCATTTCAAAGGAATTTCAGTTATTTACGAATAAATAAAACGCACGTTTTGCAGGGCTTTGACTGTCTGTAACTTTGCTCAAATCTTTTTCCAACACGTTTGGCATGAAAATCAAGAACCAAGAGAATTAAGAATCTTTTTTTCAGATGACTAGAAGGGTTAAAATCGTGTCAAAATGGAAGCAACCCTTTTTTAGCACCAGCGCCTCCCCCTCTCCCAACTCTACCAGCCTATTATTTTTTCCAATTATTAATATTTTTTTTTTTAATTTTTTGTGTATTATTGAAATATTAATAAACATATAAAAAAAAAATGGATGGCAAAAATATTTTTAGTTTTTTTTTTATTGGATTTTAAATATTACTCAAATTTTCTCCCTCTAGACTTTGTTTTGCAAGTTGCAAGTTGTATTTGACGAACCTAAATAATTTATGTTGTAAAATTGAAATTTGTCTTTACGATATCTGAAAAACAAATCAACTCACAAAATATGTTTCCGGTAGGTCGGTTGAAAGTAAATATAAGATACGGAGATAAGGTGAGATATTAAGATAAAAAGACAGAAAACTTCGATTTTGACTAGAGATCACACAGCTTTCAGACAGATGGATCATTTTCATCTCAACATGTGTGCATCATCCAAGAGTATGCGATTCCCTCGAATCCCTCTCGCCAGATTAGGTGATTTATCGTCAGTTGGGCAGTATTTTCTATATATGACTTAATTATTGTTTTTTGTCGATATGAGAGAAATTTCGGTATATTTCGGAATAGAGCAGAACATTTCGGGATTACCGCCTTGGAACACCGGAACTTGCCTATAAATTTCGGCATGATTCCGATTTTTCGGAACAGTTGGTCACATTAAGTATACCCCATAGGAACTTTATTGGATTGAGGTCTGGGGATTGCGGTGGTCAATTTAATATTGTAATTCCATTATCTTGATGCCACTTTCATGTCAGCTTTTGCGGTGTGCTTCGGATCATTGTCCTGCTGAAAGACAATACCCGAAGAATTCACTGCCAAATCTTGTGCAGTGCCAAGTAAATGACTTCGTAGAATTTCAATATAAGACTCCGCTGTCATTTGACCAATTTTGGCCACTCTGCCAACACCTTTGGTAGTCATACATCGCCACACCATAATTGAGCCTCCTCCAAATTTAAGTGTGGGCTTAACGGGATGAGACTGAAGTTTCGAACCCATACTTCCCCAGACCCACTCACGGCCGTCCGATCCTAAGCGGTTTATTTTGGTCTTATTTTGACCATGTAACCTTCTCACAATCATTTCAGTTCCAGTCTTTGCATTTTTTAGCAAATTCCAAACGTAACTTTCTGTGTCTCTCTGTGAGCAATGGCTTTTTACTTTAGGGCGTCCTTTGAGTCCAGCATCTCGCAAAGTTCGTCGAACTGTATCTGCACTGACGCTAAAATTTTCAAAATTTTTAAGACTTGCATATTTGTACGGCATTTTCGTATTTGCCACTTCGTATGCCTCTGACTATCTCGCACTTTTCTTGCGGCCTGCCTTATTTTTTAAGGGTAAATCCTTAAATTTTTTTCTCAGTTTACTTATTACACCAACAGAAACTCTTATCTTAACTGAAATTGCTCGATGTGTTTCCCCTTCGCGCAGTAATTTGTCTATATTGTCCTTTATTTGCGGAGTAACGCTTATGTCTTTGTTGTCTGCTCTCATGTCTGGTAAAAAACAATACCTTTTTATAAAAATGCACGTTTAATTTTATCACTAACCTTTTGTTTTTCTTATTTTACTAAATTATAAAGTATTTATTTAAGAATAATTTCCTCGCCACGAACTTCCTCCAACAGCGAAAGTCACAAGATTGATCATGCGACAGCTTCATGCATTTTTCAATGCAGTTGTACCGTTAGTTTCCGAAAAAACAAAAACCAGTTTTAAACGAATGATGAAACAAAACGTAACAAAAATATTTTGAGAACTTTGTCGTATTTACATTCTAAAGCTAAAAAACAACTTCTAGTGTCAAACATTTTGAAGCGTGATCAATTTCGTGAGTCACTGTATATATATTGGGGTGATCTAAAAGTACTTTTTTCAAAAATGTTAACCTCCCAAGGCCGAAAGTTATTCTCTATGGACTAAAAATAAGTTGTCCCAAAACCGTTCCAAAATAAATTTATTTTTTAGCCATCCCAAACAATAAGAGTTTCATGGTGTTATAATTCTTTAGTTTTTTTACGAGCCCTGGTAAGAATAATTAAATAAAGAGTTCCTTAAAAAATTACTCTAAAAGAGTATTTTTTATGAGTATTACTCTAAAAGAGTATTTTTTATGCGTATTTTATGAGTACGCAATAAAAGGACTCATGCAGGAGCCTTTGATGTGATTGCTCAAAACAAAAAAAAAACTCCTGAAAGAGTCTTATTATGCCTGCTTTATGAGGACTCATTAAAACACTCTTGAAAGAGTGATGTTAATATGATTGTTGAATGATTGCTGAGTCTTAAAAGTGCCTTAATTTTCAGTCCAAAAAGACACATAAAACAGTCATTATTATGAATCATATTTAGGAGTCCACAATTTACAAAAATGTACTCATAAGAGTAATTTTTTATCGCATTATGACGATAAATACTCATTACTCCGCCCTATTATGAATAAAATTTCCCCCGGAATTGAAAAAAAAGAGTTTTCATTTTTTAGACAGGGGATATGCTTTTAAAGTTTTTTTTTCTTGTTATCTTAAAAATTAGCGATGAATGCAAATATTTCTGTTAAAATTTTTAAAAAATTCCGTTGACTTTGCTAAAAATACGAAAATTCCCTTTTTTAATTCCGGGCGAAATTTTATTCACAATATGGCTGAATGTTTTTCGGGCGCCGAAGACAACGATAAAATCGAACACATTTTTACATTTGCTTTTGCGGTTCAAAAATATACAGAGAAAAAGAGTTTTTCTTTCACATCTACTACGGACTACTACGGTTTTTGGCGCTGCCAGCAACCTATAAAATATCGCTAAGGTGAGTTTTCTTTGATTGTGTTTTGTGCCTGCGATTCAAAAGCATCAGAGTATTCGTATTCAAAAGAGGAAGTGTTTTCTGCTCGAAGAAAATATAGGCTGAGTTCCTAAAAGCATTTATGCAAAGCGTCAGTGTCCTTTTCTTTGAATTGGTGCTTAGTTGATTCAGATTGCAGTTTTGGTGAATCTACTAAGCACCAATTCGAAGAAAAAGTCACATGCTTTGCATAAATGCATTTAGGAACTCGGCCGTATTTTTATACACTGCTGCTGAATTTCAAGCAGCTTTGCCACTTCTGGATCAGATCTTAAACTTTTCGTTCGCTTCAAGACATATTGGCTCGAATAACAGAGAAGAAACGTGATGAAATCGTTGATTTTTGTCAAGGACTTCTCAACATTAAACAAATCTCGGCCGACAGCATACTAGAAGAGTTCGATTTATGGCTTCAAGTGCAACAAGTCATGCCCGTTGGATGTCTAAAACTATGTATTCACTAAGAGAGCAACTTGATTTATCTTAGAGAAAAAAAAAGATTGAAAGAATGAATTTTTAATGTTTCTATATAAGCTATATGTGCTCCAAACAACTACTTGCAACTCATTAAGAACCAGATTCAGTACGAAAATTCTGACATTGCAAAAGCCAGCAAAAAAATTTTTTTTGTATATGTTATTTTAATCAAAGAGAACAAGTTAAGACCTTTAGAAAAACTTTTTTATTTCAGCCAATTTGAAACCGTCTTAATATATATATATATATATATATATATATATCCATTCAATATATAATGCATATAGCTCCATTTCGTCGAAAAAATTTCAAACCGATCAAAGCTTAAAAGCTAGATGCTAAAGTATCCACAGAAATTCCAAGATACTAAAATATCATTTCAATGAATCAAGGCAATTAATAGCAATACACATAAGTGAAGCTTCCTATCCAAATTTTAAGATTCACAAAAATTAGCAACATTTTTAACTCTATGTGTGAATTCAAAAACGCACATGCTCAGCCCTCATTCAGGGTATCATAAGATTTGCTTCTTGCTTAATATTTTTTTTTTCTTAAACACAGTATTACATTCTATTGTATTTATCATTTATTCCATTATGCGTTGACAAAAATGCTTATCTGCTGGGCTTATGTGCAATATTAATTGTATATTTATAGATTTATTTGCGTTTCGAAACCGGCTTCAGATGCAGTTTGTATTGTTTACTTAGCCAACTGCTTTAAGAGTCAACTACAGACATATTTTGATATCAGCGTCTAGCTTAGACGATGTGATCGTCGAGACCGTGGCCAGTGTTGCCTACATGTTAATGTGCTGTAAATTTTGAAACGAACTTTGGACTTAGCGACGCGATTCGGTCTCCGATAAACAAAATAATATTTTTCCACAACAAATTATGCGGCTTTTGAGCTAAGATGTTGTTGTTTTTGCTTTAGCTATTGAAAGTTTTGGACTTTGCTTCAGTCATTGGACGAGATATTGTATAACGTGGTCAGCCGGTTTGTCAGTGGGTCGCTTGTTCCCCTTACTACACCTGTTGCAACTAGAAAATATTGCAGTAATTTCAGTTTTAATTAATGCAAGATTTAATTGGAAATGCAATTTAAGTGCATGCATGCATTCTGAGTGAGATGCAGTGCCGTTAAGATCGTTTTGATGATTAAACTTATTTAACAATATGACAACAATAATAAATAAGCCAGAAGCACTCAACTGCAGCTTGTAGGGTAGGGAGGAATTGCATGTATTGCTATTAATTAGGGCGCTTGATTTTTTCGAGTTTTGTTCTGCTACCTGGTTACCCAAAACCCCTTAAAAAAGCCCGTGTAGCTCGAATGTCGGTATTTTGATAATCACTTTTTTGACGTTTTTTTTTTTTTAACACAAATCAGTGGTGGATTTACATACGGTCTGAAAGGGCTTTAGCCACCTCTTGGAGAATTTTGTGTGTGATATAATGAAAATAAGCCTTAAAAACCTAAAAAGCCGTTTCAGGCCCAACCCCCCACCGCCCTTGGACCGCAAAACTGATAAATGCAATCACAGCAATAATTTCCTAAAGTTCGATAAACAAATTCAAACATTTAATGTCTATAGCAGACACGCTCATCCAGTAGCTCATCTTGCTCACGTTACCCGCCATACAAATTTTTTTCTATCATGAGCTTTGTCTTTGCGCTTATGCGAAAGCAAGACCACGTATAAAAAAACAACAACACAATCTACAAAAAAAAATATGCAAGTAACAGCACCACAAGCCGCTGTTGACGATCATCTAATTTTGAGCTCGTAAACAACAACAACAAATGCATGCAAATTATCCGTTGCTTGTGTGTTAATGCACACAGGATTTGTTTTTGTTTTTTTATTTTTTATTTATTTTTCATTGCCAAAGTTACGATGCGCAATATATTGTTTTTGATTTTGTTTTTTAAAAAAATCATTTGCTCTTTTGTAACATTTCGTGAGCTCCACTGGTCTATAGCTAAAATAGTACGAAATACACGTAAAAAAAATGTTTGGAGGATCTTTCAAAAGATTTTTAATTCCTTAAGACACAGAAGGCATTCATGCATCAAAGCATATGACTTTTCTGTTAGACCCACGTAAACTTATGGAATTATGCTTAATGCGTGCATGATTCACACTTTTTTGTATGTGCGTTATCCCATCAGAATACGTGTGTTTAACAGAAACGTCAGATGTGTAGGGAACTTTACATAATTATGGGTTGTGTCGTGAATAAACAAGCAAGAAACTTCGTTTCAAACAACTAATTTAACTTGACGTATGTAAATAAATAAAAACTAACGAAGAGGAATGCAGCAGCTTGTGACAGTTTAAAAAAAAAAATAAAATACTTTGAAATCTTATGGAAATAAAAAACCTACAGACGAAGGCATAATTTTACTTTAGGACCTACACCTGCGTCGAGTTAAGGTTTTGTGGGGCCTGAGGCAGAACGATCTTCAAGGCCTTTCCGAGCAACGTTTTTTCGTCAAAAACATTCAGTATCTTGAAAGAAAAGGAAATTTTTAGCAGTTTCTCTGGTTCTTAGCTGTTGTCTGCTGTTTCGGAGAACAAAAAAGCTTTATCGTTTTTCCTATTCGTGGAAAATACGAACTCATTTTTTGTCAGATCAACTTTTCGTTTGAAGATGCATTGCAACCCCATCAACATGTTCTCAAGAGAGGGACAGACACGCGTTTGTCGACAAAAAAGGATTCAACTTCTTCTTTAAATGCTAACATTGTCTAGGTGAAAGGGGTGCCGTTGCGTCTTATCGATGATGAATCTCTTCAAACAACACAGGTCAATAAAGCGCCAGCGACAGGTGTGCTGCGACAGCTGTGCGATTTCGAGAATGTTCTCAAAAAATTCGACAAAGTGAGTCCTGCTCTGCAGAAGTCAGATTTGAATATATCTGTAGCGGCGTACCTCTAATAAAGCCTTGTCGATCACATTGAGGCGCTAAAGAATCCATACGACGCATTTTGGGAAGAATCCAAAACAACTTGTATTGCACTTGATGCTGACGAATATACGTTCAGTTTAAGAACAACCACCGCTCTCGAGAGCATGAATCAGAAGAAAGATAGCTGTAACAGTTCCATTTTCACTCCCATAATAAAGTCCATACTTAAACATTTTAACAAAAGAATGAAATTTTACGTGAGTTTGGCTGCAAAATTTGATTTTCTAACCAAGCTCAACAAATTGAGCACAAACGAAGTCGCATTAGCCTGCAAAAACATCGCATCATTTTATGTGAATGTTAATAGTGATGACTAACTTGACCAACCGTACTCCTTTTGGAAATTTTGTACTTCTTTGCTCCATAAACTTCTTGTAGCGAAGTACGCATAAAAGTACTTCTTTTTAATTTTTGTACTTTGTTTTTACATAAAACAATTTTATGTCTGTTTTTATAAATTTTACTTTAAACGAATTTTAGTAAATATGCCAAATACTATGTAGTTTTAAATTAAATTTAAATTTAAAACGATTTAAGTAATAATTTATTTGGTGAAAAAGAGCATTATGTTATAACACACGCAGTACAAAACCGTCACAACTCAAAATTTTCGGAATCGAAATTTTTTCATAAATCAATTCACAATACACATCTCTAACTACTGCAATTAATTATTAATTTCATATCACTATCTTCTTTAACTGGAAAAATTCAGTTTGTCTTTTCTTGTGTTAGCTTTGTTTCATCTGCAGGTTGAACAGTTTCTTCCTCTCCTGAAAATTTGGGATTTTTGAGTTGTGACGGTTATGTACTGTGGGCGCGATGTATGTATGTATGTTTTAATACTGTTTTCTTCTTTTAAACTTTGATTTTTGATTTGTTGAAAAAATATTTTTTCCCAAAATTTATATTATTTTATTTATTATTATTATTTTTTTTATTTTGCTTATAAGTTTAAATTGTAAGCTTAATTTAATATTCAATCTGTTATAAATAAAACTTTTTGTGCAATTCGTACATTTTTTCATAATTGCATATTTTAATTTTTTTTTGTTTGTACTTCTTTTATATTTATTCTATGTACTTCTTTTTAAAGTCTATGCGTGTACTTATTTTTGCTCTAAAAATGTTGGTCACATTAGTGATGACCTCTTTTCCAAGTGCGAATTGGTAAAACAATATTTTTTTCGAGGTGAAAATTTTCACGTCTCTTACACATCCATGTCTTTGCACACATCTTCGAAGACGAATTGCAGCCCAATGTCCCTAACATCGAGATTGTTTTGCGCATATTTTTGTTCATGTTTTCTACGTACGTTTCAGATGAGCGATCCTTTTCAAAATTGAAGATTATCAAAAATTCATTGCGAAACAAATTGTCCGAAACGAAGCTGAACACTTTCGGGATGATATCAATCGAAAATGAGATTTTACAAAGTTTGGATCTCGATGAAATCATCGCAGAGTTTTATTTTTATTGAGTTTGTTTTATCAGAGTTAACATGTAACTGATTAGATAATAAGAAAAAACGTTATAATAGATCTATATACTTAAGAATAAAATTAATGAATAAATCAACTGTACTTGGGTACAGTACAAAGCATTAAGTGAATACTGGTTTATGTTTTATTATTAAAAAAAAAAAAAGAAGTGTGCGTGTCAGCTCCAACGCGCGACTGGAGTTTACTCCTCTAGATCGATTACCTTGGAATTTGAGAGGTATATAAAAGGTAAAGGGGGTGAGTAAAGCATCTCTTATTACATATGTTATACTCGTATTACATAAATTTATTATAAGGTAAATTGATGAATTTCATTAATAGTAACGTCATTATTAAATACTGTAATATTAGTTTTGTGGTAATCGTGATGGTTGCACCATAAATAGTCGTTCCCATTGTTCCACCAAAAACTTAAACTAAATTAGCTTCTTTCAAAAATTGTATACCAACATCCTTCGTTGAAAGATTGCGCTTAATCCTTCACCTGTATGATGAAACAATTGAAAATTTCCTTAAGTTTTTAATATTTTTTCTTTTTGAGATAAATTTGTGGACATATTTTGTATTAAATGTCCCGTTATGTCATAACAATAAAAATTCTAGCTAATTCTAAATCCAGCAAGTTTTATTTAATTGAAATCGGCTGAAAATTCGTCGAGTTATTCAATTTGAGGTATTGCTACTTCACTACAAAATCACAAAAATAGCTATGTTTTGCATGTTCTTACTCGCGAAAAACTCAGTTCAGGCAAAACAGCATGAAAAACAACGATTTTGTACTGTTTTTAACATATTAGGGGGGACATGACATTGGCAGTTTTTTGAAATCGATAATCGTATAATCGTATTGCCACGGCCATTTGTCAAATAATGCCCATTTTGTTGACGGCAATTTGTAATAATTGTGCCTACCACTACACTAAATTGCAGTACCCTAGTGTCCAATAGCCACGCCTATTTGTCGAATAACGCCCACTTTATTGACGATAATTTGTAATAATAATGCCTACCCCTATACTAAATTGCAGTGCTCTAGCCTCAAAATTATTCAAGATACACTGTTTTTCTAATATTGCCACGCCCATTTGTCGAACTACGCCCTTTTTCTTTCCCGTAATTTGTAATAATTGTGCCTAACCTTACACTAAATTGCAGTTCCCTACTGTCAATATTATTCGAGATACAGTAGTATCTAGTAGTATCTAGTATTGCGAGATCTATTATTGCCACGCCCAGTTCTCGAATACCGCCCACTTTTGTACGGGCACCTCCATGCTTATGATATCTATCTGTTACCCAAAAATGATGGCAATCAGGCATATGGTTTAGGAGTTATCGATGTACATACATTAAAAAAAAAAAAAAAAAAAAAAGCAACAACCGAAGAACTTGAGAACCTCCTCCTTTTTGAAGTCGGTTAAAAATAACAACCAACGAAACCGAGAAACAAATGCTTCTCCAAGTTGTAGAAGAACACCAAAAAATCTTCCCTGCGAATATTAAAAAAAGAAATTCAACAAAAATTAAGAGAAAAACATATTAAAGTAAAAAAAAATATTTTGAAATTAAATTAAACAAAACAAAAAATGCAACGAAAATAAATATTTATTTATTTATTTATTTAAAGAAACATAATTATAAATAATTATATTACTAATTATAGGCAACTAGCAACATAGGCTATCGGCCCGAAATTATCCTAACAGATTTTATAACTTAATATAAAGTATCCTTAGAATATAATTATATAATATCATAAATTAAATGAAGTTGAAGAGTTTTATCTCAAAAATAAAGTTACAAATTAAATTAACATTTTCAGAAGTAAAGGTTCTAAGAAGATCAGAAGGTTTTTTAGTATGAAAAATAATATTTCTTGCATACGTAAATTTAGAACAATCGCAACGAAAATAAATAATTAAAGTTATTTCTTGGTTTAACAAGAAAAGTAATAAAATTTTCTTTAATGTGAATTAATTTTTTTTTTGATAACGTCACTTACCATGTCGTGGCAGGTAATTGAATTTAAAAAAACTGAAAAAAATTAATATATTTCTAGTTCGCGGGTTGAATTCTCCCACAAATTAAATCATTATCAAATAAATAAGTACGCAGTTGGATTAAGTCGTACAATTTTGGTTCTGAATGGAAGAGTTTTTTTTATTTTTGCCAATAAATAATGATTAAAAATTAATAAGTGAAATTAAAAAGGAAGTGCCTCGAAAATTACTCTTTTAGGTGGCGCCCACTCAGTTTTTACAAATTCGAAAATTTTGGTCGTCCTTCGTGGCCTTCAAATATGCTGTTTTCAGAATCTCTCTGCTGAGGGAGGATCTGTGATACTTTTGCAAAATGTATGGAGCAAAGATACAGTCTAATGTACATATACTTTAATAATTTTTATAAGCGTCCAATAAAAATATAAATCGATTAAAAGAAACTAATTGAATTCCAATTTCAATCTAGATTGCAGACATTTCATTAGCTTTTAGGCGGGATTTGGCAAATGCTCTTCTTCTTATGGAAATTATCATATTCACAAATGACACACTCATGACGCATATTTGCTTATGATTACTGAACACATCTTTTCACAAATTTCAAACGATTATTTTTCATCAACTCAATAGATGATAAAATTTAGGCAAACTTCGGAAAACCAAAACAACAACAATTGCACTGAAGTTGTCGTCAATTTCAGCATTTTTGAAGTTTGAACATTGAAGTGCATACTCTTAATATTCTAAAACTTATTTCACAAAAAATCGGCACAGTACTTTCGGAGTTTTACAAAAATTTGCAATTCAATTTTATACAATAGCAGATTGCTGCTGTATGTATTTTGTTGGTATTCCTTTGTTGTTGGTATTTTGCTGTGCAACGCTGACTGCGTAAGGCTTGATTTTTTTAGATAAAGCTTAGGGCCACGTTATGTAGACGGTCATGGGCACGAATTGTTGTTGTTTCAATGTAAAAGGGAAATTTGAGAGAGTTAGCGAGGGAACACATTTTGACCAAATCATGATACAATAATTTACAAGGTAGCCTTGACACCTTCCTTTTTCCTCACGAGCGGCTATGGGGAGTTGTTAAATCAATACAAAGCTTAACTTTTCATCTGTTTTGCTGCTTCTTCGTTTGGTCTTTTTTAATGTGTTTTTGACAACTCCAAATCGCCAATAGAACTGTAACTCCTAGCTTGTAAATCATTATACCATGGACCAAATCACTGAATCAAAACAGTGTTGCATTGTGCAAATATTCACAATATTTAATTTTTAGTATCAAAGTAGTGATCTATAGTATCAAAATAGTGCGCTTTTAGTAAGAAATGTATAAAAGCAAAAATAAAACTTTGTTTATAGCAACACTTATCACTAGCCAACCTTTATTTAAGTGAAGCTGATGTTTAATTGAAATAATCATCATATATTTATAATCAATTTATAATCAATGTTTTGAAAATAAACTATTAATAAATAAGAATTAAATAAACTTATACAATACTGAGCACAAATGTAATGCGCTAAAGTTTGTTTTTTATATCAAACATACCAAAGGCAATACTTTTTTCGAATAAAGTACTAAAAAGTGTACTAGTGATAATGGATCAAATGACCGCCAGCATAACATACTTTGGGCACGACATTCATCAAACGGAAAAAGAGAGTAAAAATTCGTGCCGTGCCCATGACCGTCTACATAACATCGCCCTTAGTATGCTGTAGGAACGAAAATCTTTGGGCATATAATTCTACACGCGAAATTTTGGTGTAGAGTCAAAATTTTTGTGTGGAGAAGCTGTTTTGATTGAAAGATTCATATTTTTATTGCTGCAATTTTATATCCTATAAAAGGCAAGATCACAGTCGCCAGATGAAATTACCAGCAAAATTCTCTTTTTCTCACACTTAATTCTATTAAAAAATTACCACTCTCGCAAAATACCTCAAATGCCACAAAACTTCCACAAAATACTACAATATCTGAAATTACCACTCAATACCTCAAATTACCACAAAATCCCTCAAACTAAAAAAATATACTAAAATGCAGTGATTACCAAAAAACTAATTTGATTCTGACAGCATCTTAATATAATTACCAAGGTTTTACCATATTCAATAAAAAACATTAATTTTAAAAATTATTCAGTTCTTTATGTATTAAAAACATAATAAGCATATTAGTTGTTCATTTTCTTAAATATTAATTAAACAAAAATATTTACACATAATAAATTAGTTCAAATTGATATGTACAGAACTTAATTAAATTAATTTTTATACATTTCGCTAGAATAGTGTCAATTCATTCCATATTAGTTGAAGAATGAGGAAGGCAAGATATTTGAGGTAATTTGAGGTATTTTGAGGTATTGTGGTAATTTGTGGTAATTTGAGGTAACTCTCCACACAGATGGTTGTGAACTTGGCTACACTTAACAAATTTTTTCCTTTAGCAGCGTATTTACTTACTTAGGTGGCCGTAACAACCCGTGTCCGGGTTTCGGCCGACCTCATCAGCTCTCGCCAGGCGCCTCTGCTTTGCGCGCGCCTTCTCCAATCGCACACGTAGAACGAGCGTCTTGTAGATTGTTAGTTTTGTCGATCGAGAGAGGGCTCTGGAATTTAGTTGCTTACTGAGCCCGTAGTAGCACCTATTAGATATTATTGTTCTTCGATTTATCTCCAGGCTGATTTTGTTGTTGGTATTAATGGCGGTGCCAAGGTATACGAACTCCTTGACTACTTCAAAGTTATAGCTGCCGGATGAAACGTGGGAGTCTAAACGCCACGCTCTTTTCGATAGCGACGAAAGTAGCGTTAACATCTCTCTTGGTTCTACCGACAATAACAATATCATCAGCGTACGCAAGGAGCTGGACACCTTTATAGAAAATTGTGCCATTACGATGCACACCGGCCTTTCGTACGATCCCCTCCATGATGATGTTGAAGAGATCGCAAGACATGGCCTTGCCTGAAACCTCTATCAGTATTGAAGGTTTCGGAGAGGTAATCTCCTACCTTGACGGAGCTGCAAGTCTAATCAACTTTGCAGGTATACCGAACTCAGACATTGTTGCGTATAGGCAATCTCTTCTTGGGCTATCGAACGCAGCTTTAAAATCGACAAAGAGATGGTGTGTGACAATTTGATTTTCTTGGGTTTTCTCCAGGATTTGTCGCAGCGTAAAAATCTAGTCTATGGTGGACTTTCCAGGTCGAAAGCCGCACTGATAAGGTCCAATCAGTGTTTTTGTAATCGGCTTTAATCTTCACACAGTACGCTTGAGAGAACCTTATATGCGATGGAAATAAGACTGATACCTCTATAACTGGCGCAGATTGTTGGGTCTCCTTTCTTAAGTATAGGGCACAGCACGCAGAGGTTCCAATCGTCGGGTATGCTTTCTGCTAGCCATATTTTGCTGATGACCTGATGCATTCGCCTTATCAATTCATCGCCACCGGTCTTAAACAATTCAGCTGACAGGCCGTCAGCACCCGCTGCTTTATTGTTTTTGAGTTGTGGGTAGCAACTCGAACCTCTTCATGGCTAGGTGGTGGTACTTTCACTCCGTCATCGTTGATTGGTGGTACTGAATTGCGCTCTCTATGGGCGGCATTGGTGGAATCGTCGCCAGTAAGTAAATTGGAGAAGTGCTGTCTCCACAATTTATATGTCTGGTTCTTCACGCTCACGCTTTTCCTGCTCGCTTTTCTTGCACCTGAAAAGGCGCCTCTCTTCCTTCCTCTTTTCGCGGTAGTTTTCTCACACGGCTCGCGATGCAGCTGACTGCAGCGTTTTTCTATATGCGGCGTTTTTTACTGCTGTCGCGATGGGACACTCCTGATCGTACCATTGGTTCGGAGGTTGCGGGCGCCGGAAACCAATGACTTCTTCAGCGGCAGCGCGCATGGAGTGGGATATATGCGCCCAAAGTCCGCCGGCGTCGTCGGGTCCAGAGGTTGGTTGGTTGAGCTTAACCGAGAGTTGAGCGGAGTAGGCTTCGGCAGTCCGTTGAAATTGCAGCTTAGCGACATCTAGCTTTCGTTGCATTCCTGTGCGTATGTTCTTCGCATTACATAATCGCATGCGAATCTTGGCTGCAACAAGATAATGGTCGGAATCAATGTTGATCCCCCGAAATGTACGCACATCTAGAACACTGGAGGCATGTCTTCCGTCGATTACAATATGGTAAATTTGGTTTCGCGTTTTTTGATCCGGGAACATCCAGGTGGCCTTGTGGATGTCGAGGTGCTTAAATCTGGTGCTACTAACTACCATGTTTCGCGCCGCGGCGAAGTCGATCAGTCTTAGACCGTTGTTCGTGGATGTCTCATGAAGACTAAACTAACCGACAGTGGGGCCAAAGATGCCTTCCCTTCCGACTTTTGCATTAAAATCGCCGGGGACTATTTAAACGTCATGGACCGGAAGGTGGTCGTATACGTCCTCAAGACTAGCGTAGAAAGCGTCCTTGACGGCTTCATAATTTTCCTCCGTCGGGGCGTGCGCGTAAATAAGGCTGATGAAGAAAAATTTTGCCTTGATGCGGATCGTGGCCAATCTTTCGTTCACAGGTGTGAACCGGGAAACAAGGTGGCGCAGTTTCCGGCTAACAACGAATCCACATCAAAATTCGGCCCACTCCGCCTGGCAGCTGTAGTATATATCGCAGTGTGCTTGCTTAGAGCAGCCTTGCCCTTTCCATCGTATTTCCTGGATGGCGGTGATGTCAGCTTTTATTGTTTTGAGGGCTTTCGCCAGTTGAATAATGGCACCTTCCCTATAAAGGGTCCCGACATTCCAAGTGCATATCCGTAAATCATTGTCTGTTTTTCGTTTGCGGTGGTCGTCAACGTAATTGGGGTTCTTATCCGAGACTGGTTTAGTTTTAATTGGGCAGTAGTAATATGGCGTGACCCAAACCCTGCGCACATTCCATGTTTATGATCTATGGAGCGACCCCCCGCTCAAATTAGCCGTCAAACTGACGGATGCCAGTTTGCCGTTGCCCAGGGAACACCACGTGGAAGTTTGAGTCGACTGGAGATGATTTCGACATGGATATTGCTGGCCTCGCCTGGTTGGGGCGGTCAGACACGTTGCCATGTGGAAGTTCGCCCCCTGTTCCCCGGAAAAAATTCCGTTGTCTGTTCGCTGTCAAAAAACTCAATGTACGTCTTATGGAAATTTTATTTTCGTTGTTTCAGCATACTGAGCTTAACGCTCGATTTCACTCGCTATAAATTTTCATACCGCGGGCAATATATGAAATCGATTCTAAAGGAGTAAACTCCAATACACTCAAAAAAATTAGTCTCAAGCACCGCTTAACCGCATGAGGCATTTGCCTCATGGCTAACTCGGCCCACTGGCCCACATATTAATATTTTGTTTTTATTTTTTAATTGTTTTTAATTATAAGCTCTGTATGCTGTAGAGACGAAAACAAAATTCCCTTAAGAAGTACATTGAGTTTTTTGACAGCGAACAGGCAGTGGAATTTTTCGCTAGGTAGTACACTGTTGAAGGAAAATTTTTTTTTCAGTGTAGCTTAGTTCACAACCATTTGTGTGGAGAGTTAAAATGTCCAAAGTTCACTGGCAATTATGTGTATGCTCAAAGTTCATTAATATAGGTTAAGCCACTTGAGAGAAGCTCGGTCGAACTATCAGAATAGATGAAAGGAAATAAAAAAAAAACCTGAATCTGTACAATTTTTAGCTAACAGCTACTTTGACAGTTCGAGCAAAGGCGGACTTAACCTATATTAATGAACCTTGTGTATGCCCGTACATTTAAATTGCCGCGGAAATTTGACAATCAACAATAAAAAAAAACAGTAAGTATGTGTTGGTGTTGATTTTGTTATTAAACAAATTTGACTACACCAAAATTTCGCGTGTAGAGTTATATGCCCAAAAATTTTCGTTCCTACAGCATACTAAGCTTAAACCTATTGGTACTAAATATCTCGACGTCGGCTTGAGGAGTTTCTTCTTTATATATAAAAATTTCAAGATTAGTTTGAGGCTCCGAAATCAGAAGACATGGAAAATTAAATCGATTAATAAATAATTTATTTGAAATATGGGCATTTCCATCGTAACTCACGCGACATGTGTACGACTTAAAGCTTCGTTTTTTTGGAAGCTTATGTTATTATTGTAAAAAAATTTCTTATGTACATATGCCTTAGAAGAAATAGTAATGGTGTGATATTCCAAAATTGTCGTTCCTGTAACTAATTAAGAATAACTGTGGTAAATATGGGCGTAACTCACGCGGCAAAAGAAGGAACTATGTTTCACAAGCACGTTTAGATTGCAAAAATTCAGCGAATTTTACCGTATAACCTGTTTTTGTTTTTAAATTTTAAATAATAGGAAAAGAGTGAAGTTTCATAATAAACCCACTTTACTGATGAACTTTGCTTATTTTCAAATATATTGAGTTTCCAAAAAATATTGACCGTAACTCACGCAACATAACCCACGCGACAAAATTTCCGTTAGGAAAATGTGTAAACAAAGAAGAGAAGAAAGAGCTTAAAAAGAGAAACTAACATCTTAGTTCGGCCATGGTCGAAGCTTACGAGTTGGCATGTTCTAATCTTTCAGAAGACGAGGCTTTTAATATTAGTTAAGACGTTGAAATTTTCAGAATGCGAAGTTCATATATATCTGTATTTTACTAGATAAAAAAATTTAATTTCGAAACACATTAAATTTTTCAGCTATGGTTCACATTTTTGTGGAAATGCCCATATATAAATATCTTTGGGAGGCTATCTTACCAGCTTTTGCTTATTCTAAAAACAAAAACGTCGGGTTTTATTGGAATTGTGGAAACTCGAGCGCCATCTGACCATAAAATTAACTAACAATAGAAAACAGAGTGCCTAACCGGGTTCGGCATAAACAGGTGCAATACTTGTAACATTATGTCGGTCTTGAATGGTTTAAGAGATAAAAATCGTGAAAGTTTGAAAATTCAGTGCAAATTCGTAAGTGCGTGAAAGCTAATTTCGCAAAATTCCGACATGATGAAATTTACAAGGAAAAACAGTTTAAAATTATCGTGAAAAATACATCAGCCTTAACCCTCATAGGTTGAAGGTTGAAGTAGAATTAGGACAAAATTTGTACATTCATAAATCGGTGTGATTTTTAATAAAAATTTTTCGCTCATTCTTTATAATATCAACAATTCATTTCAATATTTTATTTAAAATCACAGCGCACATTCCTTTTTTCATAAATAACTTTTGAAAAACTTTACTTATTTATCTTGGTCACTTCAAAACGATTTATGAATATCCCTTATCATGAAAATAAATGTGTTTAGTAAATCTTTATTTATTTATCTTTTTTAAATCACAAACACTTGAATTTTAAAATTTTGTGCTTTTGGTGCATGTTGAAGTTATTCATTACAATACACTTTCATTTTATTTAAGAATCAAATTAAAATCGACATTGGCACCAATTTTAATCAAATGTAAGTACTAATTTGAGAACACTTGTATGATCGTTGGAATTTTTACTGATCCAATTTCAATATTTCGAATTTTTTTATAAATGCGATGGAATTTTGCAGTTAATATTGCGTTTAATCTATCATAGCTTACCCGGCGGCCGTGGCGCCTGACACAGACAGTTTTTTCAATTGAATTGATTTTTCTGTTCGGCCATCACCTCTCTACAGACAATGGCAAGCCTCAGAGAGTACAAACTGTCACGAAAAGCTTCTTGAGAACATAACTTCTTGAGAATTTTGAGGACGGTTAGTTACGTTTATGGCCTTCGAAAGTTTGATCGGATCAGTCACTTAAGTAATCAAATACTTGGATGCAATATTTTTAACTATCTGGATGCTAGAAATTGCATATTTTCACATAATTTAATATATATACAAAATCTCCTGTTTACCTTTATGAAAAGCTTCAGTTTTGTAGATCTAGAAGACATTTTAACCTTAAAATTCCTATTTACAATTATTTGAACTCTAACAGATTATTTTTTGTGAACGCTGTAAGAATATGGAATTCGCTGCCAGCAAGAATTAAAATTATTTCTAATAAACACACCTTTAAGCATGAAATTTTTCAATACTTTTCTTAAAACTATCTCTGTCTTTGTCTTTTTAATATTATGTTAGTTTAACTTTATTTTAAGTCTCAATTTTTAATTGCGTTTGATTAATTTTTTCTTTTATTAAATTAATTATTTTCAACTTTGTTTTGACTCTTATTTATATTTTTCTTGTTGTTTATTAGCTGTTGAATATATAAATAAAAAAAAAAAATAAAAATAAATAAATAACCTTTCATACATAACACGCACAACACAATTGATCCTAAGAAGCTCGGTCAAAGTCCTTTCAAGGGCTGAAATGGCCATTTTCGTTTTCGTTAATACGTATAGCATCAAATATAAAAAAATTATTTAGCTATTACTTTTATATAAAATGGCCATTTCGTTATTTTTTTCGTTACTTTTATAATTATTTTGAGGACCACTTGAACATTTGAATTGTCTTCGAGTAGCACGATTTGAAAATTACGGAACATGATGATCTAGAATATGATTTCATGCGAATTCAAAATAAAGGCGATATTTTTTAAATTATAAAAGCAAAAAAGTGTAAAATAGAAAAAGATCAGAAATGCAAAACTGTTCCTATCATTGTTAAAAATTAAAATTCTTAGTAAAGTGAAATATCGGGTATGTGGACGATAAAATCAAAAACAAGCTTCTTAGCTACATTAACTATTTTAAGTTATCTGCCATAATGATAACTCAAAATAATTAGCGTCTATTTTCAAATTTCGTCTATTTTGTTTATTTTTTAATAACTCATTATTTCTCATCTATTAGGAGAACGGTTTAAAACGAATACTTAGCACTGCATTTCGACAAAATCTCTTCTGTTGTTGCTATTAGGCAAGTCAAGTAATGAAACTTTTTTCAAAACAAACAATATTTAAAAATTCAATGCAGAACTAAGTGCTATTTTTCACTTGTCGATAATAATGAATATACAATTGCTAGAACGAATTTATTGTATATATTTATTTATCTGAACTTTTATAAAATAAATAAACCCAAAGCAAATCTACGATAAGTGCAGGCAAACAAACTAGCCTGGATTGATAATGAAAAACATTTATAAGAATTCTGCTCATACGTTTGTAGCGTGATGATGTGCATTCATTTGGCACTTAAGAATTGATGTTGATATGTTAGAAAGGAATGAGGATTTCCTTATCTAATAAATGCTATTTTATTTGCTGCGTTCAAGCACGTATATTAAATAAGAGCCAATAAATTGTTTGCTTATGTTTATAAAAAATTTTTGAACAATTTATTATTCAGCACAGTAATAAATCAGCACAGGAAGAACATTCTTAAAAAATATATTAATTTTAAACAAAAAATGCTGTTGTTTCGTTCCATAGTGACCTTTGTATTTTTCAAAGTTTTTTATAGCAACATGTTGCTCATCATACTGTCTCTCCAACAAGCTTAAGATGACCAAAATCGGTTGAGATTTAACGAAATGGGAGCATTTTGTATGGTATCAAACATGGTGTAAGAAAACCAGGTGAAAGCGTTTTTTTCACCTCTCTCACAAAAATTGTACCCGCATCTGTCAAAAACAGCAGAAATAAATGGCTGCGTTCAGCAGGTACAATCATGGGCTGCATTCAGCGGAAAATTTGCTACGTAGCTGTTGAACAACTTTCGGGCTGAATGGTATGTTGCATAAAGTGCTCGCACAACACGTTCCCTGAGCAGTTGCCATCTTAGGTAGCGAAAATAGTTTATGCTACTTCAGTTGAGCGGCTTACGCTTACTTTATTTTGACAGATAAATATACCAAATACTAAATTTATTAATTACTAAATTATTAAATTGCTTAGTAGTGCTTTTAATTAAAACTATTTGTTTGAAACGTGTGCACACAGAACATAAAAAAAATAAATTTGAGACAAAAAGCATTTATTGTCGAACAGCTGTTTGCCTTTTGACGTTCGAAAAAAAATAGTTCAGCAGAAAGTATCACTTTGTGCATGGCAGAATTATAAGGTAGGGCCGGTTGGCTCAGTGTCCTCACGCGTCAACGAATAGTGGATAATAAAAAGGTTGGTAAGTTGTCAAAACGACGAATTTACAAGGAATTGCAAATTAAGAAAAATTTTTATGTTTCCAAGTTGCAAGTACTGCGGTCGCATGTGTTAAATTTGTGATAGTTTTAGTGAAAATATTATTAAAACAGTGTAATTACAACTTTAAAATGTGAAAGAAGTCTTAAATTGGCAAAAAAAAACTAAAAATTTTAACCTAAAATCGGCTGCGAAACATGAACATAAAGAAACGTGAGATGAACAGCTGATTTTGACATCTAGCCCACTTTATTCTGCTTTCTACTTCATTCCTCTCCGAGTCGGCCCTACCTTAAAATTCTGCCATGACTATGCTACTTCGCTACCTGAGCGCTCTTTCGGATAGAATGCAGCCATTATAAGGTTATCCAGATATTTGACATACCCTTATTTTATGTTAACAAAAGACACAGATATAATCGTAGACGTAGAGTTTTTGTTTGCTATATTTTTTGATAAATTTATTTCAATCTTAGGTAGGTTTAATAAATTTAATTTTTACTTATTTTTACTCAAATATAAAAAAAAAAAAAATACGTAATAAAAATATTCATACAAACTCTGTATACAACATTCAGAAGTTTTATTTTTCCAATAATATTTTACTTCTAAAATGTGACCATAAATTTTTAAAGCTCATAATATTTTGGTTCAACACAAGCAAGTATTTCAAAAAGTAGTAGTCAAATGTATCTTTATTGGTTTGTAATATGAAAAAGTATGATATTCCGGCAACTGCGTGATTTTTATGTCCTTACAAAATTGCTCTTTTGCTCTCCTCTTCAAATAAGAGTATTCATTCTTGTGAGTAGACGTCAAATATCTGGACAACCTTATAATAATTGAATCATGCGGCAATGTTGTTGTCGTCGTTAATCGTCGTTAATGTGTTTAAGCTATTATTTTGTGAGTTGACGTCAAATATCTGAACAACCTAATAATAATTGAATAATGTGTACAACATGTTGTGACTTTGATCAGGCATCAGTTTACGTTCCTTTTTTATTTCTGTGAACACTATTGTTTTAAAAGTGATCAAATAGGGGAAGGATTGTGTTTTCTCGTTATATTTTGAGTTATTTATTTCATTTGTTATAAAAGCACACTTATTCTAAAAAAGCCAAATTTTTAACTGGAAATACTCAATACGTTGAGCAAATGTATCAAAAATATAAAGTGCGGCGAAAGACAGACATTTTTACATGTTGTGATTAGACACTGATATTTTTTCGTTCAGCAGACACACACTAACCGATTGCACAAAAGTTGTACCTGCTGAACGCAGCCAATAAAATTTGGCACTAATCAACAGTTGCTCTCTCCCTGTCAGAATTTTTTGACAGACCAGGGGCAATTTAAAGTGTGGTGAAAAATTCGCTTCCACCTGGTTTTCTTACACCATGGTATCAAACATATACATGAGAATCAGTGTTTGACGAAAAAAAAAAAAAATCCCTTAAAATTGCCGCCATTTATCGAATTCTTAACCGATTTCGATGATCTTGAGTTTAATGGAAAGGTATTTTTACGTACAATAAATTTCTGTGAAAAAACAGATGTGGTTAATGAAATTTTATTTCATTAAAATTAATAGAAACACAAATTTTTTATTTACATTTAAGAAAAATACAAGAGTTTGCTTCGCTACTCGCTACGTTTTGTATATTATCGGATTCATTTTTCATAGCCATATTCCTCGTAAGATTCTACCGAAAATAAGTGGATTTTGTTTGTTATTTACAACAAGGCAAATGGCCGTAAAAATTCAATAAATGTCGGCACAACAAAATTTGAACACTTCAACTATAAAAATTAATAATAAAATTGGGACGACATTGAGAGGCCAGACCAGGTGCGATGGACAGTGTTATTAAATGCAAAATATAAGCCAGTAAAATTATAAAAGGCTGTTTATACCAGCATAGCCAGGAGATTTTTTCAAAAGTCCCTTTATCCCTACACCCACTTTCCTTTTTCCCTACATTTTTTCCTACACTACTTTTTAAATTTTTCAAGAATTGAAAAACTATTAGAATTATATAAACACATAACTTAAAACTTATGAAAAGAGGTCGTAGTAAATTTTACAAAAATTTTTCAAAAATAAAATTTTATTATTAATTTCTACATGTACAATTCAGGTACATACATAAATACAGGTTCATTTAAAGAAAATACAAAAAATTATATAAAAGGAAAATAAAAGAATAATACAAAGAATACCTTAAGAATAACATAAAAATAACAAAATAACATAAAAATAACAATAAAAAATAAAATAATAATAAATAAAAATATCACAAAAAATCAACAAATATTATACAAAAAAATTAATAAAAAAATTATTTATACTTACAATTCGTTTCATTCATTTTTGAAATGACTAAATGTAAAATTAAAATTTTACATTCAATTCATAACATTTGCTTGTAAATGAGATCTAGTAATGCAAATAGAATTTAATATTTCACGGCTTAATATGGCTTACGACCAGCGCCGAATTAACACAGCGGGGCCTGGGGCTTAAATCGACAGGGGGCCTTCTTCAGGACATAGCATTTAGCTCGGTTCTTTTAATAACCAAATTAATTTTTACGCATTAATGTCGCATTATGCCATTAATGTTAATTTTTTTTTCCGTTATGCAAAAGCAAAGAAAAAAAAGCAAAGCTTTTACATCTTGTTTTACAACTTGTAGTAAGTAGAAGAAACATTGTTTTCTGCAGTTTTTTGGTTTGGATAGCTGCTAATGTAACCAACTTTGCTTATCGAAGGTTTAAATTAGTGTTTAAAACTATCATAGAGAGCAAAATTTTTTTTAATATTACATCCTTTTGCTATAATAGACGCAAGCAAAAAGGAACATAAATAATAATTAACAATATTTAAAGAAAATGCAAATTTTGTTTTTGATCGAAAAATGCATTCAAAAAATCAAATTAAAGATTTTGACAGAAGCGCCTGTGGGCCCCTGCCTGCACGGGGCCTGCTTACGACCTGCAAAGATGGCGTACGTATGCATAAAAAAATTCCACAAATCAAGTAAACTGCACAAAACCAGTGTTTACTTGTCATTGTTATTAAAGATGCCACATATTTACTTACATCATATGAATAAGTTATTACCAGATTTAAGAACTTCTTATGATACACTTAAAAAAGTATATATTTTTCAATATTAAAGTTTACAATTAAAATATATAATTTTAAGCTTTTAAAAAATCTGAAATTAAAAAAAATCCCTACAATTCGATAAAAGTTAAAAATATTTGCCTTTTTCCCTACATGTTCAATTTTTGAAAAAACCCATACAAAAAAGGAAAAATCCCTACACTACTTGGCATCACTTAGAACCCTTTCCTTACGTCTTTATGTCGGCAATAGATCAGGTCTCATAATTTTAGAAGAAAAGACTATCCCAATGCTAACAAATTCAACTGGACAATTGGTACTCCATTCACAGGCGCGTGTCAAAGTTGTATAACAACTTTCCATACCAGGAAACCATCCTTTCCGTTTCCATACCATACTCTCCATTTCATGAAAATGAAAAGTTTCTTCTTTAATAATGTTAGAAAATTAAATTTTCCATGTTATTTTATTAAATTCGTTACGCTCAATTTCAATGTACAGTTTTAATGTTAAATTTTAATGAAGAACGCTTTAAATTCTACTGAAATTAAATTCAGAATCTAAATTTAACCCATTAGTGCCGAGTGTTGAATAAAATTTTATTTTTCAATGTTGTGAGACCGACGAAGTGGATTTAATTATATTTTGTTTTAAAAATGAAGAGAACGAACACCTCTTAATTTATATACAACATTCGTCATTAGTGGGTTAATACTTTACATCGAAAATAAATGCTTTTTATCATCATTGAATCATTGAATTTATAAAATTTTATAAATTTTTTAATCCACCAGGTGAGCATCTTACTGGCGAGTATCGTGACAAAGTTAATCGCTTCAAAAATGTCCCAGCTATTACTGATCAAGACTTTCAACTCTCCGAAAGTGTCGCCATCTTCCGACACTTGTCACGTGAGAAACTTGTACCCGAGCATTGGTATCCCCGTCGCAATTTATGCCGAAGTCGCATTGATGAATACCTTGAGTGGCAACAGAAGAACATGGACATTGCTTGCAGCAATTATTTTCAGGAAAAATGGTTTTTGCCATATCTCCAAAAAACAACAAGCAATGGAAACTCGGTGAGTTATTTTATTTGTTCTGTATGCAATAATTTAAAATTTACAGTGTGAGCCAAAAATTAGTATACAGAACATATTTCAAGTTCAGTTTGAACGTTGTCCATATATTTTAAGTATTACGAACAAGTTTTAAGTGCACAAATCAAGGTCATAGCATACTGGTTTTTTATTCACAAAGTAAAAGTAAAAACTAAAATTTGTAAGATATGCTTTAACAATGAAAAAATCAACTGAAAAATGCAGTACTTTGCGGGTCCATCTCTAGTCTTAATAATTGCTTCCACTCTTCTTGTCATTGAATTTACCAGATTCAGTGTCACTGCTGGTGATATCTTGGCCCATTCTTCTGCCAATGCAGTTTTAAGATCTTGCTTACATGATATAGTAATATATATAAGACTATTGAGAATTTCGGAAAAGGTCTACAAACAGATGTTATTTATGCTGACCTTAGTAAAGCCTTTGATGTTGTAAATCATAAACTCCTAACTTTAAAACTATCCCTTCTTGGATTTCCATCTCAATTAGTGAAATGGATTGAATCATATTTATTAAATAGAACACAAAGTGTTATCTTTAACCTCGTAAAATCAAACGAGTTTCTTGTTACTTCTGGTGTAAACGATTTACCATCGGTTGTAAAGCAGAGCAATATTTTTCTATATGCTGATGATGGTTAACTTTTTCTGTCATATAAAAATGAGCATGACTCTTTATTCTTAGAAACTGATCTTGACCATCTTTGTAACTGGTGCGAAATTAATTGCATGAAAATCAACTTGAAAAAGTGCAATAACATGGCTTTCTCTCGAAGACAACCTTTTAGAAGTAATTACAAAATAGGTGACTGTACACTAGAGTTCTTAGAGGTCTTCGATGATCTTGGAGTAACCATGGGCACCAAACTTCGCTTTCACATTCATATTACTAAAGTAATCAGCAGAGCAAATAGTACTCTAGGGTTTACTAAACGATGGTCAAAAGAGTTTAATGATCCTTTTATAACAAAGACCTTATTTACATCACTAGTAACATCCATTCTAGAATATGCGTCAATCGTTTGGTGTCCCCGTTATGGGTGTTATATCGACGATAAGAATCTGTCCAAAAAAAATTTCTTCTGTTCTGCTTACGCAATCTATATTAAGATTTGAACTTTAATTTACCTCCTTATGAGTATCGATTACAGCTTCTAAATCTACCTTCTTTAAAGAATCGGAGAATTGTGCTTTATGTTAGCTGGATTATTAAACTTTTACATGGATATGTCAACAGCCCATATTTACTAAGTAAAATGTATTTCAACGTTCCTCGTCGTCCTAGTAGGTCTTTTGAGCTACTTTTTATGAACTTTTGCGGAACTAATTACTTGCAAAATGAACCACTAAGAAGTGCTTGCGGAGACTTAAATTCGTTCCCAGAAGTTATATCTTTAAATAAATCCATGTACTCAATTCATTGATTCTGTTTGATGCTCTTTCAAAAATTCAGCATTTTCACATAGTGATGGATACCAAACAACTGAATGGACCTGAAGCTATTGGACCTCCTCAATCAATGTAATCAACCTGCCACTCTATTGAACTATGCCAGAACGATTTATATAAATAATGGTGTGTGCTACCGCCGATTTGGATCATGCTCTCCCAAAGATACTTTATATTTGCCGGGCGATGTTTGTCAACATTTTCAAGCTGAATATAATTAAAGACGATTGTCTAAAGCGAGACCACGTCCGTCTCGCCTGGCATATGCTGGAGCTTGACCTCGTCCGTCTAGCCTTGCATGTGTGAGCTCTGCTCTAATTTATATATAGTATATCTAAATACAATAGAATAGTACTTGATTATCCAGAGCAAGACCTCGTCTGTCTTGTCTGAATGACGAAGGAAACAATAAAAATAAAAAACAAAAATATGGAAAATATGTAAATAAAAAAAAAGAATTAAACGGGAGAAACCCAACAAAAAATTCATTAAAGAGTCAGTGAGCTATCAGCCGTTAATTTCATTCTTTGCAACAAGTATTGCAAAATGACCGAAAATGGCCGCTCACGATTGATGGCAAATGTTTACAATTGCATAAATTTGCAATAGATTGTGAATAGCCCTAATATATTTAAACATTTTTACTAACGCTGCAGCCACACATGATAGTACTGGCAGGCCAGCAAAGAATATGCATTAACTACGAAAATGTTTCGAAATAATATACAAATCTACGCTGCGGCCACACGTGATAGTAATTTCATTTGCAAAATGTCGGCAAAGGTTCGACCACTTTATTATTTCGGTTCCTTTTAATCAGTGATGCTTTATATGCCAACACAGCACGAAATTTAAATGGAAATTTAAATGGGGAACTAATTATTTTGTAAAATCTGTTTATCAATATTTTCCAAAATGAAGTGCAACGTATTCATATGATATTTTATGCGTCAAATAAGGGCAATTAAAATAATTGAGAAAATACAATACTGTTTCCTTACTTCGATTTCGCACTGGCTGTGGTTGTCAAAATTCACTGGCTCAGTAAAAGTTGTTGCCAGTGATGTTCAAGGTGTGAGTGTATTAGTGAAAAGTGAGAGTGTATTAAGTTTTTCGAACTGTTAGTGTCTTCGAACTGGCACGTGTGGCTAGGGGGTAACACAATCACATTTTCGGACTTGCAGCCTACTTGCAGCGCTACTAGCAATGAAATTTCAGAGACAGTGAATTTTGGCACTTAAAAAAAAAAACGAAATGGCCATTTCAGCCCTTGAAAGGACTTTGACCGAGCTTCTTATGATCAATTGTGTTGTGTGTGATGTGAAATGTTTGCACACAAATGATCGAGAACTGGACCTACATGTTTTACGCCGACTCCGAACGGCTTATGTTCTCAAGAAGCTTTTCATGGCAGTTTTTACTCTCTGAGGTTTGCCATTGTCTGCAGAGAGGTGACAGCCGAACAGAAAAATTATTTCAATTGAAAAAACTTTCTGTGTCGGATGGAGGATTCGAACCTGGGTTCTCTGGCGTAAGAGTCACACACTCTACCCACTACGCCACGGCCGCCACGATTTTGGCACTTGCTGCAAGTAAATGCCAAAAAGGGGTATTACTTACTTACTTACTTACTTTTATTTATTACTTTAAAGTAACTACTAAGTTACTTTTTTTAACTTCTTCATTTCAAGAAATACTGCAATTCCAGGGAGAACCTTCGCATTCGACGACATTTTTAAATGAACTTGCGCTTGCACATGTGGACGCTGAAGCAACTTGCAGCTAATTTCGAACATTTTCGAAGACAATACATATTCCCTACTTGCAAGTGATGACTTGCACGTGTGGACGCAGGGCAAAGGCCAAAATATTACTGTTCGAAATCTCGAAAACAATTTCGACAATTTAAATTATATTCAAAAGAAATCTTTCAAAATTTAACTGTTTCATTTTCTTATAAAAATTTGCATAGTTGGGCACTTTGCAGTACCAGTGAAATTGCAGTAAAATAAATTTTTACTGATACTGAAAAAATTCATCAGGGATGGACGGTATATTTCCGGCTATGATGCAATGGGGGGAAGTTACTTGCTTAGCGACTGGGTATGTTCCGAGAGTCTGGAGAGGCGAAGTCGTTCAGACCGATCAGCCTTACGTCTTTCCTCTTGAAAACGATGGAAAGCGTGATGGTTGACTGTCTTGAGAGCATTTCACTGATGCATAATCCTCTGAGTAGATGCCAATATGCTTATAGAGCAGGCATGTCTACGGAGAGTGCTCTTCAGAAATTAGTTAGAGTGGCTGAAAAAGAGTTATTTTCAGGAGGCATCGCGATGGCCACATTTATGGACATCGAGTGTGCTTTCGACAAAATATGCTTTGGAAGGCTGCGACAGGCGCTGACAGAGCGCAATGTAAGCCCAATGATAACAAATTGGGTAGACAATATGCTCAAGCACAGGGCTGTCAACATGCAGAACGGTAGAGTCAAGACTAGAGGTAGAGCAAGTAGTGGATATCCTCAAGGAGGGGTGTTATCGCCAACCCTGTGGAACATCACTGTGGACTCACTTTTGGCTAGACTAGATGAATCGGGCATACACACGATAGGGTATGCAGATGACATTGCGTTGGTGGTCTGTGGTAAGTTCATTGACACCATTTCTGACATCATGAAGGGAACACTCCGAATGGTGGAGGAGTGGTGTCGAGAAGAAGGTCTCACCGTGAATGCAGGAAAATCAGACAATATTCTCTTTACTAGAAAGAGGGTAGGCCTGAGGAGAGAACCACTCAGACTTTTTGGAGCTGAAATCAACATGTCCACGAAAGTTAAATATCTAGGGGTAACTCTCGATAGTAAACTGAACTAGAACGAACATGTAGGAGACAGGATTCAAAAGGCCAAGAGGGTTCTGTTTCAGTGTAGACGCGTTTGTGGTCTAAAATAGGGGCTAAACCTAGAGGCTATGAAATGGATCTACACTATGATGGTTAGACCTGTCATCACGTATCTTCCGTGATCTGGTGGACAAAAGTCAGTCAGAAAACCATTAAGAAGCGACTAGACAGAGTCCAACGGCTGGCATGTGTTGAAATAACAGGGGCAATACGCACCACTCCAACAAGCGCAATGGAGGTTTTGTTAGGTATGCTACTGTTGGATTTAGAAATAAAGAAAACGGCAGCGCTAACAGCCCTCCATGGTTATATGCGCATCCTGGACATGGCACAGCGAAATGTCAGGGAGACGTACATGCCTATGGACGGAAGGCAGAAAGTGAGAATAACAGGAAAATGTTATAAAACTCTAATAACAGATCGATCCGTTTGTTAAGAAACCGCTGGTAGCGACATCAGTATATTCACAGACGGATCTCTGATGAATGGCAGAGCAGGGTCAGGCGTCTACTCAGAAGAGTTGAACCTATCCTGTGTACTGAGGCTGGGGAGGTTCGTGTCTGTATACCAGGCGGAAATGCATGGTGTAGTGCATGCGCTCGACCACTTGATAGATGGCCGGGTAAATGGCAAGAAAATTGTCATTGTCCTTGACAATCAGTCGGTGATTAGGTGCATGCAACGGACAGATATTACTTCCAGGTTGGCCATAGAATGTCTTACCAAACTCAATAGGTGCGCTCAGACAAATGAGCTCACACTTATGTGGGTGCGAGGACATTCTGGCATAGAACAGAATGAAAAGGCTGATTCTTTAGCAAGAGAAGGATCAGCAGAAGAATTCTGTGGACCAGAACCATGTATCGCCATAGGCGACAACATGGTGGCAGGCAGCGGCGGATCTGGAAAAAATCTTGGGGGGGGTAAATTATCAAAGACTCACATTTTCCATTTGAGAAAATTTTGTATATTTTTAATTGAAAATATCGAATTATTTAACCTTCATCGGTCCCTCATTTCTAGAAACGGATAAGTCCCTTGTGTGTAAATTTTACACACTTTTTAAGAGCCTTATTTTCACCGATGAATGAAATTAATGCGATATAGTCATTTAAAATTATATATTAGCATTACTTTATTCATTACAAAAAAAAAAAGGAAAAAATTTTTTAAGTAACGAGCCTAGGGTTTGACTCGATTTGATCAACTTATGTTAAATGAAACTTATGTGAAAAGTATGTGTAAAATTTACACAAGGGACCGATTAAGGTTAAAAAGCATTTATCCCAGACACATACACGTACATTTCCATATTAATTTATTTCTCTCTTTTTCTGGAATAATATCTTAGCGGAAAGTAAATAAAAACTCTAAATTTAACTAATTTTGGAAGCAATGTTGATTTATTAAAATTTTTCACATTTATTCCATTAATAAAACATAGCACAATTTTATTTTCAAGTATGTGCAGTGAAAAACATAGTACTTTTCAATAAAAAAAAATTAAAGGAATTTGAAACTTATTGTTTTGACGTTACGACTATGATATGGTACACTTTGAAAAATAAATTAACAATACAATATGTAAGCTGATTATTAGATAGTCATTAGATATAGAAAAAATTATATGACAAAATCCTCGCAGCGCTTCTTTTTTGCGGCAAAGTTATCAATAACTTCGTTAATATTTATTTTAATGTCTCTATGTATATGCAATAATGCGAGTCCATTCAATCGTTCTTGTTGCATAGTTGAACGTAACCATGTTTTTAATCGTCGCAGTGTAGAAAAACTTTGCTCAGCTGTTGCTACACTGATAGGAAGCGTGGCAAAGACAGAAAACGTTTTAGAAATTAGTGGAAAAATGTCATTATCACAAAGAGTAAAAACGGTGTTGATATCATTAACCTTAGTTTCGCTCGCCCATTTACACTGCCAAATTTGAAGTTCATGATATAATTGAATTGGAATTAGTTCCTCATTGCCGTCACAAAATGGAATTATTATTTTAGAAATGTTAACACTCAAATTGTTTAGCTTTTCATTGTTGTGTTTATCAATTTTGTTTGGCAGGATTTCGTTTACATATAGTTTTTGGAAAAATTTTTCGTTGAAGCGAGCCTCCATATCAGCAATGATATCATCTAGTAATGGTACAAATATGGAAATTCGAAAGTAGTCTTCTGGTGTTGAAGCGCTGACATTACTAAGATGAACTTGTCTTCCAGCAATACGAGGTATATTAATTGACATGCCTAACCTCTCGTGTAATTCATGCACATCTGCAAATATTGTTTTAAAATATGAGTCTGCGTTTTCTCTTTTTTTATCAAGCAGTGATCGTAAAGTAATTATTGAACGTTCTGCGTCATCCTTATAGAGGTTTGTTTTTTGCAAGATGCTACTTAAAACCTGAGATGCTCCCAATAAATCTGAAAGTACACATATGGAAACAATAAAACTTGTTGTCATCAGACTATTTAAAAGCAATGATTTTGTTTGAAGCCACAGTATCGTTCCACTGTAAAATATTCTCCAATGCACTTATAGTTTCACTTAAGTTCAATTTAAATCTTAAAACAGATTCGTGTCTTTCCACCCACCTGGTTTCACAAATACTTTTTAGCTTTTGGTTGTTAGAAAAGTGTTTAATTATTTTATTTCGCTTTGAGGATGAGTTAAAAAATTCTACTACTTCTTTCATTATCGCCACAGCATTTTGAATTGGTTTAGTATTCGAACTTTTTGAAATAGATAAATTAAGGGCATGGTTATAACATGGGCAATATGTGGCGTTCTTTAGTGTTCTTTGAAGAATTGCAACAGCTCCCTTCGTTTCTGATGTCATTACACTACAGCCGTCTGTTGAAATAACTTAATAACTTAATAACGCAATAACTTAATTTCAGTCCAAGTTCGATTAATTGTTTGACGACAGTTTCTGCAATGACCTTTCCCGATAAAACTGGTTCTACTTCAACATTTGCATAATTATCTTTATGGCAATCAATGAAGGTTAAAAAATCCTCTCTCACATTTCCTTTATGAATATATCGAACGCTTAAAGACATTTGTGATATTCTGCTAATATCTGAAGTTTCGTCAAAAATGATACTGTAAAATTTGTTATCCTTCACTTTCATGGCGATTTCTTTGATTATGAGTTCACCGCAGCATGCTATCAACTCGTTTTGGGTAGTTTTGCTTATATATGTAGCCCTGCTTTTCAAATTTCTGAGCTGTTCATTTAAATCTGCGTCATACGTGGATCCATACCTTAACAATTCCCGAAAGTTTCCCTCATTTGCGGTCGAGTCTACTTCAATCGCACCGTCATCACGATGTCCTCTTAAGGAGATGTTTTGCTGTCCAAGAAAGATTAAACTTTCAATTATTGGAATCAGGCGCTGTCGATTTCCTAGTACAAGTTCTTTTCTTTGATGACTTATCTGGTTACGAATGTCTAGTTCAGGGTTGTTTATATTTGCTATATAATTAACTGCCGAAGAAACTGCATTTAAGTGATAGATGTGCGCATTATGCTGCGATAAAGCTCCATCTTTACCGGTAAGTTTATTAAACTTGGTAAGTGGGCTTAGAACTAAATGATTAAGTTTTGTTGCTTGATGAACCCCTCCCGTCTTTGCAAAAAAAAAACAATATTTGCAGAATACTCCTCCATATTTCCTCGAATACACAAGCCAGTTATATGTCGCAAAATGTTTTTCACTTAAATAGCATTTTATTTCTTTGTCGACTTTTTTGTGTACAGAGTAAACAGATTTATTTAAAATGCTGCTGCTACTATTTTTTAGTACTTTAATTTTGTCAAAATCCGTGAAGTTTTTGTTAAAGAAAGTTCCAATGTCACTGTGGTCAATTTTTTCTTCAAACATTTTTGTCGAATTTCCTTGATCACTAACATTTATATCTGTAATATTTTCACTTTGTTCAATTATTTCAATTAATTCAGATTGACCGACTTCAGTTGCCTTACTGTTTCGAACTGCAATTATGCCACTTGTTTCACTTTCGTTTTTGTCCTTCTGTTTTATTTGTATTGCTTCAACTTGTTCACTCTGTCCACTTTTTTCAATTTCGATGTTTTCACTATGTTCAATCATTTTATCTGGACTAACAATGTCTTGATCATTATCAACACTAATTTTAACATTTTTTGGTTTAAAAAAATTATCGATAGTCACGTTTTTTCTTTTATTCATCTTTAATTTTATTCTTTACAAAGACGCAGCGCAAAAATATCAATTTTTCATACGAATAGCTTACATTAAGTGTCAATTTCAAATTATCGTCAAATCAGTAATCAAATTTGACGAAACAAGTGTTCACATTCAAATTTCTCGTCAAATTTCATTTATTTTTTTTATGCAAAGCTCTTTTTGTGCTTTCACATGAATATCGCGCAGCTTTTGCTCGGCTATATTCTCTCATCTTAAAGCTCAGTATGCTGTAGAAACGAAAAAAAATTCCCATAAGAAATACATTGAGTTTTTTTACAGCGAACAGGCAGCGGAATTTATTTTCGCCACCTAGTGCGCTGTAGAGTCAACAATTTGTTCAATGCTAGCAAGTTCAACAACCCTTTTGGAGAGTTAAAATATCAAAATTTCGCTGTCGTTTATATGCCCGGACATTTAATTGGCTGCGGAATTTTGTTATTTCAATTAGAGTACAGTACGACCTAGCTTAATAGTACAGTACGATTATCACAACGCACAAAAATTTACATCGCTCACTCGGTAAACGTTAGTTTTAAGAAAAAAAATTGCACAATTATCGCAACTTGGATTTGCGTAAACTTGTATAGTTTTTTACTTTATTTTCTATGAGTTCTTTCTTGCTAGCAAACTAAATTTTTTATATAGAAAAAATATATCTCTAAATGCATTGAGCAAGGTTGTACTGTAGTTGTTTTATTCTCCACACAAACATTTTGACTCTACACTATGTAGAATTATATGCCACGGAATTTTTAGGACCAAGCCGAATGGTCCTACTCTTCTCGCATCGCTTCATAAAAATGCCACGTTACACGCAAATGACGTCACAAAACAAAACAACATTTTTTTATATACAATAATTGTTGAAATCAATAAAAAAAACTTTATATCAATATCTCTGAAAATTTTTTGTAGTATTCTTTCAAAAAACGCCTTCAGAATCGCTTATGTATACATAAAGTAGCTGTTGTGGCACAATTATTTACTTAAAATAAAGTATTAAAAAGTAAAGCATTTAAAAGTTCTTGGGGGGGTAATTACACCCTTTACCCCCCCTTGTATCCGCGCCTGGTGGCAGGCCTTATTAAGCAATGGACGGACTCGGAACACCGTACAAGGTGGGAAGAAGCTGGTAATTGCAGGCAATCAAAGGCGGCCGTGAAATGGTCAAGTAGTGAAGCAGCAAAAGCCACCCGATACAATCGGAAGACTTTAAGCTGGGTTACGGCACTGGTCACAAGACACGGTCCCTACATGTACCACCTCAGGAAGATGACTCTGACCGAGAACGATGGGTGTAGGTTATGGCTAGAGGAGCCGGAAACAGCAGCACACATTCTGTGCCAGTGTCCGGCTGACCATTCTGGGAAGATTGTTGACGTCCATTTGTTGACGAAGCCGAGATTGGTCAACTGACCTTCAAGGACATGCTTGAGGTGACAAAGGGTGCTTATATAAGGAGCATCCTTCGTCAAACAGGGGACGAAAAGGGACCCACTGTGGTCTGTGGTCTGATATATACATATATACTCATAATGAAATTTTATTTGCATTACCAATAAAATTTTACTGATAATGCAATTCAGGTTGCATTACCAGTAAATTTTTACTGATTACTGAAAAAAATTGCAGTAAAAATAAATTTTTACTGGTTACTAAAAAAAAATTGCAGTAAAAATAAATTTTTACTGGTTACTGAAAAAAATTGAAGTAAAAATAAAATTTTACTGATTACTGGAAAAATTTCAGTAAAAATATATTTTTACTGCAGTAAAAAATTCTTACTGATGATGAAATTCACCAAATAAATAAAATAAATCATTTAAAAAAATGCGATTACTTTTTTTTTTCATATATATATACTTGCTATACGCTATTAGCTTACCACTTATTTGTAAGCCCCCACCGGTTGAACAACTTGGAAGATTTTATTTGAAAACAAAACCTGAATCATTTATAGAATCGTCACTATCGAAATGTATTCAACAACTCATATTATATTTCTTATTTATTGACACTTGGAATATTAGTTATAACGATAACACGCTACAAACTATGATTCAATATTAGAGTTGACCTGCTTTATTGATTACACAGTGATGGCAAATATCAAATTGGTTGACCTAAAGAAGCTGAGTTGTTACACACGCTGAGTTGTATAAACTAACGCCATTTATTTCTTCTGGTTGGAGTGCGTTGAATTTTCAGTTATATTAGGAATTTTTAGTAATCAGTCAATTTAGACTGGTAATGCAAATTAAATTTAAATTTCAGTAGGAGATTTTTTTACTGCAATTTTTTTCAGTAATCAGTAAAAAATTAATTTTTACGGCAATTTTTTCAATAACCAGTAAAAATTTTACTGCAATTTCTTTCAGTAATCAGTAAAAATTTATTTTTACTGAAATTTTATTCAGTAATCAGTACAATTTTTTTTTACTGAAATTTCAATCAGTAATCAGTAAGAATTTACTGGTAATGCAAACTAAATTTAATTATCAGTAGAAATTTACTGGTAATGCAAATTAAATTTAATTATCAGTAAACATTTACTGATTAATGTTATTTTTAATGCATTTAATATATACTGCAATGTGCTCATGTGGAGAGGCGCGAATTTGGATGTGGACTCGTTGTTAGCCGGAAACTACGCCACCTTGTTTCCCGGTTCACACCTGTGAACGAAAGATTGGCCACGATCCGCATCAAGGCAAAATTTTTCTCCATCAGCCTTATTTGCGCGCACGCCCCGACGGAGGAAAAGGACGAAGCCGTCAAAGACGCTTTCTACGCTAGTCTTGAGGACGTATACGACCACCTTCCGGTCCATGACGTGAAAATAGTCCTCGGCGATTTTAATGCGAAAGTCGGACGGGAAGGCATCTTTGGCCCCACTGTCGGTCAGTTCAGTCTTCATGAGACCTCCACGAATAACGGTCTAAAACTGATCGACTTCGCCGCGGCGCGAAACATGGTAGTTAGTAGCACCAGATTTAAGCACCTCGACATCCACAAGGCCACCTGGCTGTCTCCGGTTCTAAAACGCGAAACCAAATTGATCACGTTGTAATTGACGGAAGGCATGCCTCCAGTGTTCTAGATGTGCGTACATTTCGGGGGGTCAACATTGACTCCGACCATTATCTTGTTGCAGCCAAGATCCACATGCGATTATGCAATGCGAAGAATATACGCACAGGAATGCAACGAAAGCTAGATGTCGCTAAGCTGCAATTACAACGGACTGCCGAAGCCTACTCCGCTCAACTCTCGGTTAAGGTCAACCAACCAACCTCTGGACCCGACGACGCCGGCGGACTTTGGGCGCATATATCCCACACCATGCGCGCTGCCGCTGAAGAACTCATTGGTTTCCGGCGCCCGCAACCTCGGAACCAATGGTACGATCAGGAGTGTCGCATTGCGACTGCAGTAAAAAACGCCGCATATAGAAAAACGCTGCAGTCAGCTGCAACGCGAGCCGTGCGAGAAAACTACCGCGAAAAGAGGAAGGAAGAGAGGCGCCTTTTCAGACGCAAGAAAAGAGAGCAGGAAAAGCGTGAGCGTGAGGAACTAGAGGTATACCAGGGCAAGAAGGATGCACGAAAATTCTATCAACAGGTTAAGCGTCTAACCCAAGGTTTCAAGCCCGGAGCATCCAATTGTAGAGACGAAAATGGAGATCTGAATACGTATACGCAGTGTGTGCTGAGATTGTGGAGACGGCACTTCTCCAATTTACTTACTGGCGACGATTCCACCAATGCCGCCCATGGAGAGCGCAGTTCAGAGCTACCAATCAACAATGACGGAGTGGAAGTACCACCACCTAGCCATGAAGAGGTTCGAGTTGCTATCCAACGACTCAAAAACAATAAAGCAGCGGGTGCTGACGGCCTGTCAGCTGAATTGTTTAAAAACCGGCGGCGATGAATTGATAAGGCGCATGCATCAGCTCATAAGCAAAATATGGCTAGAAGAAAGCATGCCCGAAGATTGGAACCTCTGCGTACTGTGCCCTGTACTTAAGAAAGGAGACCCAACAATCTGCGCTAGTTATAGAGGTATCAGTCTTATTTCCATCGCATATAAGGTTCTCTCAAGCGTACTGTGTGGCTTATCACCTTATCAGTGTGGCTTTCGACCTGGTAAGTCCACCATAGACCAGATTTTCACGCTACGACAAATCCTGGAGAAAACCCACAAAAATCAAATTGACACACACCATCTCTTTGTCGATTTTAAAGCTGCGTTCGATAGCCCGAGAAGGGATTGCCTATACGCAACAATGTCTGAGTTCGGTATACCTGCAAAGTTGATTACACTTTGCAGAATGACGTTGAGCAACACACGCAGCTCCGTCAAGGTAGGAAATGACCTCTCCGAAACCTTCAATACCGAAAGAGGTGTCAGGCAAGGCGATCCACTGTCTTGCGATCTCTTTAACATCATCATGGAGGGGATCGTACGAAAGGCCGATGTGCATCGTAATGGCACCATTTTCTACAAAGGCGTCCAGCTCCTTGCGTACGCTGATGACATTGGTATTGTCGGCAGAACCAAGAGAGATGTTACCGCTGCTTTCGCCGCTATTGAAAAGGAATCAGCCAAAGTGCGTTTGACGATAAATGAGGGCAAAACAAAGTATATGCTGCATACAAACAAGGGAGCTCGGCGTTTAGACTCCCACGTTTCATCCGGCTGCTATAACTTTGAAGTAGTCAAGGAGTTCGTTTACCTTGGCACCGCCATTAATACCAAAAACGAAATCAGCCTGCAGATAAAACGAAGAACAATAATTGCTAATAGGTGCTACTACGGGCTCAGTAAGCAACTAAGTTCCAGAGCCCTCTCTCGATCGACAAAACTAACATTCTACAAGACGCTCGTTCTAGCATGGGTAGTTTCGCAAACTGACGCAGCCGCTCTGGGGGTGTTCGAGAGAAAAGTTCTTCGCAAAATCTTCGGTCCTGTTCGAGTCGGCGATGACTATCGCATCCGAATGAAGCACGAGTTGTATGAGCTCTACGAAGACATTGACGTAGTTCGGCGTATAACTGCGACTACGCATGTCCATCGTATGGACGACGAAGCTCCAGCGAAAAAGGTGCTCGAGGCAAGGGTCGCTGGTCAACGACGACGAGGGAGACCATGCCTCCGATGGATGGACCAGGCTGAGGAAGCCCTAACCGCACTTGGTGTATCCGATTGGAGAAGGCGCGCGCAAAGCAGAGGCGCCTGGCGAGAGCTGATGAGGTCGGCTGAAACCCGGACACGGGTTGTTACGACCACCTAAGTAAGTAAGTAATGTGCTCATGTATGAGAATTTGATATCTGATAGACAAAATTATTCAATTCTTAATAACAATTACTTTATATTTTTTTTTTAATAATGTTTTTTAAGCAGAGGAATCGACTCCGATAAAAGTTTTAAAAATTTTAGATTATTTTTCAAAATCCGTAATTCGAAAACTGGTATATAACCAGTTCACATCAAAAGAAGACTTTCTTTGAAAACCAGTACTCAGCTGGATAAATTTTTATTAAAAGATTTGATCAGTCGTGAATATTAATTGAAATTAAAATTAAATTAAATTATTATAAATTAAAAAATTAAAAATAAAATTTTTTAAACTTTTGAATCTTTTGAAGATTGAAAAAAAAACATCAAATCCCCATAGAAATGAACTGTATAAAATGTTTTAAAAATATTTTTTTATTCAGAATTTCTTTTCGAAAAAAAACATGTTTAGATTTAAAGTGATTTTCCGAAACCTGTTATTTGGAAAAGAATTCAAAGAATACAGGGCATGATTGTTGTGCGAAGTTGAAGATTTTAGATGCCTTATATACTAAGAAAACAACAAAATAGAATACCCCATATTGTGTTAAATTTCGTGGTTCATGCATTTTATGCAGCTTTTGAAAATTAAAAAAAAAAAAATCCATTCAAATGAATGCTTCCTCAAAGGTTTTGGGTCCAATAAGCTTAGATGTTGAATAAAAAATGTCAACCTAATTCTCTACAATTTATAAAATTATATTCGTTGTAGGTACAATTTCCAATATATATTTTTCCGGATATCAGGAAAACCTTTTGAGCATCAAAATCCACCATTGAAAATGGTTCTTTAATATACAAACTCCTTGTAGTAAAACTCAAATATAATGATTATGACTTTTATAAGCAATGTTTATCTTTAATTTGGCTAAACAATTTTTTATTAACTAAGCGAAGTTTTTTAAATTTGCGTTGAAATATTGAAATTTTTGTATCTTCAAATAAATTTACATCATTATCTTAGTCTATCTTAAAAAAAGATATAATTTTGAATTTTATAGTCTCATTTGTGTTATTTTTTCATACTTTCTGGACCCTAAGGGGGGAGGGAAGAGAAGGGGTTTGGAAACCTAAAACGTCCCCCTTGGCTACGGGCCTGATTAGCGCTGTATGCTTTGGAAACCTCAAGGCGTTATAAGACCCAGCTTTTGCACACGGTCGATTAATTTTGTTTTTAAAATTTGCTGGTAGTCTCTGCTATTCATTGTGGACCCAATAAATACCATATTTCCTGTCCCAGCAGCCAACATGCATCCCCAACCATCACTGAGCCTCCTCCGTATCTAACGGTTGGAATGAAGTGTTTAGAAGTATCTCACTATTAGTTGATCTCCATCATATTTACTCTCGTCGCTAAAATAACGTTACTTCAAAACGACTGAGCGGTAGTTTTATGAGACTTTGCAAAGCTAAGGCGTTTAAGGAGTCTAGCGGCCGAAATTTTTCTAGTTTAAAGGTGTTTTGCGGCTGGATTTTTCCGGGGTATTCTTCCATACAATCCGCTGGCAGTTAAGACTTTACGTATTGTTAAAACACTCACTTCATAATCATGTTCATAGTAAACTTTTTTTTTTCACTTCTCTTATAAATCTTGGAGCTTCTTCTTGATGCTAAGATGTCCGCATCGCATTTTTTGATGAATTTTTGAACTGTAATACGATTTTTTTTTTACAATAAAAGTAATTGGTTCAAGAGATTTGCCTTCTTTACAATGCTGCACAATAACTTTTCGCATTTCTTGTGGTGCGATCTTTTTCTCACACTGTTGTAAATCAAACTAAGTTAAAACTAATACAAACTTGACAAATGAGTATGCAACTTTCGTCAGAAAACAAAAAAAAAAAAAGCATCTGCAGAAGAATTTTTTACTGCCTTTTCCAGATGATTTTTTCATTTTTTTTTTTTATTAATAATAAACGACTTTGTTATGACCTTGATATGTACTCTTAAAATTTTTTTGTAATACTTAAAATATGTGCAATACGTCCAACTGAGCTTAAAGTTACGTCCTGTATACAAATTTTTGACTCTCACTGTATATATTCTGTTAATTATTGCTCAAATTATGGCTTTAGTTCTATTTAATAATAGCGCATTTCTTATCTTACAGGTCGATGATGCTGCCAAGCGACTGGATCACACATTAAATGACTTCGAAAACTTATTTTTAAATACTAGTAACAATAAGTTTATGATTGGTGACAATATCTCGTACGCTGATCTTGAAGCCATTTGCGAAATTGATCAACCGAGTGAGTTCAAGTGGACTTAATTTATTTTGTCTCTGTCTCTCTTATACAAGTAGCTTTGACAACTGACTATTTTCTCAGAGCGCCGACTATCAATTGTCAAAATCATGGTTGAATTATAAGGTTGTCGCAAGGGAGAGAGCGAGTGCCCAAAAATGTCAAACTGAAGTTGACATAGAAAATCTGCAAACGCTCTCTTTTTTCACACGTTCTTCTTTCGTATTCGTTCGCAAAATTGGCTGATTTTGACAATTATGGGTACTGCGAAGAGAGTGCGATCAGCCATGTGACAACCTTATAATTCAAACATGGTCAAAATCAATACAAAGTTTAACTTGTCATCTGTTTTTTGCTAACGATCTAGACACATTGATTGCGGCTGCAATGACAAGCTGTCAAATTAGAAACGATTTTATATCGACGACAAAGCCGCAGCGGCAAAGACGGCATTGCACAACTGGTCTCTCCATAAAAAATATGTGAAAAAATTTTGACAGATGCCGCACAGCCGCACTCAAAGTGTCTAGTCTATTATAACTCCTTTTCTCTTTTTCGTTGCGTTTTTGACAAATGATGGTCGGCAAAAGAACTGTCACTTCTAACTATAGATTTTTTTATCATGATTTAGTCTGCTCAAACATTTTTTTATGAATTTTACAGAAAGTATCGGTTACAATCCCTTCAAGAGTCGTGCGAAACTTGCGCGTTGGTACGATGCTGTGCGTGAAGAAATGGGTCCCCACTATAAAGAAGTATCGGAACAATTTGAAAACATACTGAAAACCGCCGAAAAACCAAACGTTGAGTCCATATCTGTGACGCAGTAAAGATTTTTATTGATTGCTCCCTTGTTTAATTGAACTCTTATTGTTTAATTGAATGCAGTGCATTGTTATTGTTATTTTTCATATAGTTGTAAGTTATTTCTTGTGTATCGTCAAGTAGCTGTATTGCTACTTTAATTTTTACTAATCCCTATACCAATCATTACAATATGTTTTCATATAAATAATGCTAACGCAAAATGTTTTTTAATGTTATATTATTAAATTAAAAAAAGAAAAAGATATCGCTTTTAACTGTTAACCCTTGAATTTTTAAGTAAAAATCGTTTTTGTAAGGAGATAATCAAAACGATCTTTATGTATCTCGAAACGATCTGTATCGTTCGTGCGTAACATATTACTAGACTGCGTAACATTTCGGACTGCAATTGCCTGACATAACTAGAAAATGAAAGTGCATCCATGTAACAGGTCTAAATTTACAAATACAGCAATACTTAAAAAAATTGAAAAAGAGAAAAAACGGGGGTGCAGTCGTCAGGACTGCCGACGGAAGCGTAAGCTTCTTAGCATTTGATGTCAGATTAAATCTTCTATATATTTATTCCGGTAAGAGTCCCCTTATTCCAAAAAATCCACAAACGCTACAGCAACACTTGATATATCACTGAAAGGTTTTGAGTTGTAGGTAAGCAGAAAATTATTAGATTTTTGATAAGTGGTAGCGTTGAGCAGATATGAGCGTTTAAAATTGAACAAATGGCGAAAAGACGAAGAAATATATACTCTTTGGTCTTACATATATATACTATATACTATTTGGTCTTATGCTTTGAATTAGAAAATGTTTTAATTTTTTTTTTCAAGTTATTTTAATTTCTCAAAAGCATGTGTGCAGTTTTTTTAAATATATTTTTAAGCTTATGATTAATTTTAAACCTAAGTATAGCAGCGCCATGAAACCATCTATGGGGCTTGCTTCTAGTCGAAATTTTGTTCTGTTTCCTGATCTTCGTCGTGCTCGTTTAGAAGTGGGCTATCGTCACCCAAACGATTAGGTGGCAAGCCTGTCCCGGGTG
This sequence comes from Coremacera marginata, assembly GCA_914767935.1. Taxonomy (NCBI): domain Eukaryota; kingdom Metazoa; phylum Arthropoda; class Insecta; order Diptera; family Sciomyzidae; genus Coremacera; species Coremacera marginata. The sequence continues at coordinate 70,727,637 of OU612046.1, read as the reverse complement.
TCGTTGGAGCCGATCGGGAAATCCAACCTTTTCGAATACGAGCCCGATGGTTGAAGAAGTTGGCTCCCACAACGCTGCTAACAGGACTCTTGAGGTGGCATCGATTCAGTGGCGGAGGTGTCGGGTTAGCAATCATCGGGATATATAGAGCCTTATTCGGTTTCGGCGTGAAGAATTTCTTTTTATTCTGGTGCAATGTCGAGGGGCGTTTTATAACCAAAAGGCTTGAAGTAGGGTGCTGCGAGTTAAGAGTAATTGAGGCTGAACTTGCAGCTGTCTTTGAAGCTGACATAATGTGTGCTGAACGCTTAATACTCGTTGGAGATGTAGCACCAACACTAGGTTTTTCGGGCATAGTCGGGAACCGTTGAGGCTGATGCTGTTGGTTATCTGCGGGAAACTGTTTGCTCTGGTGTGATGGCGAAGGCGACGATAATGTATGTTGTAGATGTGGTCTAGGTTGAAGTAGTGCTTCCTCAATGCTTGCACCATCCGTGTGTAATTGACGTATCTGATCGAGAATCTCCTTGATCTCGCCTGTCGGGCTGGTCGCTTGTGGTGGCGAGCTTGGCGTACCTATATTCGCAAGGCTGCTTACAGCCGAGCAAGAACCTGATGTCATATAACTACGTAAGCCTTCATCTCCATACTTCTTAACGAAATCATGCATTCTCATAGGTGAGTCACCGCTGGCGAAAGAAGCTGCCGTTGGCACTTGGTGTTGCTGCAGAAACTGACAACAGGTCTCTAAGCTGCGTCGCAGCACGTCCAAGTCACGAAACTCTTCTCCAACATCCGTTATCGCAGGAACTGTTATCGATATACCACCGATGGAACTGTTGGAATTGTATACAAGGTTACGGTTGCTCGTCTCAACAGATTGCTTTGGGTTGCTGGTGATTTTGTGCACAAGTGGATTTGTTTGGATACAGCCATTGCTGTAAATTGCTGGAGTGCCACCAGAGATGGGCAACTGTTGGCTCAGCGTTGTAGCCGCTTGTGCGACTTGTTCGTTGTTTCTTGTTGTGCTTTCCACAGCACCTGCATCACACAACTCCGCTGAACAGCTATTGTTGACGAAGATATCGCTGATGCTGCTGTTGCTATTGGCTATGTAGCGGAAGTGTTGGTCACTCTGCGATTGTACGAAGCCATTTGTATGCTGTGTGACGGACTGCCTGTTAGCATTATTATCGGATTCAGCTTGAAAAGGCGTCTCACTATTACCACTATCCGCAGAATCAACAGCACTCTCGACCATGCGCATTTGCGAGTTGTTGGCGTAAGCTACAATTGCTAGGTCACGTTGTCCTTGTCCAGCGGATGCACTATTGAGCATCCCTGCGTTGTTATATGGGCTACTGCGCTGTTGGTAGACGTGCTGCGATGCAATGTTTCCACTGAGAATGTCGTGGTTACCATTAGCGCAGACTAGCTGCGAAGCTGAACGCGGTATCATGTAATGCTGCTGTAAGTGTGAGCTAAATCCGCCTATTTCGGGGCTAGTAGCACGTGAATATGGCGGCGGCACGAGCGTGTTGGCTTCGTTGGCATTACATATAAAACTAGAACTAAGCGAATCTACTGTGCTAGTGGCTGAAAGCGAGCCAGTCGGTCTAACTATGTAATTGCGGAAGTACTGCACCATCAAGTAACTTGAACCATTTTTGCCATTGTCACTGTTGCATGTGAAGACAAGTGGATAGAGGTCCGGTTTCGATGTGACCTAAAATGGGAAAATAGTTTCAGGGCTAATTTTTTTGATTATACGGGGTTTGATATAGCGGTAAAATATTAAAAATCTATTTTTGTTTCTTTTTCATTTTTACAAATGTATTGAAAATATAATATAAAAATTCTGACGTGGACAGGAAAAATTACGATACACGTGTATTTCCTCCCCCCCCCCCCCCCCCCCTTTCTGAAAAGGTATATTTCACATCACGGGCGTCCGCAGGATTTTTCCTAGGGGGCAAAAGACTAACGTGGAAAGTTCTCTTTAATTATTTAGGGATGCTCCTTGAAAAAGCTGACCATTCAAATTCTGTTTTCTGAGATATTTGGTGAAAATTTAGTGAACATTGTCGCAATTTACACCGTTCCACTGTGTAAGATTTAACCGAACTTTTAGGACAAAATTCGAAATTTTTGTAATATAATTCGCTTGTTCATTCCAACAAAAAAATATTAAGAAGTTAGTTATATCTGAAACACTCTTCTTTATGCAGTATGTTCATAAAAATGGCTATACTGAAAAATATTTTATACACTACATATACTCTTTAATATTTAATAGTAATATTTCTAAATGTTCAACTTTGAAACACAAAATTCTATTTTAAAATCGTGAGGCATTGTCATTTTGTAGGACGTCGTAGAGTTTTTAAGAAATAAATGAATAATTTAAAATAAAAGTTACAAAAACACTTTGCAAAAATCTAGTTGCGCACATTTGTGGTCTATCAAAATACAACCTATTTTTTTTATTTTTTGCTTTAATTCCAATAAATAATATTAAAATAAATTTCGTTTATTAAGCTACTTATTATATTGAATATTTATCTATATGCCTTCGCATGATCAACAGGTTTAACACAAGAACTGCTTACTTGAGGCTAAGAAATAATTAAAAAATACACAAAAAACACTTTTTCGACTGCCGTTTTAAAAATAACGGATCAAGCAATAATGCTGAAATTTTGTGTTTTTATTATTTTAGAGAAATACAATTAATTTTTTCCAATTTTTTTTTTATTTTTTTATTACACACTGTGCATTCGACATATGCTTGCTGACATAAAAATATTCAATATATTTTGAAAGATGGGCTCAAAGGAAAAATTCATTCCAGTTTTCTTGTATCAGTTCAGAAATATTTTTTAACAACATTGGAATTTTTTGCTATGCTAAGCTTTTTTATAATTTCAAATATATCAAATATCAAATATATTCTTGAAAATCTACAATTGTAAACCAGTATTTTTCATATTTCTATATGTTTGTTGTAAGTTTTTGATTTCAAACAAAATTCGAAGCTCAAAAAACAAAATTAGTCTGTGAAATTTATTTATTTTACCAAAATTTATTATTTTTAATATTCAAATTTCGTTCTGAAATCAAAAAATTACAACAAACGCATAGAATCTGAAAAATACTGGTATACAATTGTAGATTTTCAAGAATAGGTCTGCAAATGCAAAATTATATAAATGACTATCGAGAATTGTAAAAACTGTTAAAAAAAAAAATGCAACAATTTTCCGATTTTAAGAAAGAGGTGTGTTTCGTACTCAGACTGTGTAACTTGTGGGACACTATTTTCTGTTTCCGTACTTTCTGTGCTTAAAATGGGAGAAGAAGAACAAGCATAAAACCGCTCTCTCGAGCACACAAAGTGCACAGAGAGTGCTAGAACTCAAGACTCCGAGTAAAGTAAGAACAAGCATCAACTTCACAAACAAATTTACGATAATTTTAATTGGCGCAATTTACGTTTGACATGTCTGGAGTCAAAATCAGCTGTTTTATGCTTGAAACTTACTAGAAGCTGTTTCCGTACTTTTGCAACTATTCTCACATTTCATTTTTACTCTCTCAGTTTGAACTTACACAAATCTTACACAGTGTAGAGTACGGAAACACACCTAATATAATTAATGATTTCAAACATATAATAAGGAATTCAGACCTGTATAAGCACATATTTAATGATGTCGTGAATCACCTATCATACTTCAATGAACTCAGTTTAAGCTATTTGTCAGTGGATGCTCGAATTTTTTAAGAAAGCATTCGTGTGATTGGAATATTCTAGAATGCTCAGGTATGGCAGGAATCTACTGATATCTACGAATAGGCTTGACTTATTTTGATTTGCAATGAAATCACCTCTCTAACGGCATGTCAACAAACTCCACCATGTGTCAAGTTGGCTGTACTAAAAAAATTATACTTATTAGAAAACAATGATATTATTTACTGCATAACTAATTGTAATGTCATTATTTATCATTATTTTCTAATAAGTATATTTTTTTTGAAGCGAAGCTTTTTACGCCCCGTTCTGTGATTTGCTTGGAGTGAAATCAGAAAAATTTTCGACAGATTTTTTCTTAGAATTTTATATGGTTTCTTTGTTTTTGTGTTTTTTACAACAAGACAATTTAATATAACATATATAAAAAAACATTTCTTCGCCTGCCGTGGGGACTCGAACCAGTAAACCTTCGGTTGGAAGTTCTATACTCCATCCATTGAGCCAAACACCTTCTTTATACTCAAGCATTGATTTAGTATTAACTGCAACTGAAGATATGTTGCAGTATATACAATTAATGTATTTGTGTGGTTTGTGTTGCTGCTTAGCCACTTGCTACAAGAGTTGATTAATAGATTTTTATGGTTTGGGTAGCTGCTAAACATCTTGCTACAAGAATCATCACTTTTTCACTTTGCTTCACTTTGAATCATCACATTGCCACTTTTCCACAATTGTGGTAAATCTAGCACTTTTTTAGTTTCTACCACTTTTATCACCCACTATTTGCATTTTTCCAAAATCTATATATTTATATAAAAATTATTGCATTATAATTAGAATTTTAGAAATTTATTTGCATATATTTTATTTGTATAGAAATTTTATTGCATATATTTTATTTATCATTGCATTTAATATTTTATTTTAGAACTGTTTTAAGAACACTATATGAGAAATATTTGCAATAAAACTAATTCAGCGTGAAAAACTTACTTTATGGTATACTTCTTATGATTTGTTTTGCTGTAGGACTTCAGTCTTAAGATTTTTCCTTAAGAAGAAAAATATATTCCAAAGTTTTTTAAAATTCACCACTCGTTTTAGACTCAACCTACCACTATTTAAAATTTGCAAGTGACAACACTGGTCATCATCCTCAGTTTGCTAGTGCCATCTGTTAGCGCCATCAACTGTTAACATAGCTGCAGATATATATATTTAATAATAAATCAACATCACATTGTAACAAAGCTGTTTGGATCGGTAGACAGTGTCGACTTATTAATCAGTGGTTCATGGGATCGATCCTCACGGTGGACCATTGTAATACTTTTTTTTTTATGTGAATGCGTTTATGCTGTTGTTGGTACATGCTTTTGTTTTCTTTTCGCGTAGTGCGAAAAAAATTAACAATTGCCCACAAGTGCGTTAAAATAACACTGACGGTAACATAAAAAGCTTCGCTTCTCTCGTGTGTCCAACGACGCACCTGTGTTTTAGTACAGCCAACTTTTTTAGTTTTAAAGATATGCTTATGTTTTTGGTGTCATTGAAAAGAAAATTGAATAAATGACAAAATAGATCGAAAAAAAATTTAATTTATTACGCAAAATTCTCACAGCTCGGTAACAGTTAAGTTGGTGGGGTTTGTTGATATACCGTTGGAAAGGTGATTTCATTGCCTTTAAAATGAGCTATCAAAATTAGTTTTACGTATATGTTTGTTAATGTTTACGTAATATGTTTGTCGTATGTATGTTAATTTTTCTGCTAGAAACAATAACGTAAATCAAAGTCGTGAAATATTAATTAACCGTATAGCCCCTAAGAGTGTGAAAATAGACCCTCCCCCTCCCATACGATTTTTTGCTCAGCTCTACATAACCTTTCAGCTCCGTAAATAGTGTCACTCAATTGAGGGACACCCTGCATATATGATTTTAAGTTCTCAATACAATTGGTATATTATATTATTGATGAAAAGGGTTCAAAAGGGTTGAAAATTTAAAGAAAACGATAGTAAAAATGTTTGTGTCAATAAATGCAAAAATGTATGTGTTAACTCATAAAAATTGTTCAAGTAAGCAAATGATTTTATTCAGTTTATTCTTTTTTTACAACACAGTACAACATTTTTCAGCTCATTGATTTGGGACTCAATTCTGAGAACTGCACGTGAAAGTAGCCCCAAAAAGAAAAAGTTCTGCATCATTCGTTTTGTCAAATTACATGCCATAATAATTTAATATCGATTTCAAGTTAGTAAGTATCGTATCGGGGTATTTGTCACGTTTTAGGCTCTTTTGTTTGACATAACTCGAGAACCACTAGTCCGATTTGCATTACCATTGGCTTGCTTGTCTTATTATAAGCCAATTTTATAAGCCAAAATTCATAACGCTGTGTCCAGCGTAGTGTCTAGGGCACGATTTTGTGTACGGTGCGTTTCCCGCACGCACCGCAATTATTTGCGGGGAATGCGGAAAGTATCCAATTAGAACACGATAATTCGTTAATGCGGATGACTACAAAAAAGCTTGTTATTGGGTGCGAAATGGCTTCGGTTACGGCAAGTCAGATTTTTTATTAGAAAACAGTTTATTGAGAGTACACACTATGAAATTTGTATAGAACTTTTACACCGATCGGTGTTCCAGGGAGTCCTACACCGTTCGGTGTTAAAAAACATCTTGTCAATGTGCTAAAATTTTATATCTGAAGGGGCATGTTTTTTCCACACCGATCATTATAAATAAGTGAATATTAATCTTTGCTTGTTTTATACTTCATTAGGTGTTTATTTAGAACACGCAAAATGATTTTTTAACTATTCGAAAGGATGTTTTTTCACAAGTTTTATTTATTCGAATGGGTAAAAAAATTGTGTACCAAATTTGATTTTATACGTTTTTTCCTAACATGACTGATAATCGCATTTTACAGTAAAAAAGACGAGTTTTAATCCAATGATATTATTTTATAATATATTATATAAAATTAATGATAAATTTTAAACTATATTTTTATATAGTTTACAAATGTTGACTATATTTGTACATTTGTATTACATAGGATTAAATAAATTGTATTGATGGCCTCTTCTGTATTGGTTACGTATTTCAGTTCGTCTTTGTATTGAACCTTGATAAGGCGTCCCATATTTCCACATAAAAAATTAACAAAAAAATTTTTTGGAATACACGCAGAAAATTAGTTATTAAATAACTTTATAAAATTAATAAAGGAAGAAATATTTTCATCCCCCCTCAAATATATCGCATGACGTCGAGTTCCGTCCAGGTGTTCTAATGAGGCATTTGAATCCCCTGCCCAAATGTTCGAATATGAGCCAAAATTGCTCCAGCACTGACGCGTTCTACGTATATTGGGTCAGGGGGTACCAAAATTGACTTGAATTTTTCAGCCTGGACCTCAAACACAATATATAAAAAAAAAAAATACCTTCCTGTTTTTCCGCTGTTCACTTCCCGATAGCGTTTAAAATTTCTATTCGGCTAACTTACGCACTAAAGTTTAATTTTAAGTTTAAATAGTTTTTTCTTTAGTTAAAATTTTCACTTTCAGTCTTAGAAATTTAAATTTTTAATTTCTTATTTCACACCGATCGGATAAGTTCAGCATTTCACACCGGATAAGCGGTGTAAATAAACAACGTTCGGTGTAAAAAATATAAATATCCGCTCACCGGTGTAGATTTATCTTGGAAATTTCTTAGTGTGTAAGAGTATTGAAAAATGAAAAACACGAAATTTCATCTTTTTTCGAGTATTGCCCGCACGATATTACGAACAAAATCAAACAAGTTTGATTTTTAAACGTTGCGACGTCCCCGCATCGCACGCATTTATCATAAAATCATGCTTACGTTGGACTCTACATTTATCGACATATGTTTGAATTTGTAATCTGCCCGCAATTGAACGCACCGCAACGCACGCAACGCATTTCTCCTATCTGCACTGGACACGGCCTAAGTCAGATTGTAAGAACTAAATTAGAGAGTTTTCAGTGCATTTCTTCCTTTGAATTTATTTATACCATTTGATCATATGAAGTTCATTGTGGGTTTCGAACTCGAGCCGACCCGAAAAACACTTACAGTACTTTTTTAAGAATTATGTGCAATAAAACTAATTCTGTGGTGTTTGGGTAAAGGGGTAAATGTCAATTTTTTGTGATTTCGATATTTATTCATAGATGACCAGGTAATTTCCATGTTTGGGTAAAGAGAAATAGTTAATAATGTTAGTGAAAAAAAAAGAAGTGAAAAGAGTATACAACTGAGAAATATGAGCGTTCGGTTTGGGTAGAAGGGTATAAGTCAGTGCTCGGCAACTCGCGGCAGCGTAGGTAAAGCTTTCTCTGCCGACACTCGTATTTAAGCACAAGTACGCTGCTAGAGCTTTCAGCGTGGTTTGAAAATTCATGAGTGTGGGGTGTCGATGTACATTTTCTCACTCATATTGACACAAGATAAGAAACCCTAAGCTTATCTGTACAAATTTTGACAGGTGGGAATGATTTTCCACTCTTACAATAAAACTTTATTGTATATTTAAATCATTGCATAACTTGAATGATATATCAACACAAAAGATCCATGTCGCTTAATTTTTCTTGTTGACAGACTCCACTTTACAGATTATTGCAATAAAAATGACTAACATAAATCGATTCTAATTACCTCAAAAAATTATCCCCACTCCAATAAGTGCAAACAATTTTTCAAATTATTTTTTTTGTGAATAACTATCTTTTGAAGACATTAGACTAGTTCTGACGTATGCTCTCTAATACGCATAATATACCACGCTGATATGTAGTCTACAACTTGCATCTGCCTTTCATCCGCATTAAGAATTTGGAAATATAGGCTCTAACACTTGTTGTAGTTGCTGTTCTTTGCGATGTAGTCAAAATGGAACTATAACAAGTACATCACATCAAAGATTACCTCACAAAAATTTGTCACCAACGGTAACCACCCTTGTGTAGTAATAGCCTAGTTCTGGCTTAATGTCAAATTGTGGTCAAAAGGGTACAGGTCAGATCTTGTTTGATAAAAAGGGTACATGGCAACAATTTCCAAATTTCAATACCACTCAATTTCAATATCACCACAAAATACATATGTCTATGGCCGAGAAATATTCTAGCAACCAGCATTTTCTACAAAATCTGATTTGAATGAACCTGCTATTTGTGAGAATTACTTTAATTTTGTAATTGCATTTTTGAATATATCCAAAATTTGACATTTACCCATTTACCCCAAAACCACAGAATAAAGCTTGGAAAATTACTTTATGGTTTACTTCTTATAATTTTTTTGCTATAGGCCTTCAGTTGAATTTTTTCGTAAGAAGAAAAACATATTCCAACTTTTTTTAAAATCTATCACTCATTTTAGACTGAATCTACCACTATTTAAAGTTTGCATGTGACAACACTAGTCATCATCCTCTATTTGTTAACGTAATCTGCTAACAACTGTTAACATAGGTGCAGTAATATTTAATATTGAATCAATATCTTTACTTAACAGCGATATTTGGATCGGTGGAAAGAGTGTAGGACTAGAATCGATGGGTTACAGGATTGATCCTCATGTTGGGCGAAGCAGTATGTTTTGTTATTTTTTTTATTTTTGTGATGTGAATGCGTTTGTGTTGTTGTTGGTACATGCTTTTGTTTTGATTTTGCATAGTGCGAAGGAAAAATTAACAATTGCTCATAAGTGCGTTGGAATAACCATGACTGTAACATGTAATAGAATAAATAAAATAATAATGAAATGCATTAAAATTTACTGGTGTGAATAACGTTTTTTTTAAGTTTTTGAATTTAAAAGTTATTTTATTACAAAAAAAAAACCATTGAATAATCAAATCTATGAAACTGTGAAAAGCTTCGCTTCTCTCGTGTGTGCAACGACGCACCTGTGTTTTTTTGTTTCGAATTCTTTTCTTTCACACTGTGAAATATTTCACAGCAGACCTTTAATTTCAACATCTAGATCGTTTTCTGAGATTTCGTTGTCGAAATGGTGTCACTCTAAAAATTATAACGCCCGGGGTCGACAGACCCCCTTTCCCCTAGGAACACATCTCGTTCCAAAGAAATTACCGACCAGTAGCTTATCAACCAGCAAAAGTCAGAAGAGAACGTCCTTTGACATATACTCTAATTTTTTTTAAAAATATTTAAATTTCAACCTTTGCTTTAAAAAAGTTCTTTTCTCAACTTTATTAATAAATAAATGAATTAATCGTTAAAACTCATTCAATACAACAAAGTAACCCTCATGATAGAACTCAATTTAAAAATATGGTATATCACAAAATTTGTATATTGTAGATCTAAATGCCTTACCTCGGTATAAGGAGGTGGCGGGTGGTGAAACGAATTGCAGCGACTGTATTGCGGTGGGGCGTAACACGACCCCGCCGAGTCGCCTTCAGATTGTGTGTGATGCTCCGAGAAACCCCAGCCACAAAGTGTGCGTCTTTTCTTCCATAACGAGTAGGCACATAAAATTGCCAAAATAATGGCAACAACGACGCACCTGCAAAAGAGAATAAAATAAATTTGAGACACAAATGACAGACTTGCATGCGAATCCAGAAATAAAAAAAAAATAATTACTGCTGTTTATCGAATTTTTGAGAAGTAATGAAAAACCCCATATCTAAGCATAGACTTTCGTTCCTCTTAAGAGAAAAGTTAGAACTTCTGATGTAATTGACTTGGCAACATTTAAATGTAGTAAAATGTTGCTCATGAATTTGATGTGTTCCTCTTATTTATTACACGCTGTTTGCTGCTTCACCAGATGCGACTAAACAATATTAAACAGCTGTTGGGTAGGACTCGAATGAACATGGATGATCATATTTTTTTGCTGTATTCGCAATAACAAATAAAACCTTCCATACCATATATCAGTTACATTCAATCTTTACATAATTAAAGAACAGGTGTGCTCATCACAAGCTTGACAACGAAGCAGAGAATTGTTCGTGTTTTATAATCGATATTCAAGTGTCTTCTTCCGAGGTTGGGTTTTCATTATCACACACACCCCACACCCCCTCCTCACCCAGCATATCATTATAGCAATATGTGTCAAGTTAACTTACCAAAAGTACCAGTGACTGATGAAAAATAAGTTCAGCACGTGGTCTGATGCGGGGGGCAGTTGTCGTGGCCCACTTTGATAGGGAGGGCAACAGCCTTGTGTGCAGCATTCCCTTGGCAATGAACAAATATGTCCGCCTTCACAGAAGCGCCCAGATACCTGTTTAAATGAATAATAAATTGATTTTCATAATTAAAACAAGCATTTGTTTCGTTTCGTTAGAGGCAGTTAAAAATTAAGCAAAATAATCAAGTTAAACTGAAGACCAACTAACCGTTTGGAAATTCTTAGACAAAACATGTTAAAAATACCTTTTAATATTATTGTTATTATTACAATTTTGAATTTCCAATAAATAAAAGCTAGAATTTGAAAAGATTAGAACCAACGTGGATACTATCGAAATTAAACTCCACAAAAAATTTGTGGGGGATGTGAGGTGGACATAGGTCTGCCAGATATTTTTTGGTAAAAATCGGGAAATTAGGGACATAATTTTGATAAACATGACTTTTGATAAACTTTTGGATTTTCGCACTTTACTACTTTTACATAAAATAATATTCACCAAAGAGCCATCGTATCTTTTCGAAAAACTTAGATACGCACACTCTCAACATTCAAAACAGCTTATACACACGCGACACAATCATTTAATATCATAATATTTTTGGAATTCTCTTCCACATAAACTTCGAAACATCTGCAACGTCGCGCGTTTTAAAAAATAGCTTTTTAATAAAGGTGGATAAATTTAAAGGGCCGATGTTGATTTTGAATAAAACACAAATTATTTAGGAAATCATTATCATTTATTTTTATTATGATAATATTGGTATGGTTCAATTATGTATGGAACAAAATATCGGCCAAATGGCCGCGGCGATCTCGTCGGCACACCTCCATCCGATGGTCCAAATTTTCGATGATGCTGAGGCATAAGTGAGGTTCTATACCGTTAATGTGCCGAATTATCTCATCTTTTAGCTCTTGAATTGTTGCTGGCTTATCGATGTACATCTTTTCTTTCAAATAACCCCAAAGAATTGTACTTCTTTCTTTGTCAAATCACATGATCTTGGCGCTAATTGACATCTTCTAAAATTGATCATCCACTGTTGCCATTTCTTGCCACCATTCTGACCATTGACGACGCTTGAAATGGTCAAGAGGCTTTAGTTCTTGAGTCATTTGCACCTTGTAAGCGTGTAAATGCAAGTCTGTTCAAAACTTCATGCAAAATGTTCATCAACGACGAGCGTGAGAGGTGCAATTGTTGGGCACGACGACGAGTTGAGGTGGACGGCTCTTCAGCCACACTATCGCGAACAGCAGCAATATTTTCAGCAGTACGAGCTATACGAGCATGCACTGGTGTTTTCACATCTCCTACAGACCCGGTTTGCTCAAATTTTTGCACCATTTTTCCGATTGTACGCACATTTGGACGATTAAATTGACCGAAAAATCACGAAGTGCACGATATGCATTTTGATTTGAACGCCCATTTTCATAATAAGCCTGAATAACTAACGCGTTGCTCGATTGTGTATCTTTCCATGGTTCAAATTGAGTTAGTCTGGAATTGAGAAATGTTAAATGAAATGCAGAAAAAACCTTGACGTTTAGGCGTGGTTCACATTCAACATCTGCCCTTAAAATTTAACCACTCTTTCTTTTTCAAGATTCCTAATTGTTAATTTTCGAATCGCCAGTATTTCTGTTAGCGTATCTGTTGCATTAAGCCTGTTAGTTTATATTTGTTTAAATATGTATTTGTATGAGTTGAGTGCGCTCCCCTTAGGCAATGAAGCTAGGTCTCTTCTAACAATTTTTCCTACAAAAACTGGTTCTGCATATATTTCATGGTTACTTTTTCGTTAAAAGTTAAAATATATATTAGTTCAAAATACTGAATAATAATCAACGTCATGACGTAGAAATATTCTTATCTGACAAAAATATGTAAAATAAAATAAAATCACAGAATAAATAGAAACAAAAAAAACAATTATTTTTTTAATTGTTTTGGTTAACCTAAAGGAGAGTTTATAGCAGGCCTCTTTAGAGCACGGAGAGCGGAAGGCCTGGAAAATTTGGCCATTTCATATAGAAAAGTATATGGGCTTGGATATGAGAAGGGCCTCCTACATCCATTTTAAGGCCTGTTAGTAGCCTTTTGAAGGGCTGCCAATGCCTACTGGGCTTATTTTTAACAGTACGTTCAAAAAGTCTACAGGATGACACATAGATGGCGTTACTAGATTTTTTCCATATGATTTTTATTTAGTACCAACCCTCACACGATACATATAAAAATTTGAAAACAATCTGGCAATTGATTCGTGAGTTATAGCATTTTGTGTGCAACTATTGTTATTGGAAAAAAAATGGAAAAAAGTGAATTTCGAGTTTTGATAAAGCATTGCTGTTTGATGAAAAAAAATACAGTGGAAACCAAACAATGGCTTGATAAACATTATCAGGACTCTGCTCCATCGAGACAAATGGTAGAAAAGTGGATTGCTGACCAGCACAAATGATGCAGAGCGCCGTGGACGCCCAAATCAGACTGTTATTCCACAAAACATCAAAAAAATCCAAAAATTGGTTATGAACGATCGCAAATTGAAGATGCACGAGCTAGCTGACATTGTAAAGATATCAGATGATAGTGTTTTTACCATTTTAAAGGAACATTGGGGTATGCGAAAGCTCCGCGTGAGCTCACAGTCGACCAAAAACAACAACGAATTGATGCTTCAGAAGAGTGTTTGGCGCTATTAAGCCTCAATAAAATCGAATTCTATCGTCGATATGTGACAATGGATTAAACATGGCTTCACTGTTACACACCAGAATCCAAAAGACAGTCAGCTGAGTGGACAGCCGTCGACGAACCGAATCCAAAGCGAGCAAAGATACAACAGTCGGCTTGTAAGGTGATAACTACTGTATTTTGGGATGCGAAAGGAATAATATTCATCGACTATCTTCCAAAAGGAACTACCATGAGCAGCGACTATTACTGTGCACTTTTGGATAGATTGAAGGCTGAAATCGCCAAGAAACGGCCACATTTGCAAAAGAAAAAAAATGAATTGGGCTTCGAATTGCTTACCCACCCACCGTATTCTCCAGATTTAGCCCCCAGCAACTTTTTCCTGTTTTCAGATCTCAAGAGAATGCTTGCTGGAAAGAAATTCAAGTCCAGTGATGAAGTAATCGCTGAAACTGAGGCCTATTTTGATGAGAAAGAGAAATCGTACTATAAAAGTGGTATCGAAAAGTTGGAAAATCGCTATACTCGTTGTATCGCTCTCGAAGGAAACTATGTTGAATAATATAATCGAGTTTTATCAATATTTGTTTTTTTTTTACTTATCCTACGGACTTATTGAATGGCCTGTTATTTCCACTTGTAATTGAATTTTCGATTCAATTGTTTATTCCATATTTTCTTTAAATTAAATTTTAAATTTAAATCTTATTTGAGTTTAATTTTTAAATATTTATGTACTTTCAGTGACTTATGCTCTTTCTATAAGATTCTAGTAATCTTTAGCGTAAGGGTTAATTCCCTGAAATAAAAATTTGAATAAATAATATAATAATATAAATAATATAATAATAAATAAGCAGCATAAAAAATATATTTTTTATACAAAACTCACTGATGGAAAGTCCAAATTAATAAAAATATCCATATGGAAATATAATTTTTCTAAAAACTGAACTTTTATTTTTTATCAACATACATTAACCCTTAAGTACTGTTGTGAAAAAAACTTACGTAAGTACTGATGTTGGTCTGTGGGAAAACGAGCATTTTGGGTTTTTAATAAAACTTAATAAAATTATGTTTTCATCCATATATTTTTAGAAAAGTCTAAATTAGTCATTTAGCTTTTCAATTAAAAGAAGAAACACAATTTTTGAAACCGATCAAGTTGACAATGAATGTTTTTTGACGTAGAATTACGTAATTTTTGGTTAGTAGGGTGGTTGAATGCGATCAGAAATCGTTTTTATGTCGCACTTTGAGCCTTTGGCGTACTTAAAGTACTAATCGTACAATCTTGATGTAAGCACTTTTTGGTCTGGTTGATCCTCACTGGGAGAAAAATTCATGTTTGAACTTTCTAACTTATATAAATTTAACACAATTACATGAATATAAAGCCAACATTTAATGTTTCGGTTTGCTTTCTATGGACCGCATTGGTTCTTGTATATAATACAATATATTGCTGAGTTTCCATGGCGAGGTAGCACGGTGTGTACTCGAGGTTAACTCGCTATGGAAAAGCGAGTTGAGTTGAGTTGAATTTCGTTAAATCCATATAAACTTCACGAAACTTGTAGGATTTAACTGGGTTCCATGGTATAAGAACCATGAAGCTAAGTAGGATTTCTCAAAATAGTCTTTGAAAGCAAATTAGTAAACATAAACAAAAGCTCAAGTCATTTATGCATATTATTTTGTTTTTAATTATATAACATAAGCAAAAACCCAAGCATTTTTACATATAATTTTATTTTTATCTCACATAAAAATCCCAACAAACTATTTTATCCCTCAAAATTTTACAAAATTTAACAGGTGGCAATGTTAACTCCGAGTTTGACAGTACATGGGTATCAGTTTCTCGGAACTCAGCTCTAATGTGTCTACATTGGGTTCTTATACCATGCTGGGTTCTATCTGTCAAAGTGAATTGAATTCTTTTATAAAAAGAAAAAATTGCGAGTGGAAGACTCATGTCAAAAAGAAATTGGCCGCATTTAGTCGGCCAATTTTGCGCCGCAGGCAAAACATTTTTATTTCATTTTTAAATCGGCGCTATTTATGAATGTACAAATTTTGTCATAATTCAACTTCAACCGATGAAGGTTAAAGCTGATGTTTTTCACGATAAGTTTAAACTGGTTTTCCTTGTGAAATTTATGTTTTAAAGCTTTTCGCTTTTGTGAAATTAAATTAAAGAAATTTTGTGAAATTAGAAATTTGCACAGAATTTTCAAACATTTACGATTTTTATCTCCTAAGCCATTCGAAACCGACAAAATGTTATTGCACCAATAGTTTTATAAATAAATATAAATAAAAAAAGTGTTTAAGCATGGGCTCTAAAGAAAAATTTTGCCTTCGTTGTAGGCTTTTCATTTCCATTAGGTTTAAAGGTATTTTTGTTTTTAAACGTTCGGATGTCACAAGCTGCGTTCCTCTTCATAATTTTTTATTTATTTACTTGCGTCGAGTTATCTTTATAGTTTGAAACGAAGTTTCTTAGAGTTGATTCAAGTCACAAACAATTATTATGTAAAGTGCCATGCATATTGAGGGGAACAGGGGGCGAACCTTCACATGGTAACGTGTCTGACCGCCTCAACCTGGCGAGGCCAGCATTATCCATGTCGAAATCGTCTCAAGTCGACTCAAACCTCCACGTGGTGTTCCCTGGGCATCGGCAAACTGGCATCCGTCAGTTTGACGGCTAATTTGAGCGGCGGGTCACTCCATAGACCTTAAACATGGAATGTGCGCAGGGTTTCGGTCCCGCCACATTACTACTGCCCAATGAAAACTAAACCAGCCTCGGATAAGAACCCCAATTACGTTGACGACCACCGCAAACGAAAAACGGACAATGCTTTACGGATATGCACCTGGAATGTCCGGAGCCTTTATAGGGAAGGTGCCATTACCCAACTGACGAAAGCCCTCAAAACAATAAAAGCTGACATCACCGCCATCCAGGAAATACGATGGAAAGGGCAAGGCTGCTCTAAGCAAGCACACTGTGATATCTACTACAGCTGCCATGCGAAGAGGCGCGAATTTGGATGTGGATTCGTTGTTAGCCGGAAACTACGCCACCTTGCTTCCCGGTTCACACCTGTGAACGAAAGATTGGCCACGATCAGCATCAAGGCAAATTTTTCCGTCAAAGACGCTTTCTACGCTAGTCTTGAGGACGTATACGACCACCTTCCGGTCCATGACGTGAAAATAGTCCTCGGCGATTTTAATTCGAAAGTCGGAAGGGAAGGCATCTTTGGCCCCACTGTCGGTCAGTTCAGTCTTCATGAGACCTCCACAAACAACGGTCTAAGACTGATCGACTTCGCCGCGGCGCGAAACATGGTAGTTAGTAGCACCAGATTTAAGGACCTCGACATCCACAAGGCCACCTGTGGATGTCTCCGGATCAAAAAACGCGAAACCAAATTGATCACGTTGTAATTGACGGAAGGCATGCCTCCAGTGTTCTAGATGTGCGTACATTTCGGGGGGTCAACATTGACTCCGACCATTATCTTGTTGCAGCCAAGATCCACATGCGATTATGCAATGCGAAGAATATACGCACAGGAATGCAACGAAAGCTAGATGTCGCTAAGCTGCAATTACAACGGACTGCCGAAGCCTACTCCGCTCAACTCTCGGTTAAGGTCAACCAACCAACCTCTGGACCCGACGACGCCGGCGGACTTTGGGCGCATATATCCCACACCATGCGCGCTGCCGCTGAAGAAGTCATTGGTTTCCGGCGCCCGCAACCTCGGAACCAATGGTACGATCAGGAGTGTCGCATTGCGACTGCAGTAAAAAACGCCGCATATAGAAAAACGCTGCAGTCAGCTGCAACGCGAGCCGTGCGAGAAAACTACCGCGAAAAGAGGAAGGAAGAGAGGCGCCTTTTCAGACGCAAGAAAAGAGAGCAGGAAAAGCGTGAGCGTGAGGAACTAGAGGTATACCAGGGCAAGAAGGATGCACGAAAATTCTATCAACAGGTTAAGCATCTAACCCAAGGTTTCAAGCCCGGAGCATCCAATTGTAGAGACGAAAATGGAGATCTGAATACGTATACGCAGTGTGTGCTGAGATTGTGGAGACGGCACTTCTCCAATTTACTTACTGGCGACGATTCCACCAATGCCGCCCATGGAGAGCGCAGTTCAGAGCTACCAATCAACAATGACGGAGTGGAAGTACCACCACCTAGCCATGAAGAGGTTCGAGTTGCTATCCAACGACTCAAAAACAACAAAGCAGCGGGTGCTGACGGCCTATCAGCTGAATTGCTTAAAACCGGTGGCGATGAATTGATGAGGCGCATGCATCAGCTCATCAGCAAAATATGGATAGAAGAAAGCATGCCGACGATTGGAACCTCAGCGTAATGTGCCCTATACTTAAGAAAAGAGACCCAACAATCTGCGCAAGTTATAGAGGTATCAGTCTTATTTCCATCGCATATAAGGTTCTCTCATGCGTACTGTGTGGCTTATCACCTTATCAGTGTGGCTTTCGACCTGGTAAGTCCACCATAGACCAGATTTTCACGCTACGACAAATTCTGGAGAAAACCCACGAAAATCAAATTGACACACACCATCTCTTTGTCGATTTTAAAGCTGCGTTCGATAGCCCGAGAAGGGATTGCCTATACGCAACAATGTCTGAGTACGGTATACCTGCAAAGTTGATTAGACTTTGCAGAATGACGTTGAGCAACACACGCAGCTCCGTCAAGGTAGGAAATGACCTCTCCGAAACCTTCAATACCGAAAGAGGTTTCAGGCAAGGCGATCCACTGTCTTGCGATCTCTTTAACATCATCAAGGAGGGGATCGTACGAAAGGCCGATGTGCACCGTAATGGCACCATTTTCTACAAAGGCGTCCAGCTCCTTGCGTACGCTGATGATATTGATATTGTCGGCAGAACCAAGAGAGATGTTACCGCTGCTTTCGCCGCTAATGAAAAGGAATCAGCCAAAGTGGGTTTGACGATAAATGAGGGCAAAACAAAGTATATGCTGTCTACAAACAAGGGAGCTCGGCGTTTAGACTCCCACGTTTCATCCGGCAGCTATAACTTTGAAGTAGTCAAGGAGTTCGTTTGCCTTGGCACCGCCATTAATACCAAAAACGAAATCAGCCTTGAGATAAAGCGAAGAACACTAATTGCTAATAGGTGCTACTACGGGCTCAGTAAGCAACTAAGTTCCAGAGCCCTCTCTCGATCGACAAAACTAACACTCTACAAGACGCTCGTTCTACCTGTGCTGCTTTATGGCGCTGAAGCATGGGTAGTTTCACAAACTGACGCAGCCGCTCTGGGGGTGTTCGAGAGAAAAGTTCTTCGCAAAATCTTCGGTCCTGTTCGAGTCGGCGATGACTATCGCATCCGAATGAACTACGAGCTGTATGAGCTCTACGATGACATTGACGTAGTTCGGCGTATAACTGTGCAGCGACTACGCTGGCTGGATCATGTCCATCGTATGAACGACGAAGCTCCAGCGAAAAAGGTGCTCGAGGCGAGGGTTGCTGGTCAACGACGACGAGGGAGACCATGCCTCCGATGGATGGACCAGGCTGAGGAAGCCCTAACCGCACTTGGTGTATCCGATTGGAGTAGGCGCGCGCAAAGCAGAGGCGCATGGCGAGAGCTGATGAGGTCGGTTGAAACCCGGACACGGGTTGTTACGACCACCTAAGTAAGTAAGTAAGTCCATGCATATTGAAGACATGCATGCATCCAAGCATCTGACGTTTCTATTAAACACACGTAAGCTGATGGGATATAAAAAGTGTGAATCATGCACGCAGTAAACATGATCCCATAAGTTTACGTGTTTTTAACAGAAACGTTAGATCCTTTGATGCATGCATGCCTTCTGTGTGTCATGGACTTAAAAAGTGAAATCTTCTGAAAGAGAATCCACACATTTTCTTACGTGTTTTTCGTACTATTCTAGTTTAGATTAATATAGACATTAAATGCCTGAATTTGTTTATTGCACTTTGAAAAATTATTGCTTCGACTGAATTTATCAGTTTTCTACCCCAAGGGGGAAGGGGCTGAAACGGTTTTTAAGGCTTATTTTCATTACTTTTCCATACAAACAATTCTCCAAGGGGGGGCGCTTAATCCCTTTCAGCCCGTATGTAAATCCGCTACTGGTTGCCCGTAACTTTAAAGCAACTTAAATTTTATTTTGGTTGCCCATTGCTATTATTGCAATAGAAATTTTTTTTTTTTGTTTTCCATCAATACAAGGGCGGGTCCAGGAAAATATTTCGGTGAGATAGGGTTTAAACATTTTAATGTACGCTATATACGCTATATACGTATATAAGTTAACAACAACAAGCTACCACTTTAAAATATTGCTTATTGCGTCCGGACAATCACCTTTTGTCCAAACGTAACAGAGTCGTTATTTGGTGATGACACTGCATCTTTACAAACAGTGCTGAGTACTCGTTTACCTGCAATAACTACAATTAGTTGCGCAAGATATTTATCAAGAATGTGGTGTTAAAACGCCTATCTGGTTTTAAAATAAAGGACTATTTTTAACTCTAAGCCAAGGATTTCAAAGAAACTTTCTGTTTCTGCTGAATTGTTAAGTAGCCCAGTTATTACTAATCAAAGCATTAAAATAAAAATCTATCGCATACTTTTAGGCATCACAAAGAAATTGGTTTCCTTCATAGGAAATTGTTTCGGCTTTTTTTAAAAATATACACAATTTTATTTCTTAAGAAAAAATAAGACCTTATGACACATCTACAGAGCAAGACCTTTCAATTGCTACCCTATTTATGAAAATCGAGTCTACAGTATAGATTTTATAGTCATCACAAAAAATGCGCTTGCGTAATAATAATATAGATAAAGTGAAAATTGTAATAGTAAGAAATAATGTAATATCAAAAAATAACGAACACCCAATTAATTGTAAATCATAATAGCAAGCATTAAGAAAATTAAATGAAGAAATAACAAAGGCCCAATTAATTGCAAAGTATAGTAGTAAGTAAGTAATTGTATTCAGTCTTTAGTGTGATTCTAAAATAAACGGGTGTAGTGTAAAAAATAAAAATTTGTTTTTTAATATCATAATTAATGATATTATAACTGGCGCCAGAGCAAAGTTAGCTCTCACGTCACTAAAAAGTAATTTGCGCTCTAAGCTGCAATTCATGGATTCAAAAGGCCTTAAGTAGTCCAGAAATCCTGTCGCAGAAAACGTGTAGAGGAGTAACAAATCGAAGCTGCAATTCAAGGATTCAAAGGCCTCAAGTAGTCCAGAAATCCTGATGCATAGAACGTGTAAAGCAGGAAAAAGTACTATGTGCAAACAGGCCCCTTAGTAGCGAAGCAAACAGGACGCGTTGAACGCAAGCCACTTACAATGAATATTGCTGTTGCGGCTATTATATTGTAAGTTAAGAAAAATAATTGCAAATCAAATAAGCTACTATATTTTATTGTAAGTTTTAAAAATGTAAAGTACTAAATATTTTTAAATTAAAAAATACCATATTCTATTGGAACTGAAAAAAAAAACCTAAACGAGTTTAAATCATAATCAAAGGTATTAAATTTTAAATTAAAAAGTTACCATATTCTATTGAAAGTTTTAAATTGTGAACATCAGTGAAGTACGAGTAGGTAAACATATAAAGTGATTTAAATTATAAATTATAGTAAAACTATAAAAAATGGCAAGTCCTAACAACCTTCTACGTCCACTTATATTCAATAATATTACAAACAATACGGTAGAGAACGCTGGACCGAATAACAGGACGATACACGAAAACGACCTATTCAACCTAATAAAAAGATTAGCATTAGAAATCGTAAACAAACAAGGTCCTAACATAGTCAGAGCAACACTTAATCCGAATTCAAATTTAGCAGATATTTCAGATCAAACAATTAGTGCAGAACACACAAGTAATCCTTCGGATCTCGACATAATACCCGATGTAGTAAAGTGCTTGCGTGAGTTATCAGGCAAACCAGGCGAATACAACTCTTGGAAAAAGTGTGTAGATCGCATCTTAACAATTTATGAACCTTATGTATTATTAACGTTATCAGAAACAGAATTGTCGGCAATGCTGATGCAGCCGTGGGATCATATATCACACCTCTAGACAGGGGAGCTATTTGTAAGTGTTTGGCTCTGCATTATGCAGACAAACGTGACGTTTCTACCCTCGAGTACCAAATGACCTCCTTGGTCCAGGGAAATAAGTCAGTGGAGAAATTTAATTAAGCAGTGTATTCTAAATTATCTTTAATACTTAATAAGTTAGGCTGTATGAAAAGAGGTAGTGAGGCCTTTAACCTTCTGACACACACATCCAGAAATTGCATAAAATGTTTTTATAAGCGTTTTAAATAAACAAACTTATTAGTGAAGTTCATTTAAATGGCAAAGTCACTCCAAATATAATCTCTTTTTAAGTAATTTTATTAATTATATTAATCAAAATCAAACTTAACATTTCAACTGAAATTTATGCTTACAATATTTTATTTCAAGTATTAAAACTTCACAGCTTAAAGTTAAATTAACTAATTAACTTTAAATTAACTTTAGTTAATAAATTTTTTAAACAAGGCGTTGGATACGTTTGTGCGAGGTCTTAACGGCGATGTGCTTAAGCTCTTAGGTATGAAAGAACCGATTGATCTTCCACAGGCTTTGCACTTGTGTTTAAAATTAGAAAATCAGGAATATCGCACACGGTACGCCTATAACCCCAATACTGATCGTAGAGGGATGCAGCGAAATACAACTCCACCTTTATCTTCAAGGAATTTTCGTAGACAATCAAATCAGCAGCACTTCCATCCAGAAGTTGCATATTTGCCACAGCCACAATTTTTTTCACGACAATATATCTCAAATAAAAGAATAAACCATAACCCGAATGTACAAAAACATTTTAACCAACCGCCTATGCGCCCACAGGCCCCAAAACCACCGGAGGAGGTAGATGAGAGTTTCCGCTCACGTCGTATTGATTATATGAACCGACCTCAATTCTTCGGCAAAAGAATAGCACAGCCAGCGTCTGTGCAGAAAGTCAAACCACAAAAGGTGCAATGCAATTTTTATATAAGTGACTCTCCAAGCACTAATTCTAATCCCATAGAAGACGAGCATCTCAATGAATATTTCAGTGTAGTGGCTGTTAATGTTAATTTTTTTAGGTTAAACTCTCTTCGCTGCCTTATTTTCAATGATACCGCATTCAAATTCTTATTGATTATAAGAAGCCAGAATTATATCTAACCCAGCTTAGCAAAAAAAGTACTAACGAACGAGGATATATTTTTAGTGACTTACTTACTTAGGTGGCCGTAACAACACGCGTTCGGGTTTCGGCCGACCTCATCAGCTCTCGTCAGGCGCCTCTGCTTTGCCAGCGCCTTCTCCAATCGGATACACCAAGTGCGGTTAGGGCTTCTTCGGCCTGGCCCATCCATCGGAGGCATGGTCTCCCTTGTCGTCGTTGACCAACGACCCTCGCCCGAGCACCTTTTTCGCTGGAGCTTCGTCGTGCATACGATGGACATGACCCAGCCAGCGTAGTCGCTGCACAGTTATACGCCGAACTACGTCAATGTCTTCGTAGAGCTCATACAGCTCTTGGTTCATTCGGATGCGATAGTCATCGCCGACTCGAATAGGACCGAAGATTTTGCGAATAACTTTTCTCTCGAACACACTCAGAGCAGCTGCGTCAGCTTGCGAAACTACCCATGCCTCACCGCCATAAAGCAGCACAGGTAGAAAGAGCGTCTTGTAGATTGTTAGTTTTGTCGATCGAGAGAGGGCTCTGGAACTTAGTTGCTTACTGAGCCTGTAGTAGCACTTATTAGCAATTATTGTTCTTCGCTTTATCTCCAGGCTGACTTCGCTGTTGTAGCTGGTGACATAGAAATCAAATACCACACATTTCTGCAACTTTTTAACCAAACAGAACCTTTAAAATTCTTTTTATTACCTTCATTAAAAACTTTTCATGACATTCTAGGCTATGATAGCTTGAAACAGCTTGATGCTGCAGTTAACATTAAAGATGGATGAGTAGTAATAATAAAAATATTATTATAAAATAAAAAATTCTAAGCATGTTACATGAAAAAGCCCTTAACTCTTTAACGCCCAAATGTTCCGATTTTTACCTTCGTTTTCAACCTCGTGTAACATGATGAAAAAAATTTAGTACAATTTGAAAAAGCCACATACTTTGTTTATTGAACATCGCTCTTTCGAATGGGGTGCAAAAAATTTAAAAAAAAAAACTGCAATTTATCCCTCAAAGAACTCTCCGGTCCACACTGAATTAAAAATTCAAAATTCATTAAAAATTATTTCTTCCAATCGGTCAGATAATTTCGAGCTTAAGTTGCTACTGACTCTTAAAATCTTGTTTTGAGAAAAACGCAAAAGATGTTTTTATTTTATTTGAGCTTTCTATGTATGGGCTAATGTGTTTATGCATGTGTGTAACTTAACAACCCTGTAGGAAAATCAACTAATTTAAAAGTAGTTGATAAAGTAATTTTTTGTCAACCACAACTAGTTGAAATTCTGACTTTTTTCCATAGAACGAACTAACATATTTTGTATGGTGATGTCCGCTAAATAAGTCAATTGACTTTCGTCTGCATATATTTTGAACTACTTGTTAAATTAGTTAAATTTAAATTAGTTTTTAACTACTTCAAAATAACCAATTGAAAACTATTACTGATGGCCTAAAGTTAATATTTGATGAAATAACATGGTTAAATATATATAAACTTGTAATCTAATAAAAATTTGCAATAAAAGCATGTCAAAATCAGAGTAGTTGCCGCCTTAATATAATTCAAAGAAGTTTATCAATCACTTGTTTTTAAGTAGTATTCCAATTACTTCATGTATAATGCAATAAAAACTATTTAGAATTGAAGTGGATACCGCCTTAATATAATTCAAAGTAGTTCATAAACTGATTTATTTTAAATTAGTTTTTTAATTAGTTGTTTTTAAAAACAAGTTAGTTTGTTCCTATAGGGAATGTGTTCAAGTTCCAACTTGAAGGTTTCGATGGATATTCTAGACACACTGCGTCTTAAAAAAAAGAAAACTACCAAGGAATTATCTTTGATGGGCTGAAGTTAAAATACTCCCACAGCCAAGTTTAAGTGTATCCAAAATTACTAAGGTTTTATTATTTTGATTACGTCACTTTGTATGAGGGATAGGCGTGATTTTCATTCGATTTTTCCTCAGAGTGCGTTATAAATATCAAAGTTTATGCGAATAATATAAAGTCAATACTCGTATATTCATTTTTGTAGAATTTATGAAGATTTTGTGGTTTTGATGACGTCACTTTGTCTGGGAGATTTTGGAGCGGAACTATTATCAAAATTACAGCTGTAATCGTGTTAACAGACAGGCAGATGACAGGTCTAAATCGACTGATCAAGAATATTTATACTTTTCTATACCTGCCACGCCCATAACTGTGGCAGGACAAAGTTAATATACCCCTTATATTGTACAAGTAGGAGTATTAAAATAAATTTCGCACATCCAAAAATCTAGACAGACACTTTAAGACGCATAACGAACACACAAAAACTTAAAGTGGTTTCGTGCAATAAAATATAATGAGTAAAATTCGATTGACTCATCCTAAATGAAAAGTTTACTGTTTTGTGTTTTTTTTTTTTTAATTGCATCATTTAGCAAAGGGATGGTTAAAATAATACTCTTTATATATTTAAAATTATCATTCACACACGCAATATTAGATATCTGTGCTCCAAACTTCATTAATACACCAAATTCTAATAACCACCACCATTTATCACCACCAAAAGCACAATATAAGTAAAGTAGGATAACAAGACAAAACAGATAAATATTTTGTTAAGGACGAACAAAAAAAAAAAATAAAATTTTTCCATATTTGAGCAAGCTAAATTTGAAAGGTCAATCAATATATGTCAACATTGGGATGTGTCTTTGTCCCTTTAAAAAAAAAAAATATCACAATGTTTTTATTTTAATGAAAACTTACGATTTTTGTTGAGCACAAAATGCCAAACACGAGGACTTCAATCAAGTGTCCAAAATAAGGGAACATTTTATGCGTTTTGTTGTAACTACTGCGATGTCCTTGGGTTGCCAATGCAATTTTTGCATTGTTGTTTTGCTCTTTATCCCTCTTTCTCTCTCTGTATCGATAATGAGTTGTTCTTCTGAGCTCCTTGGGGAGTTATTTTGTGTATGAAATTCGCTGTCTTTTATCCTGCTTAACTTTTTTTTTATCTCAGTGTTCATATAAGTTTTGTTTTCTAAGGATTCTTCACGTTTAATAAGATTTCCTCCATAGTTTTCGCTGCAAAGCTGTGGCAAAAATATGATGGCACCAAACTATTCAATACATTGCATCTTGTAGATACAACTATACTATATGGATTTTTAGCACTGTTTTTTATACGCTGAAAACTTTTTCCATCACGTAATAATTCAATCTCGCCTAAGATGCTGCCACAAAAAACTGACAGCACTGACATCACTTAATTCAAATAATATCAAATGGTTTCTAATTTATATATTTAGAAAATTATTTGAATAGAAATGTAACATTTCTTACAATCTAATAGAAACACTCTAATAGTTCACGAAAACACGTAAAAGACTAAAAGACTGAAGGCAGAAAATATTGCTAAGAGTCACCCTTATGCATATTTCTGTGGTCACCAACCCTGCTCAGTTTTTTTGATATACTCGAATTATTATAAGCAAAAGCACAAAAAAAATACAAAGTTATCGTTAAGTTTGTAGAACTGCCATGTCGACATTTTAACATATCGAACTCTAACTACACAAGGGAAACAACTCAAAATGTACAATTTTTGCCTTTTTGCTATAAAACACTTCACTGCGCACATTATTAACAACACTGTAAAAATTTGTTACCGCCGTTTTAAAAAAAACTGCTGTGTGTTAAATGTACTGCTGTGTTCTGTCTCTATTCGAAAAATGTATCAATAAAACTCTCTATCAAAATTTTGATTGACCTTCAGATCTATCAAAATTTTGATTGACCTTGAGATCGATCAAAAAATGTATCAAAGATGAACCCTCTCTCAACATTTGGATTGACCTGCACCAATCACAGAGTTATATAAATAATTTTTCTGGTAGTAAACTTTTACTTGGCATCAGCCATTAAATCAAAATATCACTTGTGAACAGTTCAAATATCATTCAATCGAATATATTTAATTTAAAAGAATAAAAAACGTGATATTCTTCATAAAATTTGAATGACGTCCAAATTCTGCAAAAGTGTTGCACAAACCACAAATTTACATAACATTCCCGACAAAGTATCAAAACGTACGTCATTAAATAATTCTATATTAGGACACCGAGAACATTTACCGTTACGCTGTTCTGATAACGTGGCAATTGATTTGCATATCTTCAATGTTTAAAACCACGTTCATGGACAGAATTAAAAATAACCCCAAATACAGTGAAACCCGCTTAAGTACCTCCCCCTTTAAGTATCTAACCCGCATTAGTAACCAAAATTTTCGGGCATTAAGCATTTTTCATGAAAATTGCTGTATGTTTACCCTCTTAAGTAACTCCCCGCTTAATTACCCAACCCGCTTGAGTGCCTCAAATCTTCATACTTTAGTAATCATTTTACCTATTATATTCCTCTCATAAGTTCCTCTCAAAATGATTTATTGAACACAATGGCAATGCTCCACAATCTATATTTTTTATATCAGTAGGGGCTTTCAGGCTAATGTATGTACGTATATTGCACGACGGAAAGCTTACGGCAATATTTTGCTGAGCTTTTAAGCAATCAGACATGTACGACGACTTTATTGCTTTGCAGATTCTCACGTAGAACACATCGGCGTAATGGTTAAACAATTTTAGGAAGCTGTTATAATTGACCAATATATTTACTCAATATTTCCATGTTTCAGGAAATCTCTTCTCAAAATTCCGAGTTTGGAACTTTAGCCATATTTATTTTCTCTTTTATTTTTAAGTTAATTAAAAGATAAATTTTTAAAACATTCTTCAAAAAAAATTACTGACTTTTTTATTTCCTAAAAATTTTTCCTAAAATCTCGAACTAAATTCCTTATAAACTTATTGCTGTTTATGTTCTAAAATGT
Organism: Coremacera marginata; assembly: GCA_914767935.1. Lineage (NCBI taxonomy): Eukaryota > Metazoa > Arthropoda > Insecta > Diptera > Sciomyzidae > Coremacera > Coremacera marginata. The sequence continues at coordinate 70,699,683 of OU612046.1, read as the reverse complement.
AAATTTTTTTAAAGTCATTTTACAATACACAAAGAAGTATTTCATTATAACATCCTTTCCTTTTCCTTTTTAAGGTATAATATACGTGTAAATTTTTAAAAAAATGTTTTTCTTTTTTAGTTCTTAAATAAAATTATCTCACATTTCCACATTTACGAAATGTACTGTTTTAAATAATGTTTTTTTTTTATGTAAAAACAATAATTTAACACACAAAAGTTTTTCGTTTAACACAATCTAAACAAAAATATGTATGTCATATATTTTTTTTTAATATTAATTATTACTAGTATCGCCTGTGGCCAAAATTCGGCCATATAGAAATCGGTTTTTCTTTTGTTCTTTTGCTGAACGCCCCAACCCATAGCCTGAACAGAAATATTGAACAAAATATACAATTATAAATGCCTTTCCATGTGTTATACTCGTATGAAGCAAGCAACAGTTTAACATTTTTTTTGACGCTGACGCGGTGGAAAATTTATTTTGTTGAAAGAGAAATTAAGAGAAAGCACCGACAACAATCATGATGCACATCTCTTTTAAAGTGTCTGCGACTCTCACATTCTATTCTTGCTCAGAATACTACAGCAACGATGTTTAATGTAGCTGTGCCGCTATGTATTTTGTTGTTGGTTTCTAATTGTCCCTATAGGAACAAACTAACTTGTTTTTAAAAACTAGTTAAGAAACTAATTTAAAATAAACCAGTATATGAAATACTTTGAATTATATTAAGGCGGCATCCACTTCAATTGTAAATAGTTTTAGTTGCATTATATATAAAATAATTGAAATACTACTTAAAAACAAGTGATTGATAAACTACTTTGAATTTTATTAAGGCGGCAACTACTCTGATTTTGACATGTTTTAATTGCAAATTTTTATTAGATTACAAGTTTATAAATATTTAACCATCTTATTTCATCAAATATTAACTTTAGGCCATCAGTAATAGTTTTCAATTGGTTATTTTTAAGTAGTTAAAAACTAATTTAAATTCACTAATTTAGCAAGTAGTTAAAAATATATGCAGACGAAAGTCAATTGACTTATTTAGCGGACATCACCATACAAAATATGTTAGTTCGTTCTATGGGAAAAAGTCAGAATTTCAACTAGTTGTGGTTGACAAAAAACTACTTTATCAACTACTTTTAAATTAGTTGATTTTCCTACAGGGGTCCCATTGGGGAAAAAAGGTTTTAACATTTGCTTAATTTTACCTACCTTAATGACAATATGTTCGAATAAAATTTATATTGTGCACATCTACTCGAAAATACCATTCCATCGATATAACTTTTATGTGAATATGTTGAAGTTAACACAGGTAAAAAGGGATCACAAACTTTTCTGTTTGCGTATTAATATAAGGTGTGTTTCATATATACGTATATAACGCCACTTCAAAATTTTAAATATTTTTGTAAAGAACAGTTTAAGCAAAAGAGAATGTTTTGCAAATTTGGTCATCTATGCACAACAACAATTATGAGCAAGAGCGAAGTCTATTCTAATAACGGTACATTGTTTATTGCTAAATATTACTTTTGATGATGTTTCATATTTTTAACGCCACTTGCAATTTTTACTTCTGTTGCGTTTGAAGAGATTAATAAAATTGTGTTTTCAGTTTTCAAGACCTTAACAATAAAAAAAAAATTTAGACCGGAATGCCTCGTGCAACCCAACTTACTAGCGAAAAAATGGGAAAAATAAAAATTCCTAAAGAAGAAGTCTATGTATTTCGGGAAATCGGGCGTAGAATTAATCGCATCAAGTAAGTTAGTAAGTAATAGAGTGATTCAATATTTTTTTAACATTCCTCAAAATTACGGCAAAACAAAACGTTCGGGCCTAAAAAAAACAAAGAAAATAATGCGAGCTGCGAACAACACAACATACAGTTTAAAAGAGTTGCGAAGTGTTGTTGCTGAAGAAGTTTTCCGAACATCGGTATTTAGAGTGCTACATCAGTGTAAACATATCCGCAGTGAATTTATAAAGGGTGTTTCTGCTCTTACTAGCAAACATAAGAGAACGAGCTTGGAATTTGCAAGATGGAACATAGGAACAAATTGACCACCAGTCAGCTTTTCAATAATGTTTTAAAAAAGGGTCCCACGTTGAGGGTTCACTTTTACATGTCATTTTTTCCGATGAGAAAAAATGGAATCTTGATGGCCCGGATGGATTTTGGCATTATTAGTACGACATACGCCGCGAACCACTTCCATTTTCAAAAAGAAGTTTTGGTGGAAATAATGTGATAGTGTGGGGTGCTTTTTCTGAAATTAAAAGTTCAAGCATGAAGAGCGCGGACTACACTCGTGTGCTGGAGAGCAGTTTGACTCCAATTTTGGAAAAAAACGGACAGACACAACTAGATTTCCAGCAAGATAATGCGGCAAACCACGTAAATCGAGATGGTTTCAGGCCAATAACATTGATTTATTGGAGTGGCCGGAGTACTTTTCAGATTGTAATCCCATCGAGAGTTTGTGGGGAGTTCTTGTACGCCAGGTGTATACAAATAACAGACAATTTTTTAACGTGGAAGAACGGAAAACAGTTATTCTCGAAGAATGGAGCAAAATTGATTCAAATACATTAAAAAAATTAAATGCAAGTATGCCAAATCTCACATACAATATTATTGGAGCCAATAGAACAGTAATTAAACATTTTTTTTTTTTTTAAATTCAATAAAAATCATTTTTATTCAAAATTTTGAAATGGCGTTATAAATATGAAACAGCATCAAAAGTGATATTAAGCAATAAACAATGTAACGTTAATAGAAAAGACTTCACTTTTGCTCACTATTGTTGTTGTGCAAAGATGACCAAATTCGCAAAACATTATCTATTGTTTAATCTGGCAGTTAAAAAATATTTAAAATTTCGAAGTGGCGTTATGTATATATATGGGGAACAGGGGGCGAACCTTCATTATCCATGTCGAAATCGTCTCAAGTCGACTCAAACCTCCACGCCAAGATCCGCATGTGATTATGCAATGCGAAGAACATACGCACAGGAATGCAACGAAAGCTAGATGTCGCTAAGCTGCAGTTACAACAGACTGCCGAAGCCTACTCCGCTCAACTCTCGGTTAAGGTCAACCAACCAACCTCTGGACCCGACGACGCCGGCGGACTCTGGGCGAATATATCCCACTCCATGCGCGCTGCCGCTGAAGAAGTCATTGGTTTCCGGCGCCCGCAACCTCGGAACCAATGGTATGATCAGGAGTGTCGCATTGCGACTGCAGTAAAAAACGCCGCATATAGAAAAACGCTGCAGTCAGCTGCAACGCGAGCCGTGCGAGAAAACTACCGCGAAAAGAGGAAGGAAGAGAGGCGCCTTTTCAGACGCAAGAAAAGAGAGCAGGAAAAGCGTGAGCGTGAGGAACTAGAGGTATACCAGGGCAAAAAGGATGCACGAACATTCTATCAACAGGTTAAGCGTCTAACCCAAGGTTTCTAGCCCGGAGCATCCAATTGTAGAGACGAACATGGAGATCTGCATACGGATACGCAGTGTGTGCTGAAATTGTGGAGACGGCACTTCTCCAATTTACTTACTGGCGACGATTCCACCAATGCCGCCCATGGAGAGCGCAGTTCAGAGCTACCAATCAACAATGACGGAGTGGAAGTACCACCACCTAGCCATGAAGAGGTTCGAGTTGCTATCCAACGACTCAAAAACAACAAAGCAGCGGGTGCTGACGGCCTATTAGCTGAATTGCTTAAAACCGGTGGCGATGAATTGATAAGGCGCATGCATCAGCTCATCAGCAAAATATGGATAGAAGAAAGCATGCCGACGATTGGAACCTCAGCGTAATGTGCCCTATACTTAAGAAAGGAGACCCAACAATCTGCGCAAGTTATAGAGGTCTTATTCTTATTTCCATCTTATTTCCATCGCATATAAGGTTCTCTCATGCGTACTGTGTGGCTTATCACCTTATCAGTGTGGCTTTCGACCTGGTAAGTCCACCATAGACCAGATTTTCACGCTACGACAAACCCTGAAGAAAACCCACGAAAATCAAATTGACACACACCATCTCTTTGTCGATTTTAAAGCTGCGTTCGATAGCCCGAGAAGGGATTGCCTATACGCAACAATGTCTGAGTACGGTATACCTGCAAAGTTAATTAGACTTTGCAGAATGACGTTGAGCAACACACGCAGCTCCGTCAAGGTAGGAAATGACCTCTCCGAAACCTTCAATACCGAAAGAGGTTTCAGGCAAGGCGATCCACTGTCTTGCGATCTCTTCAACATCATCATGGAGGGGATCGTACGAAAGGCCGGTGTGCATCGTAATGGCACCATTTTCTACAAAGGCGTCCAGCTCCTTGCGTACGCTGATGATATTGATATTGTCGGCAGAACCAAGAGAGATGTTACCGCTGCTTTCGCCGCTATCGAAAAGGAATCAGCCAAAGTGGGTTTGACGATAAATGAGGGCAAAACAAAATATATGCTGTCTACAAACAAGGGAGCTTGGCGTTTAGACTCCCACGTTTCATCCGGCAGCTATCACTTTGAAGAAGTCAAGGAGTTCGTTTACCTTGACACCGCCATTAATACCAAAAACGAAATCAGCCTGGAGATAAAGCGAAGAACAATAATTGCTAATAGGTGCTACTACGGGCTCAGTAAGCAACTAAGTTCCAGAGCCCTCTCTCGATCGACAAAACTAACACTCTACAAGACGCTCGTTCTACCTGTGCTGCTTTATGGCGCTGAGGCATGGGTAGTTTCGCAAACTGACGCAGCCGCTCTGGGGGTGTTCGAGAGAAAAGTTCTTCGCAAAATCTTCGGTCCTGTTCGAGTCGGCGATGACTATCGCCTCCGAATGAACCACGAGCTGTATGAGCTCTACGATGACATTGACGTAGTTCGGCATATAACTGTGCAGCGACTACGCTGGCTGGGTCATGTCCATCGTATGAACGACGAAGCTCCAGCGAAAAAGGTGCTCGAGGCGAGGGTCGCTGGTCAACGACGACGAGGGAGACCATGACTCCGATGGATGGACCAGGCTGAGGAAGCCCTAACCGCACTTGGTGTATCCGATTGGAGAAGGCGCGCGCAAAGCAGAGGCGCCTGGCGAGAGCTGATGAGGTCGGCTGAAACCCGGACACGGGTTGTTACGACCACCTAAGTAAGTAAGTAAGTTATATATATAAAATATACCTTATAGATATAATTATTATTATAATTATTATTATTTAATATTAAGTCTTTCGACTTTTATTTTTATTAAGATATAATTATGTTTTTGTTACAAAGTTTGTTGTACTATATTCTTAAATGTTGAAATGTGATTTTTTGGAATCAATAGCAAACGAAAAAAAAACCAAAAACATTGATTTCTTAAAATAGATAAAAGTTGAAAGAGTTAATATTAAAAAATGCTCAATCGTACGAACTAAGTGTTGTTGGGGTAGTATGTTTAGTACCCAGATTTGCTCAAGCGGATTCGCTTAAGTACCCAGTTCGAGGTACTTTAGCGGGATTTTTTTAAGTACCCAACCCGCTTAACTACCTTAAAATGTTGACATTTTTGGGTGAGTTTCTTAAGCGGGTTTTACTGTAGTCCCAGAATTTTTCAATATTAGTTGCACTACAATGTGAATCATAGATGGGCATAATGCATTGAATTATTAGTGCATTAAAAATAACATTACCACTATTCACCTAGTGGTAATGTAAATTAAATTTCCATTGCCATTAATATGTAATGGTAATGGGAAGAAAATTGCATTACCATTAATATGTATTATTATCTATTGTTATCTATTATTTATTGTTTAAACTGTAATTTAATACTGTAAAGTTAATTAATATGTAATGGTAATGGGGAAAAAATGGTAATGGAAGAAAAAATTGCATTACCACTAAAATTTAACTAAATTTTAATGGTAATGGAATATTAATTTTCAAATTTTTTTTCCATTTTCATTAATTTTTTCCATTACCATTAAAATTTTTCATTACCACTGAATTTTAGTGGCAATGCAATTTTTTCTTCGATTACCATTACACATTAATGGTAACGGCATTTTATTCTTCCATTAGCATTACATATTAATGGTAATGCAATTTTAATTTGCATTACCACTAGGTGGTGGATAGTGGTAACAGAAATTTAATGGTAATGGAAAATGCCCGTGTATGATGTGAATATTAAGGGTGCGTTGGGGTAAAGAGGTGAATGCTTATGGCACCCCCAAAAATTATAATTTTTAAATGGTTTTTGGCTTAAACCGTAAGAATGGACATTTTTATTAATTTCTATGCGCTCTGATTTGAACATTTTCGATTTCGGAAAAAAATTTAGGGATACTTAATATATGTTAGTTTTACGATTTTTGAAAAATGGTGGGGTGAAGCGTTTCATTAAAAGAATCTTTCCGTTTTCGTGTTTAAACATCAACATAAATCGGTTTAATGGCCTCGGGCAGGCTCCTAAATCTGCAAGAAACTAAAATACTGAATAAAAGTCATCGAATCCAAATTTATTATTCATCGCTAATATAAATGTCAGTATCCCGTTTCTATAACTTTCGTTACGCATTATAACGAACGATATAACGAATTTAGTGGTGTAACGAACGGCGGTGTTTCTATAAGTGTGGTGGTATTCATTTTCGTTATAATTTTCGTTAAAGTTTTCGTTATTATGTGTTCAACAGAAAGTGTAGTGATATTTGGCGCAAAAACAAACATGAGTGAGGTAAGGTTGAAAAATTATACTATTGTGTGCAAATTATAATTATTAAAACATATTATTTAGCCGTTATATATTTATTTTTACAGTGTTGGACAGACTGGAAATCTACTGTCAAGAAGCAGCAAGCCGCGGTTAATAGATTCAACCAAGCCACTGGGAATCGTCCTGCCACCGAAGGTCCGCCGCCGCTAGAAGGGATGGACAAGGAGGTGCTGGAGTTCTTTCCAGCTGCTCTTGTTGGTGGCGATGGTGTAACCATAGAGTCGGCATTCCAGGAGGTAATTTATGTTTTTATTTAAAAAATTATGATATGGAAGTGCAGGAAACACTGGAGGAACTTTTGGCGACGCCTGGTAAAGAAGTGACAGAAGTGGCAAACACAACAAAAGCAGCACGGACCGCCACTTCCGCTTTCTCAAGTGCTTTTGAGAAAGTGAAGGAGCTGATGAATAAGCAGGAGGAGAAGAGGTGTAGTGAAATGGCAGAGCTCATGAATGTACTCAAAACGATGAGTTCCTCTCTGCAATCAATTGATTCGTCGCTTAAAACTTTGGCTGAAAAGAAGCAAATTTAACTTCTATTTATATGTACATATAATAATTTTCATTTAATTATTTGTACATATGTTGAATTGTGTTTAATTTTTTTTTTTGTTTTATACCTATTTTTATTTTAAATGAATTATTGAATTGTTTTGTTTTGCTATAAATTTGTTGTTTTATTTTTCTTGTTTAATTGAAATAGTTCCTTACAAAAGATTCGCGAACTCTTCGTCCTTGATTTAAGACATTTGGAATATCTTCGTCGATAGCTTCCTCATGCATGATCAGACCCATTTACGTCTGGAATGGTTTGCTTATGAATTAGTCTGAAATTGTGCAACGTCAAGCATTATATTGTGATTCCAAATACTCCTTGCATTTGGAATTTTCCCATATGTAGGCGTCATGGGTACTTCCACCGAACCGTGCATTGGCAAACAATATATTAAGGTCGTAATCGCTTATCAACTGTACATTTGAAATCATCAACATGTACAGAAAAATACCCTTTTCTATTAATGTAACAGCACTCAACATCCATTGAGGGTTTTTTTATATTCACGTGCGTACAATCGATGGCCCCAATGGATCCGGGAAACCCAGCGCAAGAAAAAAATCTACAATTATGAATACAATATAGCATAGAAAGTGAAATTATATTATCATATATTACCTCTGTTTAATTCTTTTCGGCTCTGCCAACATTTTGGGAAAGCGTATATATTTGCACATAAGCTTGTTTTGTATGATGTAGGAAGCTTCATAGATGGAGCGATGCACCATTGTCTTGCTCATCGAACAAACGAAATCCTGCCCAATATCCCTTAAGTAGGATCCTGTCGCATAATAATGCAATGCTGCTGCCATCCTCAATGGTTTTGGAATAAAAGTTATTCTTACTCCGTCTTTCATGTAAGGGCGTATTTCATGCAACAACGCTATTGCTGCATATTTTTTAAATCTAAAAAGCTCTTCAAATCGCGCTTCCGGGAGGTGAAAAGGGTCGGTTGAATCCCTTATACTATGTTCACACTGAGGGCTAAATGCGCATTTAACGAAATGCGCATTAGCAATTTAGAATGCGTGGCCGTATGCTCCTTGTAAGAGTAAAAGAGACAAATATATACATTCAATTTCGTAAATGCGCATTTAGCTCTCAATGTGAACGTAGTATTATACTACGTTGTATTATACTACGTAGTATTATACTACGTTCACATTGAGAGCTAAATGCGCATTTACGAAATTGAATGTATATATTTGTCTCTTTTACTCTTACAAGGAGCATACGGCCACGCATTCTAAATTGCTAATGCGCATTTCGTTAAATGCGCATTTAGCCCTCAGTGTGAACATAGTATTAGGTAGCGTCTATGTGCACGCAGCATATTTCGCTGGTCAACTAATATTGCTAATGCGGCAGCTGCAAGCATAGTCACAAGCTTCAAAAAAATTAAATAAGTAAACAATCCACATTTACACACTTACTTTATTTATCTATACTTACTTTTTAAATGAATAATTAAGCAAATCAATACAATACAATATGTTCAAGTAAAATGTACAAGTAGAATTGAAGTAAACAAAACAACTCAGCTGTTACACATAACGAACAGTGTTTTGTTTCCACTGTTTCATACACTTTATAATAACTCGCCACGCTCGTAACGAAAGGTAAGTTTTCTGAGTTGTAGAAACACTTCGAAGCAAAATTTCGTTATGACCCATTCGTTATGAAAAAAATAAAAATCATTCGTTATCATAACGAAAAGTTATAGAACGGGCTACAGAATCGCAGTTTCGACAGGTGTAGTAGCATTTGCATTTTGGTCGCATTTGCATAGAATTGAAAAATGACAAAAAAAAAAACAATAAAAATGCATTAAACACACACAAATACGCATTAAAACGGAGTTTGTGGGGTGAAACGTTTTATTTTGAAAAAACGGCTGGCATCACACAACCACTCGACAGATATTTCGCAAGCAGGTCATATTTTTTAAGAACGACATTAAACCAACACGACCTTCATCTTTTACCTTGAATTTGTGTTGAGAAGTTGACATAAAACGTGATATATTCACTTGATCAAAAAACTTTTGCAGACAAATTTTACCACTGTTTTGGAAAAGCAACACCATGTACGTCTAAACGCTTCGCTGTATCATGAAAACTGAGCAGCAATGAAAGCAACACGTGACGGTATATAATTGGTTATATGTAAGCGCGCTGTCGAAATCTCACAGGTGAAATGCTTCATCCCACCGAAACGCTTCACTCCACCATACCCTACTAATACATATGTACTAAAATTTACTTTTAGCTAACGTTAGAAAAGCTATTACAAAAACCATTCCTTGCAATTAGAAGACAAAATGATTCTTCTAATGTTGATTTGATTGCTTTGATAATTTGTTTTCGAAGTTTGCAAGTTAATAATTTTTAAATTTAATATTTACTTTGCTTATTAGGAAAATTTTGTGTGCATTAGGATGAACCGAAAACAATGTTAATAAAATAAATTAGCAATCCCAGACATTCCTTTTTTGGCTAGAAGTTTTACTTTCACAATGTGTGGCGGCCACACACATAATTTTTTTTTTTTTTTTGACATAAAGATTATAAATTTATGTATTACTAGCAATACCTTGTGTGCGTTGCTTCATCCAGCAACTATATTGAAACATAAAAGTTGTATTTGAAACTTTTATTATACCATTAGTTTGACACCACGCTCAATGCCCGTTCCAGTTTTCCAGTAGGAGTAGGAGGACATCACCAAATTGTACTCTATTCTGAGTTTCAATGTTCTATGACTTTTAAAAAATATTCGATATCAATAATTTGGCTTATATGGGTGGAGTCACACCCCCTTGTCCAACGCCCATCCCAGTATTTTATTAGAACAACTTCATTCTGAGTTTCAATATTCTGTGACTTTTACTTCCATAGTTACTCTGTTTTGAAAATTTGACTTATAAGGGTGGAGCCACGCACAGTGTCGCGAGTGCGGACAAAAATCAAAATGTATTTTTTGTTGGAATTTAAAAAAACTAAGTATGCAGAATATACAGCTCCGCCAAGGTAGGAAATGACCTCTCCGAAACCTTCAATACCGAAAGAGGTCAAGGCGATCCAGTGTCTTGCAATCTCTTCAACATCATCATGGAGGCGATCGTACGAAAGGCCGGTTTACATCGTAATGACACCATTTTCTACAAAGGCGTTCAGCTCCTTGCGTACGCTGATGATATTGATATTGTCAGCAAAACCAATAGAGATGTTACCGCTGCTTTCGCCGCTATCGAAAAGGAATAGGCCAAAGTGGATTTGACGATAAATGAGGGTAAAACAAAGTATATGCTGTCTACGAACAAGGGAGCGCGGCGTGTAGACTCCCACGTTTTATCCGGCAGCTATAACTTTGAAGTAGTCAAGGAGTTTGTATACCTTGGCACCGCCATTTATAATAACAACGAAGTCAGCCTGGAGATAAAGCGAAGAACAATAATTGCTAATAGGTGCTACTACAGGCTCAGTAAGCAACTAAGTTCCAGCGCCCTATCTCGATCGACAAAATGATCACTCTACAATACGCTCGTTCTACCTGGGCTTCTTTATAGCGCTGAGGCATGGGTAGTTTCGCAAACTGAAGCAGCTGCTCTGGGGGTGTTCGAGAGAAAAGTTCCGGGGAGAATACCGGAAAATTTTATTTAAAATTTTTTTGGGATTCCGATAGGGACAAATGTTTTTATTTTCAAGGTGGCACAGACATCTGTACCAAATTACACGTCAAAATTTTCATAAATGTTTGAGTTAAGCGTGCTTTTGTAAATAGCTAAAAGTGAATTTTTCGTTTTCCTAATGTCTGAAACTATTCAACAACGCAGTTCCAATAAATTTTGTGTGTGGAATGAAATTTCTGCTGCCGAAACGTCGAAAATGTTGCAGAATGCTTTTGGTGAGAAAACTCTATTTAGACACTAAACACTCTGGTGAGTTTATGAGTGGTAAAAAATTTTCAAAGAGGGTCGAGAAGCGTTGAAAACGAGGCACTGCCAACATGACCATCAACATCAACTGATGAGCTACACGTCCACAAAATCAAAGAATTGGTGCTCCAAAATCGTCGATTGATAGTCCAAGACCTTACTGACCTTGTTGGAATATCGGAAAGATAAAAAAAAAAACGAAATGGCCATTTCAGCCCTTGAAAGGACTTTGACCAAGCTTCTTATGATCAATTGTGTAGGGCGTGTTGTGAAATGTTTGAACACAAATGATCGAGAATTGGACCTACAAGTTTCATGTCGACTCCGAACAGCTTATGTTCTCAAGAAGCTTCTCATGGAGTTTTTAAACTCTGAGGTTTGCCATTGTCTGCAGAAAGGTGACGGCTGAACAGAAAAATTAATTCAATTGAAAAACTTTCTGTATCAGGTTGGAATTGAGCCAGAGTTCTCTAGTGTATGGGGGCCACGCACTCTGCCCATGATGAAACGCATCATTCGCCTAACTTAGCACCATGTGACTTCTGGTTATTCGCTAAACTCAAGACACCGTTTTGAATCGATAGAAACCGAAACGAATCAGGAATTGAAGGGTATACCGGAAGAGGACTTTGCAACATATTTTGAAAATTGGAAAACACGTTGGCACAAGTGTATTGCATCCGGGGGGGGACTACTTTGAAGGAGATGAAATTAATTCAGAAGAATAAATAAAAGTTTTTTGATTTATAAACGAATTCCCGATTTTTTTTGCCCACTCTAGTATATACAGTACTTTTTCTACTTTTAAAAACATGAATTTTGGTATACAACACTTCAATATTTACAAACGGTAAATGGTCGCGCAAAACTCTTAAATGGTTTTTGGCTAAAAATTCATTATTTCGAAAAATCATGAAATTTCTACTTTAGTATTTTGCATATAACTAAGAAACTGATAAAATGATTTTACCAATTGTCTTTTGCTTAAAACATAATAAAATTTACCATCTTTTGCTATAAGACACGTTGCATTTTGATAGGTAAATTTTGTTTTACTACTCTCCAAAGTGACATTTTTAAGAAAATGATTACGAAAATTCGATGACTTCAACTCCGTGTTAATAGAGCATGAGGAAGAATTTTTTAATTGTATGAATTTTGTATTTTGAGGAAATTCAAACCAACAATTTCTTGACGTTAGCAAAAACACAAACCATCAGTTGATTAACGTTTGAGTTCAGCTTAAGCCCTTAAGGGGATTTTGATGTTGCAATGTCCGATAAACTTAATGTTTTATGCATTTACTGTTAAAGTATTAAAGGCACGAGAAATAAAAAAGTAATGCTTAAAAGTTAATCAACAGCTCCTCGTAACATGCTTACGTAGCTATAGTCAGATCACTCGTTTCACATTTCCATATGTATTTTTACTATTAAAATTTTGTTGTTGAAATAGATACAAGCAAAAAGCAACAAAAAAACAATTGTTAAGTCTATTTCTTATTACTTCACGCACTTCTTTGATCTCATCTCCTTTACAAATTTAACTTCCTGTAAAAAATTCACAAGAAGCATATCTATTTTGTGCTTAATTCATACAAAAAGAATGCAACAAACTTGTTTGTTATAACTTTCAATATGCAATTTGGCATATAGAACTCAGCGAAATCCAATCTAAAGCATGTTTAACATAAAGAACTCAACTAAAGCATGATCTCACGGCACGTTGAATTACATAATTCGGTTCTCATTCGTAATTCACAGCTCAATTATGTTCTGAATGAAGTAATTCTCCAAGCAAAATTTGACAAGCTGAATTACTTCATTCGAAAGTCATTTAACTTCAATTATTATTCGAATGACGTAGAAATCGGTTTCATCTCTAATTTTTATCGAAAATCAATCAAAAACAGAACTAAGAAAAAAAAAATAAAACAAGGCAAATAGCTGTCAGCAGTTAAAATGAGTATTATTGCTTTAAAAAATTAATTTAAACAATAAAGTAAGTGAAACTGAATAACGATTGCTTCATGAGAACGGGAAAGTTCACAATCGTAATTCAGTGATTGAATTACTAAATTTAGAGCTCCGTGAGAACATAAAAATCAGTTTCTTCGAGTTTTCTTGGGTTTAGGGAGCTTATGGAGTTTTTTGGGCTTATGAGTTCAATTAGGCTCTCATGGCTTAGCACTGCATGGCTTAACAAGTGTCACATAGGAATTTATTTAATGGGATTTGCTTGTATCTATCAATGTAATGATTAAAATAGAAATTCAGACTCTTAATACATAGATAAACACAGAAAGTTGTAGTTCGTTTTGAAGTTTAAAAAATCGCTGCTTGTGAAAATAAAATAGTTTTATTACAATAAAAGTTATTTATATTATTTTTTTTAGCCAAGTGCTATGTATACTTATGTTTTACACAATCACCTTTTATTTTGCTATGTGCTAGCAGCTTATCTACACTGCATGCGCTGCTAAGCTATGCGAGGCTAATTTGACCATTAACCCCAAGAAACACAGAGTTAACTCGGCATTAAATCGTAGTAATAGTTGAATCTCTGAAAACTACATGTGTTTTTTAAAATTTATTACTTGCATCCCTGATGTCACGTTTTGTTGATGTTGACGTTGACAGTTTTCAGCTGTGCGTAGGAAATACATCAGATCTCAATGATTCTTCCAAGGCCGTTTGGGAATTAAGAAGGATCGAGTGTTTGTGAATTATGGTTTTTTACACAAAAATATTGCTCCTTAGTGTTCTGCTGACCACAGCCTCTGCATGGGACTCTGAGGAATTGGAAATATTTGATTTAGTGGAAGAAATCAATAAAAACTTCTACGATTTTATGGGAATAACTCAGGTAGGGGAAGCATTCCTGAAAAAATATGCAATTGATATATATGGTACCAACGTTATTTACAGGAAGCTACAAACCAGGAGATAAAACGAGCATTTCGAAATTTGTCCATTGTGCTACATCCTGACAAAAATTCAGCAGAAGATGCCAACATTCAATTTCGCAATTTGGTTAGCATCTATGAAGTTCTAAAGGACACATCGAAGCGAGAGAAGTACAACAAGGTTTTGAAGGACGGTCTGCCCAACTGGAAGTCGGCGCTCTATTATTACCGACGCATGCGTAAAATTGGCCTGTACGAAGGTTCTTTGATTGTTTTTATAATCATTACAATAGGTCAATATTTATTTGCGTGGGCTGCCTATTTGGAGATGAAATTCACAGCGGTAGGTGAAACTACCAGCCTTTATGGAAAATAATGAAATAAATTAAAATTTTATCACATTGATTAATTTCAGGAACAAGTGTTTGGCACCAAGCTGAAAAAGCTGCAAAAAAAGAATAAAAACATTAACATGGATACCATATTAAATGAAATTCCATTGCCATCAATTTTGGTAAGTGTATCGCAACTGGACACAATCACAAATGTATTAATTATAAGTGTCAATTTATGTGATTTTGCTCTAATCTAGAATACGCTGCCGTTTCAAATACCATTTGCTATATGGTGCCTACCAAGCACGATAAAGGCAGCCTTTAATAAAGCCAACGAGCTAAAGGAAATAGCTTTGGAGAACCGCAGACTGTAAACAAACTTCCTTTAACCAAAGCAAACCAGATTAATTTAATTTTTTTCCTTGCAGTGAAGCAGAGGAAGCACGTCGTAAGGAAGAAGCCGAAAAAGAGCAAGAGGAACAAATTCGTTTGCGTAAGGAAAAGAAGGAAAATCTACGCAAACGCAAACAAAACACTAAAGCGCCAGAGAAAACCGATGCCGAACTTCAGGGCTACGCAAAGATTCAAGCACGTGATCTTACAGAAAACGATGCCATTAAGCCGGCATCGCATAAGGTAAATTTGAGCAGCTTTAAACGACGTTGTAAACATCTCAACTAAAAAATTTGTGTTGTTCTTTACAGCAAACCACATTCAGCGGCGGTTTCTGGGCCGACGAGGATCTGACAGAACTAATACGCTTAGTGAAAAAATATCCAAGTGGCTCTAGCAGTCGCTGGGACACAATCGCAGAGGCTATGAATCGCACAGTGCAAGAGGTGACTTTTATGGCAGCTAAAATGAAGGAAAACGGCTATCGCATTCAAGGGCAAAGTGATAGTGTTGCGGAAAATCTAGTCCAGGACGCGGTTTCTGCTAATAAAAAAGAAAAAACTAAAAAGAATACCGACAATGATATACTTATTCCTGAGACCAATTGGTCCCAAGAACAGCAACGTGCTTTAGAATCAGCGTTAGTTAAGTACAAAAAGAATGCTTCGGAGGATCGTTGGCAAAAGATAGCCAATTGCGTGCCAGAAAAGAGCAGGCAAGAGTGTCTGCTGCGCTATAAGTATTTATGTGATCTGGTGAAAACGCAAAAGAAAGCTGCTGAGGAGGTGGAATCAAACGAAGACAATTCCAAAGTAACACAACTGCAGCAGCAGGAAATTCCTGAGAAGCCAGCTAATAGCGCTACGCCTTTCGACGTGAACGAGTCTCCAGATGCAAATGAACTAACCGCAAAGGGCAACAAAAAACGCAACAAGCGAAATGAACGCAGAAGACGCAAAGATATGTCCACTGATGAGGACTCTGATGATGCCTATCACTACGAGATAAGTTAAATGGTTTCACGCGATCTTTTTTACACAAAACTTTTATAAAATCTAGCATGCAAACATGATCAAATTTAATTGATAAAAAACATGATGACATTGCCAAACTTTGTATATTTGTATTTATAGAATTAATTTAAAACTTTTGCAAACAAAACGACATCGTTTAGAACTGATGGCTCATAGAATATTTATAGAGGAAAAAATGTATAAGCCGCCAAATGCAGTTATATAAATTGAATAATTTGAGTTTTTCTTAATATATGAATGCTATTGATATTTATTTAAGTTTCTATCTTTACAGCTCTAAAGCCCTGTAGAGAAAGTATCATCGGTAATACTTAGCGCCTTCCAACGTGTAAATGTAGTAAGGACTATTGCTATTGGTCCGCTCATGTGTTTTTTAATCCTTTTGTGCTCAAACTTAAACATCTAACGTTGTATTTATTCCTCGAATATATTGGTATAGTTTTATCTTATATACTGTAAAGTAACTGAAGTGTTCGAAGTGAATTTAGTTTGAAGAAAAACTCCCGCACTATAGTATTTTCTGATCAAATACTTATTTCTAGTACTTACCATGGAACAATGAAAATACCCTGCAAAACATTTTTAAAATGATGATGCCTTTACTTAATATTCGCTTATTTAACGCATTACACAATTCTTAAAGCCCAAAATGATATTACCTTTTATTTAAAGTAATGCAGACTGTAATGCCCCATAATAACCTTTGTTTATCTTTGTTCTTTGGAAGAATTAAGTAAAGAGGAGTTTTAAAAAATGTTGCTTTTTGGAAAGACCAGAATTATTGAAAGACATTATCTATCCGCCTCTGGTATACATTTAAATATGTGCTTTTCTGGTATAAGAAACTGTAATAGTTTGCCGCCAATGGCATGCCTATGTTAAAGTAATGCATTCTGTTAGCCAGAAAGTAAGCGATTAATGAGTTTTTTTTAGATTATTTTAGGCATTACATGTAAGCTCTGAGACCTACCAGCTTTATGCCGTCTCCGAACGGCTTATGTTCTCAAGAAGCTTTTCATGGCGGTTTTTTTATTCTCTGAGGCTTGCCATTGTCTGCAGAGGTGACGGTCGAAATTAATTCAATTAAAAAAACTTTCTGTGGCAGGTGTGATTTGAAACTGGGCTCTATGGCGTATGGGCCACACACTCTACCCACTACGTCACGGCCGCCACCAGCCGTGCGACTACCTTCATTTATTCTACCTCATTTATTAAGTTGGTTTTTGGCCTCATCCAAGATCTTGCTTCAGTCACTTCTGTACTGACTTTCCCAACATTCCAAAGATTCAACTGTGCTTGTTCTTAGCTTTAAACGCATTTATACAAAGCATCAGTGATTTTTTATTTGAATTGGTGCTTAGTAGATTCACCAAAACTGCGCAACTTAAGTGTGCTTAAAAATAATCCAGTTGCGCAGTTTTGGTGAATCAACTAAACACTAATTCAAAGAAAAAAATCACTGATGCTTTCCATAAATGTGGCTTTCCATATAGATTTTCTAGGTCTAAAGGTACACTTATTGTGGCTTGGGCAGTGCATTGTTTCCATATAGATTTTCTAGGTCTAAAGGTACACTGATTGTGGCTTGGGCAGTGCATTGTTCGCATTTAAATAGAGCTTCGTCTCCGTTCTTAAACAGCTCAATTGTTAAAATCGTTTGTAGTTCTTAAGCCGAGCTAGAGCGACAGACTTCATTAGATTCAGGCAGCGGAACCTCAACGCGTATTTCGGGTTTCCAGAACATCTCTATTAGTGAGATTGATCAGCATCACCATTATGAAGTATTCACTTCATAACATCAGTATACTCAGGATATTTGTCACTAGATTCTCGTAAAAAAAATGTCTGACCTCATTCGTCATACTTTTAATTTTTCATAAAAATTAAATACTTTATCATAAAAATTCCACAAAAACAAACAATTTTGAATGAAGCAGTTACGCTTCAAGAAAATTTGAATACAAGAAAATTTAAATTTGTTTACATTAATATTCTCAATAGAAAGATTTAATTTTAAATAGTATAAAATTTAATGTTCATATAGAAAAACCAAGTTAAGATGCAGCAGATTCTTTGCTTATCTCTAGCATTGAATTGTGCGATGCATCCACTGTATCGTCATCATCGTCCTCGATTTCCATTTCTAAAATAGTAACTTTTTTGAGATTCTCCGAAAGTAGCGAAGCAATCTTTTCGAAAAGAAATGCATAAATAGTTGAAAAAATCTTTCTGATTTAAAAGTCAATTAAACAAACCTTTCTGCTGCCCGATACAGCGATATGCGTACAATTCCCGTCGAAACTTCTAAAGGTGTTTGTGTCCAGTAGATCGTGTATACTTTGGCCTATAAGAGAGTCCACTAGATTTATTACACGCTGCAACTGATGGAGTGTTTGTTTGTTCTTTGTTGTCTGCAGTGGAAATTGGACAAAATAGCATTGAGCCCGTTCCCGCGAAATGCTGGACTCACTCTGCAATAACAATGACAGCACCTCTTCGCTATAGAACTGCAAGTCGACATATCGCAAGTTGTCCATCGGTGTTCCTATTGTTAAGCTTGTAAAAGGTCCTGGCGTCAGCGATACACGCGTGCATTGCAAGAATGTAGTCTTCCGGTTAAATTCCAGCACCAAAGCTTCATGCATACTCGTTGTTGTCACAAGCAAATCACGGTGACTCTCTTCGTGGACATAGTATGATGTCTTAGTGAAATCATTTGAGCTAGTTTCACTGGCATTAAGATTGCAACATATAATGGTAGTGTTGAGCTTGAAGTGATTGCAAATGCTATCGTCAGTCTTCTTGAAAATACCATCAACGGCAGTAATAAGTTTGTCGCGTTGCTGTATAAGTGACAACTTTTTATCGTGTGGAAATAGAAGCGTACAATTGCGCAAACATTCGTTTTCGTCCAACAACTTGTTCCAAAGATGATGCACGTCATTTTTGGCCATTTGCTGGAGGTTTGCGTTTTCCAAATACTGACCAACTTTTTCCAGATTGAATTTACGCTTTGTAACTGAACCGTCATCTTAAAATATGGAAAAATTTTAGTTCTTTTATTCAGAATTAAAAAGAAAAAGTACCATTCTCCACAATGCAATCTTCGAAGCTGTTCAAGTATTCAGCCAAGTAAATTGTGTCTTCTTGAGTAACCTGGGTTGTTTCTTCTGGCACATCCTGTTGTAGCAAGCGTGCAATAACGATGCACAACCAGCAGAAAAAGATTTTCATGTCATTGACGCATTGATCGATGACCTGTTGCAATTCCAAGACTTTCATTAACAATGCGCCACAACAACGCAGTGCTTCCTCGGTGGCTTCAGTGGAGAGCAAATGCTTAACGATGGACAATGAGGACAAATATGTTTTCCCAGCTTAGATAGAGACTCACCTTATAGTGAAACGTATTGCGACTTAACCCCTTTAAATTATTGAGGAAATAGAACAAGTTGATTGAGGCACCCTGCAGTGGTTTCGTCACGAGATTCTGTATTGTGGAGTAACTCAGATCCACTGAGACACCAAGTTTCTTCAAACCCTTTTCCGTGAGATCACTAAAAAAATTGCAAGGGGTGAAACATTTTTGGCTCTCATTGATGACATAAGCGCAACCTACTCCATTAAAAATTCTTCGATTTCGTGTGTAGCATAGCCGAATACTAAGAGTTCAAGAAAGTCTGCAGAAATGGAACCCTCCGGCTGT
Source organism: Coremacera marginata (assembly GCA_914767935.1). Lineage (NCBI taxonomy): Eukaryota > Metazoa > Arthropoda > Insecta > Diptera > Sciomyzidae > Coremacera > Coremacera marginata. The sequence goes on along the minus strand of OU612046.1, from coordinate 70,680,014 downwards.
GCGTTCGCATACTTCATCAGTTTATTATCCATTTCCAAGAGAACCGTTTCCCACGCCTCAGTTATGCATTGTATGGTTTCATTAATATAGCTAAAACAATTTGGATATTATTGAAAAAAGTTCTGCAATATGAAGCCAACTTTTTTGTCTCCAAGATGTAACCATATTGAGATGACAGATGCAGTACTGGTGAAGTATAACGTTCCAGTATTTCATTTTTAAAATGCAGTAGTTTCAACTGTGTTCCGTCACGCACAAAAGCATAAACTGCATCGCAGCTGCCACTCAAGCGCGCATCATACACACAAAAATCCGCAGGATGTTCAACATGATCGCAGAGTTTTATAGAACCACACTGCAACACACCCATAACATAGAGCAGCACATTACCAGACACCGTTGTTATGACCAAGAAGCATGGTGAGCCCCTGGCATAAGACTTGTGGTCATCATTGATTTTTGCGGATGAGGAGAGGGTATTTAGGTTGGGTAGTGGTGGAAGAAAGAAATCATGACAAAGCTAAAATAGTTCCGATAAAAATTAAATCAATATAAATAGGACTTTTTGCTATAATTTGCAACCTCAGCGCGATTACGATAGATTTGCCTGTAATCAGCGGCCTTAATGGGTTTGGTCCAATATGCATTCTTTGCTTCCTCCTGTAGTTTGTGAGTGTAAACCTCCTGCTCTTTTTCGATGTCATAGAGTGAAACCCGGTCGTTTGTGTAGCCTAAATTAGGCTTAAAGTCAATAATATGCTTATCCGAGTCGTTTTTATTATATATTTACACACTGCTATCATTGCCTCATCCGGCTGCCAACTTAGTGAACGCACCTTAATATTCTCTGCCGGCGCAGGGAAGGTTATGATTTTCTGCCAATTCAAGCGTTGAACCACGACTTCACCTGCAGATTTTAAGTAAGACTTAACATATACAAAATTTTCTAAGCAACTTTATCCGGATTCCATCACCCTTTGAATTGCCGATAGCCAGCAAATCCATCTTGTTGCTCCATTCCATAGATTCCACAGTGAACCCCATATTACGTGATCCAATTTGTTTCATTGAACTTACATGAGTCATTTTATAAAATTGACAAAAACTGCATAAAATATATAACAACTTTTTCGGATTGTCTAGAACAAAAATTGTAAATGTTTTGTTTTTGCAGTAAAGTATTCCAATAAAAAGTTTTTGTAGATTTTAGCAATAAAAGAAAAATTCAGCTAGTTCGATTTCTAGATATGTTTAATAAAATAACGCTCGTAATTCAATGTCTCATTTGGGACATTTGTCAGTCAAATCAAGGTTGAAAGGTTGTCGCAAGGGAGAGAGCGAGTACCTATAATTGTCTAATCGAAGTTGACAGCTCATAGAAAATCTGCAAGTGCAAGGTTGATTTATAAGGTTGTCGCAAGGGAGAGAGCGAGTGCCCATAATTGTCAAATCGAAGTTGACATCTCATAGAAAATCTGCAAGTGCTCTCTATTATTATCCGTTTTTCTTTCGTAGTCATTCGCAAAATTGGCTGGTTTTGACAATTATGGGTACTGAGAAGAGAGTGCGATTAGCCCTGCGACAACCTTATAAATCAACCTTGTGCAAGTGCTCTCTTTTCTCATCCGTTTTTCTTTCGTAGTCATTCGGAAAATTGGCTGTTTTTGACAATTATGGGTACTGAGAAGAGAGTACGATCAGCCCTGCGACAACCTTGTTAATCAACCTTGAGTCAAATTTTGGAGTTGGAAGAAAGATGGCGATCTTTTTTTCTGTCGCTCATTGTTTTGCCCACGGTATGCTACACAGTTTTCTGCTTGGCAAGGCTGAAGGCAGCATTGGAGGTGTTCATACGTCAGTCAAGTGATTGAATCAATCAAAATATGTTGTTGCTTTCCTATGTAAAAAAAAAATTAACTTTATCCAAAGTGAGAATGAACTCCAAAATCTTTTTGATCAAAATCAAATCAAAATTTTGATTGAGTTCCAGACCTGCATCAATCAGTTAAATGGTTGCATTATTTTACTTGTCTGCTTTTTAGTAGGCAATTATACCAAGAAAAGTAGTTAACTGGAAACAAAGGTAGTTTTTTGAAGAGAAAAAGAGGTGTAGTTTCTTCAGTTCCTGCCAAAATTTCATTAATTCTATTGTTTTTTCATGACTTGCATCCGATGGTCTTTCAAATAGTTATAATTTCCGGCGTATTGATTTCCTAATGTGATAAATTTTAATCCTAAAAGATCAATTTTATTTCCGCTATTGTTTTCCATTTTTTAAAAATTTTTATGCACACAAAACAACTTAATAAAAGAAACACCCAAATAAAGTAATGCACACAGCACGATATAAATTCAAAAAATAGGTAGCAGAAAAGTAAGAAATGCCTGCGTCGGAGCTTCAATCAAAAAATATTGTGTGAGCAAGCGTCAATCAAAATTTTCAGAGAGAGTTAAAGAGAGTAAAAAATAGCGATATGCTTCAATCATTTGACTGATGTGTGAACACCTACATTCTTTCTTGAGTTTACAGTTCAAATCCGGTTTTCTGCCAGTTGTACAAATTGTTTTTAGCTTCGGAGCGTGAACATATGTTCGGTCGGTTGCTTAGAAATTTTTGGATGAAAGAGAAATTCTCTCAAACTCCAGTTTTTTCTTTTACCCTGAAAAAAAAAAATTTTGTCGGTGTCCGATAATGGAGCATGCACCCATGCTGCACGAACGATACAGACAAAATTTGTTGTTGTTTTCGGCTCTTTGAAATAAGGCCCCAATTTGATTTCTGCCATACCATTGTTGCATTTCAGATTAAGGTGAAAAGTAATGTAAATCAATAGAAATTTCCATTTCAGCAGTTCCTGTATTTTTAGCCTTACAATTGTGCTTCGTTTTAGAAAGGAACCAGTAAGCCTTACCGCTTTGGCAATTGCTTTAAGAAAGTAATGTACAATAGCAATGGCAATTGTAATGCATGCCAGTTAAAAATTAATGTAGAAATAATAAATCTTGTAATGCTTTTTGGCACAACTGGGTATATTTTGAATTTAGGGAAATCGCGTCATCAGCGTAGTCACAGTTAATCCACCAAAAAAGTTGATGCTTAAGAAAAAGAACCCAGAAGGCGAAAATATGTTTAAGCGGGATATGAGACGATGAAGAAGATCAAATTTGACTTCTAGAAAGCTGAGAAACACATAAAAATAAAGAAAGCAGAAAATCCAGTAAAGTATAAGATCAACGATGCCATTTTTTCTCCAAGTGGTGCAATTGCCAATACCAAGGTAGTCGATGCAACTGACAACCTCATCATTGCCAAAAAAATGTTGGAAAATATATGTATATGAAACGCACACAGATAGCTTGGCGCTTGTAGATTTCATGTGTTGCGACAAGTGCGCTGTGATGATGAAAAGGTTAATGTTTGTGTAGAGTATTTTGTTGGCTAGCTAAATTCTGTCTGCTTACTCTGCAGCAGTTTGTTTCCGTTATTATTATTATCGGCATTCTCATCGACTCCCTCGTGTTGGTTAACTACCGAAGCCATATACTCGCCGAGTTTCATAAACAAAACCTGAGAGTTCAAAAGTAAATTTTATAGTTACAAAATATTAAAAAATTTTTCATTTACCTTCAATAAATTTTTCTTCGTCAGACATTTAGTAGTTTTTTTTTCAATATTTAAATCTCAACTCAACAAATCATTGATCAATCTCTACAGACCAGGAACGTGAATTTTATGAACAGGCCAAGGGCTAATAATCTTGCAGAAAACGCCCGCCATCAACACAATCAAACCATTTAAATAGGAATCCCCTAATAAAGTATAAAGAATCAACGATATTTCACAAGAACCAGAAACAGCTCTCCAGTTGCAACACTATTTTATAATACACAAGAAAAACAATCGTGGGACAATTAATACCAGGAATATGTCAACCAAACTCAGGATGAGAACGAACCCAATAACGATGAATTCAGTGATATCCATTTTTTAGACTAACCCACTCCATTTACCTTATCTATAGCTTTGCAAATAATTACTTTGTCGTTTCTCAATCGAGTTGGGCCTGCCAACACAACATTGGAAAAAATGTTGCATTTTCAAGGCATTTTTTCTTCTTTTCTCGGCTATTTTGTGAGTCAAGGTTAAAATGTAAAAAAATTCTGCTCTTTCAGAGAGCAGAATTTTTCGACAAGAAAAGAAAACGCTATCAGATTTGAGTAACTCGAGTCGATAAAGTATTTGACTCGTCACATTACTATTTAATGACAATTCTCAAAATGACAATTCAGCTGTGTCGATAAAGCAGGTCAATGAATTGCAGACGGAATAAATGGTGGAAATAAGAAGGAAAGAAGAAAGTTTGGTGTACAAGCTTCGGAGATCTCGAACAGGGGGAACAAAACTTAAAATTAAAGCAAATAGGGACAGACATAGGATGCGGAATGAAAAACTATATAGATGGGGGACAGTCCAAAGGTCGGTTAAAAAAAGCTGGAAAAGGCACCAAGAGGGAGAAGAGAAAAGATCCCAAGCAAAAATGTAGTAATAGGAAACAAGAGGTTTTTATTTTACTCTAGTTAGAGAGAAGGAAAGATGGGACTTGGAAGGAAAAGTCCAGTTTCCGAAAAGGCAATTGAGACTTCGTTAGAGTTTCAGAAATGTCGAAGAAACAGTTGAGAGCAAAGTGTAAACAAAGAAAGTTAAACGAAAAGCTAGTGGTGAAAAATTAAAGAAAGAAAAAAAAAATCTGAAAATCCTAAAAGGCCAAAGCTGGCAAAATAATTTTTGTGGAAAAAACAGTTTTTGTGAAAAAAGTAACCCAAAAAAATTCTTTGTTTTGGAAAAATATATAAACTTAAAATTCTTGAAAAAAGGAAAAGCTTCAGGAAAAAGTAAGAATTGTGAAAAAACAAAAATATTACAAGGAAAAAATGTAGTGAAGTTTGTTAAGATAGATTATCAGCTGGATCATCAAACGAATAAGAAGACAGATCATCAGACGGAAGTTGTTCGCAAGAAGAGAAGTCGGAAAAAATAAATTTTTATGTAGGTTTTTTAAACAAATATAGAAAACAGTAAGTTAGAAAAATATTTTGTTTATATATCCACAGTGTGGCTGCTGAGCAGTCGTGGGTGTACTTCGGATTACGGAACCAATAATATTGTACACTAAAAGGAACTCAGATAACTCGGCCACAATTATATTTTCTTTATTCCACATGCATATATACAGTGAAACCCGCTTAAGTACCTCTCCCTTTAAGTACCTATCCCGCTTTAGTACCCAAAATTTGCGGACATTTTTCACGAAAATTGATGAATGTTTACCCTCTTAAGTACCCCAACCCACTTAAGTATCTTAAAATGCTGACATTTTTGCGCGACATACTTAAGCGGGGGAGCTGCGTATATTTTCGTGTAAAACAAGAACACCCTATATGTGTTTCGAAAAGTAGGCACCAATAACACACAGCGAGGCAGCAGTTTATACGCATTCAGCATATTGCTAATATAGCTGAATAGGCCAGGACTCCCAAGCGTTAAAATCTGCGAGTGCCAAATAAACTAATTGATAAAATTAATATACGAAAATAATAATATACTACTGCGCAAAAGAAAATCGTCTCGCTGGACAGAAAGTAATCGGCATCGAAAATGGCCGCAGAATACCACATGCAAAATGGCGACATATACATACATAAATATATGTTAAAAAATTTGTTTGTATAACTAAATAAGAGATACTCGTTCGATTACCATATACTTTTTTTATTTGTACCTTACTTAAATTATTGTTTTTTTACATTAGAAAAATTCTAGAGTTTTAAACCAACAAAAAATAGTAATATTGATGTTATTATGATTTTTGCCGAATATAATTATACTTCATATATAGAAGATATATATAGATATATCCAGTATTTGGAAAAAATAAGCGAATATTATTAGTTGTTTTATCAATAAAAATGTAAACATAGAATTAAAAAAATATGGTTTACTAAAATTAATTTGCTGTGAAAGTACATGGGAAATCAAGGGGGATGAAATGGATTGCTGAAAAAAAAAAATGTTTCGGTCTGATTGTGGGGTTATCAAGAGAAGCGTAATGGAGATAGGTGCATAAGAGGGCTAATAAGACCGTGCTCTCTTTCTCTCTCTGTCTGCATGTGTGACAGTTGGATGGTTTGCGAATTTTGGGATGCCTTTCGTAGTATTTTTTTTTGTGTTCAAATAAGGTGATTTTTTTAGGTGTGTTATTTTGTTATTATTTATTTAATTTACTTCCGTTGCAAAACGGAAGTTATTGCTGCTCCTTCGACCCTGCATTACGGGTTGAGAACTGCGTCTTGAAACTTTAGTTAGTTCTCAAAATGACGGTTAGCTGACAGAAATAGACTATCGTGAACAAGGGAAATGGGCAAAATTCGCAATGGCGCTTTCTTTATCTAAAGCACGTTATAATACCACATGCAAATTCGTTCGATCGACTTCAGTCGAAGATCGAACGCAGCTCATAATAAGGACTTTAGATGTATGAATTTGATTATAATCAATCAATTTTCCGTTAAAGTGTCTAACAAATTAATACTTATAATAGTCATGACTTACATGCAAGAAAGAGTGTGTATATCTAACATACACGATAAAAACAAACTATTTCATGCATTTCTTAGTCATGCCTTCAAGTCTTTGATGCATATTAAAAACATACACTATTTCATGCATTCGTATCCAGCGGTCCACATTGGCAATAAATTATGGTGTGCAATATTGCGTACCATTGATATTGCTGATGTAGACCACTTATTGCTCATGGTATGCAATATATGTCTTGCATTTTTGACAACCTTCAGTAAAAAAAGCAAATTAACACCACAAAAAGAATTGTGTTAAATTTTAAATAACTTAAATTATAAAATGGACTCGCTTTAACGCTTTCAGTGCGCGAACCAGTTTGTCTAACGACATTTTAAAATTGATATAGTATAATATAGAATGCCCATCCAAAATATATTGCATTCATTATTTACGAGCGCTTAATTGGCAACATTGCTGGAACTGTCAAAAATTTTGACAACGCTCGGAGGGGAAATTCAAAGGCTGAAATTCAAAGGTGATGTATTAAAAACTATAAATTATGGTACATAATGATCATTACAAGTGGAACTCAACAAGATTCCAACGTTGCTTGGCCAAACCCATAATAGTGTGTAAAATCAAATTATGCCATCTTATGGCAAATATTTTTCCCGACATTTTGGTGTAACTGTCACTTCTGGGAATTATTTAGTATAGAAGCTATAAACGATCTTTGATTTCATCCAGTGATTTCTGGAAAAGATTTCAGCGTTGCCTGGTGAAACCATAAATAGTGTGCAAGATGAAATTATTCCAAACAAAAGGTAATATTTTTGCCGATTTTATGGTATATGTGCTCTTTCAGGGAATTATTTAGTACAGAAACTATGAGCTGAACAAATTATTTCATCTAATTTGTCCTGGACAAGGTTTCAGCGTTGCTCGGCCAAACCTATTATAGTGTGTAAAATCAAAGTATGTCATCTTATGGCAATTATTTTTCCCTACATTTTGGTGCGACTGTCATTTCTGGGAATTATTTAGTATAGAAGCTATAAAGGAACTTTGATTTCATCCAGTGATTTCTGGAAAGGATTTTAGCGTTGCCTGGTGAAACCATAAATAGTGTGCAAAATCATGGTATGCCAAGGTAAAGGTAATATTTTTTAAAATTTTTTGGTATATGTACTCTTTCCGGGAATTATTTAGTATAGTAGTTATAAAAGAAACATATAATTCATCATTGATTCTTTAGAGCATTATACATCATATTAGTCAAAACATTGATGTTTCCGCATTCTCGAAGTATACGAAACAAATTCTACATTTTTGTTCGATTTGTTTATATAACTTCTATGGGTTGGAAAATAATTTTTAAAAATTTCTTGTTGGATTTGAGCTTGATCGAAACCGTACGCGTCGAGCGCACCATTCGCAATTAAAAAATACTGTATTAAACGAATTTTCCATATGCTTGATATGATATAGATTTATTGTTTAAACATTAAAAACTATAATTTTTATTGAAAAAAAAAAAAACTTCATAAAAAAATTTAATTGCTCCAAGGAATGGAACCCGGAACGCGCGGGTTGCGAGTATTTACATTATACTCTACTCCACGCAGACCTTTAAGTTCTAGTCTTCGAAGCTGACATATTTATTGTTAAGTTTAATTTATTTAAATATATTTTATTAACCTAGCTATATTATGAAAAAGAAACATAAGAAAACTCTACCAAAAATAAATATATAATTAATACAATTAAATACACAAATTAATTACAATTAAATAATTTGATTGTATTTACAGGTCAAAAGATGTTGACCTTCAAACTTGCATTCCAATAAGTCATAACTTTTCGTGCTTTGTAGCTGTGTACAGTACGTGCAACCTTGAAAAAGTTTCGTCAATTTTTAAGAAGACAGGGTTGCAAAACAAGTAATAAAGAACATTCAATCTTAATGAAAGTATCTAATAGGAGTTATACAAGATATTTTGGAGCAACGCATGTATTTTAAATATTTGTCGCTAAAATCATGCAGTTCAAAATAAAAACTTAATTCTTATCGCTATTAGTTTTTTTATTATTTTAAGTTGATATATTAATATTTTAATCATAAAGACGTTAAAATTTGCATGTTTTCGTGTACTTTAAAAAAAAACAAATCAACAAATTAATTATCCAGAGGATATATATATAAAGAATATTCATATACATTAGCATGCATTACCATACTAATTTGTTGTTACAGAAATAATAACCAACTTAAAATTATAATATTTTTTATTATTGTTATTATTTCGTTCTTCTTTGGCTTACCAGGAAAACATCTGATAATGGCATAATATAACATAAGACCTTTTTGAAATCAGTATTTTATTAGATTTATAAAAAAAAAGGGAAATAGGGCAACAAAATCTGCCCACTTCGTCACGGCCGCCACTATTACATTTATGTCTAATTGTAATAGACGTAAAATATTAGTTTTTAAACTAAAAACATTTTACGGTCGTCATTTGCAGTAATTGAAATTCAATTTTACCGGCTAAGAAAATAAATTAAGTTTGCCTTTTTTAAGCTTAGTATGATGTAGGAACGAACATTTTTGGGCATATAATTCTACGCGAGAACATTTTGGTGTAAAATCAAAATTTTTGTGTGGATAAAAAGCAATAGCTGTTATGGTTGATAGATTCATATTTGTATTGCTACAACTTTATGTTCTATAAAAGACAAGACTACACATTAATAAACTAAAAATATTTGTTTAATAACAAATTCAACACCAATACATACTTACTGCTTATTTTTTTAATGTTGAATTAAACTTTCGTGCTAATTCAATGTACGGGCATGAAATTGCCAGCAAAATTTTAACTCTCCAAACATGATTGTGAACATGGCAGAACTGAACTGAAATTTGTTCCTTCAACAGCGTACTACCTAGCTAAAAAAATTCCTCTGCCTGTTCGCTGTCAAAAACTCAATGTACTTCTTATGGATGTTTTGTTTTCGTTTTTACAGCATACTGAGCCTTAGCATGCAAGACATTTATTAAAAATTTTTGAATTACTGTACGTTATCATATATCTTCCTTGTATCATATGAACGTATTGTGAAATATACTAGGCAACCATTATGAATTTAAAACAGTTCAATATTTTAATGCAAAGATAGCTATAGTTTATAAGAATTTATTTATATTATTAGATATATAGATATAAAATTGGCAAAAATATTACCTTTTGTTTGGCATACTTTGATCTTGGACACTATTTATGGTTTCACCAGGCAACGCTGAAATCCTTTCCAGAAATCACATGATAGAATCAAAGATCCTTCATAGCTGCTATACTAAATAATTCCCAGAAATGACAGTCGCACCTAAATGTCGGGAAAAATATTTGCCATTAGATGGCATACTTTGATTTCACACACTATTATGGGTATGGCCGAGAAACGCTGAAATGCTCTCTAAATCCGTTCGTAATGATCATTATCTACATTAATAGGTTGTTTTAATACATAATTTCACCCTGTGAATTTCCCCTCCGAATTTTTTGACAGTTTCAGCAACGTTGCCAATTTAGCGCTGGTTCATTATTAATGGTAAGAAATGGAATATGACAGATGGTATAAAATAATTAGTTGGCAGTGTGGACTGCGGGTTAAGAAAACTAGATGCCTGCCTGATTTTTTTTTGACATCGCCGTGTAAAAAACCATGCATTCTGGAATGCATTGTTAATAGGGTACCCCAAATGATACTACATGTCCATCCGACATGTAGTATGACAAAATAACGACTTTCATAGGTCCCAAATGGTCGCACATGTCGGATGGACTCCATAATTTTATAGTTTTCAAAGAGTGCACATCGAGCGCATTAGATATTTTGTAGCGTAAAAATGACGAATGCATTGATTTAACAATTATGTTTGTTTACTTTACTATGTCTTTTGTATGTCTTTTCTTCCTAATTACTTTAATTCTCTTATTTCTTTCCAAAATTCAACATTTCTTATGTTAGTCATTTTTTGCGCGAGATGTGCCTCCCTCAAAAATTTTAATCGAATGAGAAATGCACCAAGTTGGATGGACACGCACACAAATGATACTACATGTCGGATGGTCCGACAGAAAAGTCAAGCAGCCTTACTAAAAAACTGATATTAAAATTTAGCGTCAGCTTTTAATTTTAGTAGCAGCTGTACTAATTAGATTCAGAACTAAATTACTTTTTTGGTAAGGTTGATGAAATTTTTGTCTTTCATCGGACATGTCCATCCAATTTGATTTTTTGGACACAAACGATACTACATGTGCGATGACATGACCGGTCAGATGGACATGTAGTTTTGTTTGGGGTGCATTAATAGAGGTCTTTGTATTCTAATGCGTGTTACACATCTGCAAGCTCGTGTGCCACACGGCGGCCATTTTTGAAATTGTGTGAAGCAGCGAGAGTTCGAATAAGTGTGCCACACAGTAGTGTGTTTGTTGTTGTTTATTTTTTGTTTGCTTGCGTAACAGAAAAAATAAAACATTTGTACCAGCAAGCCAAAATGTGTGGTATTCTCGCATGCATGTTTCATAATTAGCGAACTCGTGTGAAAATGGCCGCCGTGTGGCATATGAGATCGCAGATGTGTAATCCGCATAAAACGAAATTTTCGTGCTCACGAACGCATTAGCTGCCGCGAGATGTGTTTTATTGACATTTCAGCTACAGCTGACTGCTGTCATTCGATTGCAACAACGCCACCTGGAATATACGCGCATCTGAATTCCGAAACCGGCGCAATTTTCCAATAGCCCCTTCCAGCAGCTTTAGAAAAATTACACAAAAAATACTCGAGAAAATTTTTTCACACTACACATACTTGAGTTGACTTTTGCAGTCTACGCCATTCTTTTTTTAGTGAAAAAACCTTATTATGGCAAAGGTAAGTGTGAAAATGTGTTCAAATTGCTCAAAATCTATTGTTCAAACGTTTAACAAGTAAATTTCGATGGAATTCGAATCAAAAATTGTAAAATTGACTGGGAAAATCGGTTAAAGAAAAAGATTCACGCGAGCCATGGCTAGGTCTGAAATGGAAAAATTCTTCTGTTGTGCTGTGCTGATTTGCGTGCATGTATGTGTTTCTTTGAATTGATGTAGGGTTGTGGAATGCGAAATTAAAATTTGCTAAAATACTATATCAATGGATCTTGAGAAAACTTGTCTGCGTAAGAATTGCATTTCGATGTGAAAAAAGTGGTTATAGAGTGCTCTTTGGAAAGAGGTGAAAATTGCGTTCAAGGACACAGGACACAGTTGCATCGTCTATGTCTCCGTCGTCGTTTTCTTGTCAGGGGCCGAGGTGTGCAACTGGAAAAAGCTGCATGGCTTGCAGTCAAAAATGTGATTAAGTGATAGATTTAAAACTTTTTTAATACAAGTTCTTACACGAGGTGGAGCACGAGGGAGGTGGGCAATACAGCAATATAATTGCACGAGAATCTTTGACAAGAACTCCGAAATTCGACGAAATAGAACGAACGTGTGCCTGATAGAGTTGCCAGGTGGTCATCTATATAAAAAAAAATCAACATTTAGTGCACATAAAGACCTCTACGGTTATATAATCTCTTCCATTTTCAGATCGGGCTTTGAGAATCTCTGAAGATTTGTGTTGATAAAAGTTGATGAGAAGATAATTGCTAGTTCAAGGTTAAAGCATTGTTTTTACCTTAGCAAAATTATTCTGTCTTGCGGCTTGAACACATTGACTGCGGCTGAAACGGACAAGCTGTCAAATTATTGTTTAAACACATTGACGACGGCTGCAGCCGTGCAGCATCTATCAAAACTTTTTACAAGTATTTCTTATAAAGAGAAACTGGTCTGATGCCGCAGCGTCTTTATTGTCGATATAGAATCATTCCTAATTTTACAGCTGTCGTTGCAGCCGCAGTCAATGTGTTCAAGTCGTTAGGAATGATTCTATATCGACGACAAATAGCCTAAGCACATTGACGACGGCTGCAGCATCTGAAAATATTTTACATGTATTTCGTATGGAAAGAAACTGGTCTAATGCCGCAGCTGGTCGCAGCGTTTTGTCGTCGATATAGAATCATTCTTAATTTGACAGCTTGTCGTTGCAGTCGCAGTCAATGTGTAAACTAAAAGACGAGACCGCCAGCTGCGGCATTAGACCAGTTTCTCTCCATAAGAAATACATGTAAAAAACTGACAGATGCTGCACGGCTGCAGCCGTCGTCACTGTGTTTAGGCTATTGGAGTTGATTTAGGTCGATGTTTTAATTAAAACAACAACATTTTTATACCCCAACGCGTACTGCGTAAAGGGTATATTAACTTTGTCATTCCGTTTGTAACGCCAAGAAGGAGGCGTGGCAGGTATAGAAAAATATATATATTTTTGATCAGCATCATCTGAGTCGATTTCCGTGTGTCTGTCTGTCCGTCCGTCTGTCGACACGATTACAGCCGCAATTATAAAGCTATCGCGATGAAATTCAAAATATAAGTTTACTTTTAAAAAAGCAATATCAAGTTCGAGAATGGGCCAAATCGGATGAAAACCACGCCTACCCCCCATACAAAGTTACTTTATATTAACCGTAAAATGTCTTTAAAATCCACAAAAATTAAAGAAATGCCTTGAAATTTGGCATGTAAGCTTTGCTCTTCAGTCTTAATCCTGGCTTAAAAAATTTTGAAAAGTCGGATGGAAACCACGCCTACCTCCCATACAAATTGGCTTTATTTTAAACGTAAAATCTCTTCAAAATCTGCAAAAATTAAAGAAATGTTTTAAAATTTTGCACATAAGCTTTGATATTTAATATAAACCATCTGCATGATATATTGCAACATCAGATGAAAACCACGCCCACTTCCCATACAAAGTGGCTTTATTTTAAACGTAAAATCCCTAAAAAATCCACAAAAATTAATGAAATGTCTTGAAATTTTGCACATTGGCTTCGATATATAATATCAACCATCCCTATGATATATAGCAAATTGGATCAAAATCGCGCCTACCTCCCATACAAAGTGACGTCATCGAAATTGGAAAACTTTCGAATATATAAAACTGAATATCATCGTGTATGTCGTAGCTAAATACTTCGAATATACTTCATTATGGCCGCGGGGCCATACCTTACTAGCTTACCTTACCTTACTCCATTCCTTACTAGTTTTCTTTTAATTTTAATCGAGAGCATCTTAAAAATATGAAAAAAAACTTTCAAGTTCAATTTCCAAGCCGTTTCATTGGATTAGACTTTTTATTTAGAAAATTTATATTATATATAAATATAAATTTTATAAAAAGTTCGTAAACTCCCAAGAGTTGAAATTGAAATTGAATTGAGGCAATTCACAAGGTATTGTAAAGTTGTATGTTCTCCCTTAACCGAGAAATTATTAAAGCGTTTTTTTAAAATTTTGTTTGCATGTTTTGTTTATAGTTGTTGTATGATGTGTATAAAATTAACGTGATCGGACCGGAAGTACGCCTTTAAATCGCTTTAATAATAAGGGAGAAAATGAGAAAACCTTTCACTTACAACATATAACTTTACAACACCTTGTGAGTTGCCTAATTGTTATTAGGCATATACTTTTAGTTATTTTGCTTCCTCACATTAGTTCGTTGCTAAATATCTACGTGAATCGGGAGAAAAAAAAACACAGGTGCGTCGTTGGACACACGAGAGAAGCGAAGCTTTTTCGCAGTTACATAGATTTGATAGCTTAATAATTTTTTCTTTTAAATAAATTAACTTTTAAATTCAAAAATTTAAAATAACATAAAATAAGTTACATATATACAGAAAACATATTTACTGCTTATTTTTTTACTGTTGAATGTCAAATTTCCACGCCAATCATATACGGGCATATAATGCCAGCGACTCTCCATTTTAACTCTCCACACATGGTTGTGAACTTGGCTGCACTGACTCATGCATGCGTTTGTTAACATAGAGTGTAAATTATTAACTAGAGATTGCATCAACTCTGCTAAATCTCTGGCATGTGTTAACAGAGGTTAACAGATTTTTTTTCCTTCACGTTTTTAATAATAACTGTTAACACATGTCAGATTTAGCAGAGTTGATGCAATCTCTAGATAATTATTTACACTCTATGACATAATATATAAGTAGCAACAAAGAAACCATCAAATTTCCAAGAAAAAATCTGTCGAAAATTTTTCAGATTTCACTCTAAGCAAATCACAGAACGAGGAGTAAAAAGCTTCGCTTCAAAAAACTTGGTTTTCTCAACAAATTTTTTCGTTTATTTTAGATTCAATTTTAATATATATATTATCGATTTTCCATAATTGATAAAATAAAAAAACATTGACAACGATGCGCTTTTTTAAAGCATTGTTTGTTCGTTTGACGTCGTCGTCGTAGTCGCGATTTGGCTGCAAGCATGCTAATAGCATCGCTTAGTGCCTAGATCCGTTGCCTATACTATCTCACCTTTACCGCTATCCATCTGTTTGTGTGCTGTTCGCGTTCATGTGTGTTGCTTTTTTTAATTTTTCTGTGGGCTTCCGCTCATGTCGCAAAAATATTACCATTGACATATTTTGTTCTGCGTCTCTGTGCTAACTTCGTTGCATTTTTTGCTAAATAATGGGATACCGTGGGCTTAGACTTGTGTGAGAGTAGCTTTTTCTGCCCCCCTTCTTTATTTTGCATTAAGTGTGTTTTTTCCGCCGCATAACATTAGCTGCGATTTGCTGCTGTCTGGCTGGGTAACCGTCTGTATCCCCTGTGTGGTGTAGAATTGTATGGAGTACAAAAAGTGTTTAATTGAATTTAAATTTAATTTGATAATCTTCCGAATGGTTCACAATGCTCGCTTCTAATCTACGATGAGGAATTGAATTGAAGTGCTCTTTGTGGATATTATTAATTAATTTATCATAAGGAGCTCGAAAAAGTCCTTTCAAGGGCTGAAAATTGTCAATTCATTCTGTGGATATTATTTGTTTTTGGTTGTCCACTTGTTTTGAAGGCGTTAAAAAAAAAAAATCACTCCACATTGCAGTCTATTATATTTTCTGTTCTATTTCTATTGTGTAAATATCGAACTTCTTAGCACGAGATTTTTTAGGATCTTTTTAATTTTGGATTTTGAATTTTGGCAAAGCCTTTATTAGCCTTAAGAAATAATCGGTCAAGGTTTCCTTGTTAATAGCAGCCAACAGTCTTCCGTTTTGGATCCTATAAATTAATTTTTCAATTGATTTTTTTTTTTTAAGTACTTACAATTTTTTAATAAAGTCTATTTGAGTTGAGTTGATTGCATGTCAATAGCGTTGGTTTACAAAAAAGCATAACTGCCTTAATTGTTTGCAGTCAAATCGTCAAATCGAGTACAAACTCTTACAGACTACTTCCCGGTAACTCTTTCACCTAAATAAGCCTTGAGTAAAACTTTGTATAAGGAATTTATGTAGGAAGGAGAATTTAAACTTCCTTGAAACAAGTTTAATAAAAGGTCTATCTAAGGAAAATCGGCGTATGAAATTGTTTCCTTTATGCAAGAACTTATATAAAGTTTACTATAAGGTTTTTATTCAAGGCTTATTCATGAACTCTGAAACTGAAAAAATTTAATTGTTTTCAGTAATCATTTCATTTTATTTAGAGCAGAAATCTTGCACATTTTTAAAATCTTTATAAGAATATTAACCATGGCCACATCCAGCGGATTTAACCGGGATCCTTTGTATCGGCAGTTGCACGCTCTATCCACTCGTCTATTCAGGAGTTTGCTCGCGCGGCGTTGAAACTTTATTTTCTTTGAATTCCCTTAAGTTAAATTTTATAAAGGTCTCGAAGGCAATCATTTCATCTATGCATTTAATTTGGAGGCAATAAATTGCCTCGGTAGGCCAGAGGTTTAAGGAGACAGTTAATCAACCGATAGATTTACGGTTTAATTCCGGGCTCAGATAAATTTTTTTTTTTTATTGTTGAATTAGTTTTTTTTTAGTTTCTTTTGATAATGGTTTTTTTTATTTAATTTAGGGATTTCTAATGTTATTGTTTTCACAAATTGGAACTTTGTTATCTAAGCTTGAGTTATAATTTTCTTGAATACTTCCTAAAACTTGAATAAAGCTTTATATAAAAAATTATAGAAGAAAATCAATTTTTCCATGCTTTAACCAAGGCTATTTCAAGAAAAGCATGAATAATTACTTTACTAGTATCTGCCTGTGGTCAAAATTCGTCCATATCAAAATAGATTTTTCTTTTGCTGAACGCACCAACCCATAGCCTGAACAGAAGTATTGAACAAAATAAACAATTATAAATGTCTTTGCATGTGCTAAATTATTTTTATTTTTTTATTTACCATCTACCGGGTTATTACCACCCTAACAGATTACATGTTTAATGTAGACTAAGTAAAAACTACATCATTAATTAATTTATTTGATATACACATTTTAAACTTATACCTATGGAATTTATACATTCACAGTTGAGATTATTGTAGAATTTCTAAAAGTAGTTTCTTAAATAAATCTCGGTTAGTACTAAAATCAAATTGGTTCGCTACATAGGTTCGTTAAGGCCATAATTGGTTCTATGATATTTTGTATGAAACAGCTTTGAGTCCCTAAGAGTGCGAGGCGGAATATTGAAAGGACTAAGCAGAAGTAATTCAGGAGAGTTTGTTTTGCCATCAATTATGTCTTTAATGAGGAGTATGTCAGCCTGAACTCTTCTGTTTGTTAGACTTTGAAAACCGAGCAACCGGCAGCGTACCCAGTACGGCGACATCTTTCCCAAAAATATGCCCTACGCAGTGCAAATATTGTGAAACGTTTTTGAAATTTTTCGACTCGGTTCTTTGAAGTTTCGTAGAACGGATTCTACACAATGCTTGCGCACTCCAAGATGGATCTTACTAAGCTGACGAAAACTGTTTCAGCTGTAAAAGGATCTTGAAATTATTTTCTAAAAGCCCAGCTGGGAATTGGCTTTTGAGACAACGTAATCAATGTGAGTATCAAACAAGAACTTGGCATCAAAGTATACTACAAGATCTTTGCACTGATTAACTCTTGAAACACTGTTAAGATAGCCGTAGGCGTAGTCGTAATCCGATAATACTTTGCACTTTGGGGATTTAAGAGCAAGCTGGTTTATGTTACACCATTGGAGAAGGGAGTTTATGTCCTCTTGAAAGTTAACACAATCATTAAAGCAGGTTATTTTATGAAAGAGCTTTAGGTCATCTGCATAAAGAAGGCTATTACAGAACTTGAGTTTTTGCACTGCATCATTGATGAAGAGGATAAAAAGTAGGGGACCTAAGTGACTCCCTTGCGGTACACCTGACTTAGCCGCTATTGGCATAGAGATATGGTCACCTATCTTAAACGGAACTCTATCCATAATATACGATTTAATCCATTTTAAGAAATTGGAGTGAATTCCATATTTTTCCAGTTGTATCTATCTATATATATATAAAAGTGTAAAAAAAAAATCTACATGAAATATTTTTTTGAAATTCTTTTTGCGTTGGACATTTTGAATGACGAGGAGTCCGAAAATGGTATTTTTAAAATTTTTGTCTGTCTGTCTGTCTCTGTCTGTCTGTCTGTCTGTCCGTCTGTCTGTCTGTTAAAGCATCACACGAAAACCACTGGCTGGATTTAAATGAAACTTGGCATCTTACTTACTTACTTACTTACTTAGATGGCCGTGACAACCCGTGTCCGGATTTCGACCGACCTCATCAGCTCTCGCCAGGCGCCTCTGCTTTGCGCGCGCCTTCTCCAATCGGATACACCAAGCGCGGTTAGGGCTTCCTCAGCCTGGTCCATCCATCGGAGGCATGGTCTCCCTCGTCGTCGTTGACCAGCGACCCTCGCCTCGAGCACCTTTTTCGCTGGAGCTTCGTCGTCCATACGATGGACATGACCCAGCCAGCGTAGTCGCTGCACAGTTATACGCCGAACTACGTCAATGTCTCCGTAGAGCTCATACAGCTCGTGGTTCATTCGGATGTAAATAGTCATCGCCGACTCGAACAGGACCGAAGATTTTGCGAAGAACTTTTCTCTCGAACACCCCCAGAGCGGCTGCGTCAGTTTGCGAAACTACCCATGCCTCAGCGCCATAAAGCAGCACAGGTAGAACGAGCGTCTTGTAGAGTGTTAGTTTTGTCGATCGAGAGAGGGCTCTGGAACTTAGTTGCTTACTGAGCCCGTAGTAGCACCTATTAGCAATTATTGTTCTTCGCTTTATCTCCAGGCTGATTTCGTTGTTAGTGTTAATGGCGGTGCCAAGGTAAACGAACTCCTTGACTACTTCAAAGTTATAGCTGCCGGATGAAACGTGGGAGTCTAAACGCCGCGCTCCCTTGTTTGTAGACAGCATATACTTTGTTTTACCCTCATTTATCGTCAAACCCACTTTGGCTGATTCCTTTTCGATAGCGGCGAAAGCAGCGGTAACATCTCTCTTGGTTCTGAAATGGTGACTGGTGTCTGAAATGGAAAATGGTGCCATTACGATGCACACCGGCCTTTCGTACGATCCCCTCCATGATGATGTTGAAGAGATCGCAAGACAGTGGATCGCCTTGCCTGAAACCTCTTTCGGTATTGAAGGTTTCGGAGAGGTCATTTCCTACCTTGACGGAGCTGCGTGTGTTGCTCAACGTCATTCTGCAAAGTCTAATCAACTTTGCAGGTATACCGAACTCAGACATTGTTTCGTATAGGCACTCCCTTCTCGGGCTATCGAACGCAGCTTTAAAATCGACAAAGAGATGGTGTGTGTCAATTTGATTTTCGTGGGTTTTCTCCAGGATTTGTCGTAGCGTGAAAATCTGGTCTATGGTGGACTTACCAGGTCGAAAGCCACACTGATAAGGTCCAATCAGTGTTTTTGTAATTGGCTTTAATCTTTCACACAGTACGCTTGAGAGAACCTTATATGCGATGGAAATAAGGCTGATACCTCTATAACTAGCGCAGATTGTAGGGTCTCCTTTCTTAAGTATAGGGCACAGTGCACTGAGGTTCCAATCGTCGGGCATGCTTTCTGCTAGCCATATTTTGCTGATGAGCTAATGCATGCGCCTTATCAATTCATCGCCGCCGGTTTTAAACAATTCAGCTGACAGGCCGTCAGCACCCACTGCTTTATTGTTTTTGAGTCGTTAGATAGCAACTCGAACCTCTTCATGGCTAGGTGGTGATACTTCCACTCAGTCATCGTCGATTGGTGGCACTGCACTGCGCTCTCCATGGGCGGCATTGGTGGAATCGTCGCCAGTAAGTAAATTGGAGAAGTGCTGTCTCCACAATCTAAGCACACACTGTGTATCCGTATTCAGATCTCCATTTTCGTCTCTGCAAGTGGATGCTCCGGGCTTGAAACCTTGGGTTAGACGCTTAACCTGTTGATAGAATTTTCGTGCATCCTTCTTGCCCTGGTATACCTCTAGTTCCTCACGCTCACGCTTTTCCTGCTCTCTTTTCTTGCGTCTGAAAAGTCGCCTCTCTTCCTTCCTCTTTTCGCGGTAGTTTTCTCGCACGGCTCGCGTTGCAGCTGACTGCAGCGTTTTTCTGTATGCGGCGTTTTTTACTGCAGTCGCGATGCGACACTCCTGATCGTACCATTGGTTCCGAGGTTGCGGGCGCCGGAAACCAATGACTTCTTCAGCGACAGAGCGCATGGAGTGGGATATATGCGCCCAAAGTCCACCGGCGTCGTCGAGTCCAGAGGTTGGTTGGTTGAGCTTAACCGAGAGTTGAGCGGAGTAGGCTTCGGCAGTCCGTTGTAATTGCAGCTTAGAGACATCTAGCTTTTGTTGCATTCCTGTGCGTATGTTCTTTGCATTGCATAATCGCATGCGGATCTTGGCTGCAACAAGATAATGGTCGGAGTCAATGTTGACCCCCCGAAATGTACGCACATCTAGAACACTAGAGGCATGCCTTCCGTCGATTACAATATGATCAATTTGGTTTCGCGTTTTTTGATCAGGAGACAGCCAGGTGGCCTTGTGGATGTCGAGGTGCTTAAATCTGGTGCTACTAACTACCATGTTTCGCGCCGCGGCGAAGTCGATCAGTTTTAGACCGTTATTCGTGGAGGTCTCATGAAGACTGAACTGACCGACAGTGGGGAGTGGGGCCAAAGATGCCTTCCCGTCCGACTTTCGCATTAAAATCGCCGAGGACTATTTTCACGTCATGGACCGGAAGGTGGTCGTATACGTCCTCAAGACTAGCGTAGAAATCGTCTTTGACGGCTTCGTCCTTTTCCTCCGTCGGGGCGTGCGCGCAAATAAGGCTGATGGAGAAAAATTTTGCCTTGATGCGGATCGTGGCCAATCTTTCGTTCACAGGTGTGAACCGGGAAACAAGGTGGCGTAGTTTCCGGCTAACAACGAATCCACATCCGAATTCGCGCTTCTCCGCATGGCAGCTGTAGTAGATATCGCAGTGTGCTTGTTTAGAGCAGCCTTGCCCTTTCCATCGCATTTCCTGGATGGCGGTGATGTCAGATTGTATTGTTTTGAGGGCTTCCGCCAGTTGGATAATGGCACCTTCCCTATAAAGGGTTCGGACATTCCAGGTGCATATCCGTAAATCATTGTCCGTTTTTCGTTTGCGGTGGTCGTCAACGTAATTGGGGTTCTTATCCGAGGCTGGTTTAGTTTTCATTGGGCAGTAGTAATGTCGCGGGACCCAAACCCTGCGCACATTCCATGTTTAAGGTCTATGGATCGACCCGCCGCTCAAATTAGCCGTCAAACTGACGGATGCCAGTTTGCCGTTGCCCAGGGAACACCACTTGGAGGTTTGAGTCGACTTGAGACGATTTCGACATGGATAATGCTGGCCTCGCCAGGTTGAGGCGGTCAGACACGTTGCCATGTGAAGGTTCGCCCCCTGTTCCCCTTGGCATCTACTTCCTTACTTGGCATCTAAACTTGGCATCTAGGCTCATTATATCCCCGGTCATAACATAGGCTACTTTTTATCCAGTAAAAAGGTAAAGGTAAAAAAGGTAGGGGCGCTGCGATCGGGTTCCAGGCATTCTTGTTTTTAGCTTATCTCGGAAACCGTTCATCCGATTTGCATGAAAATTTGTAAGCAGAGTTTTCGGATACGGTGAATTTTTATAACTTATTTACTCTGTTCTATCTCGAACACCAGAGGGTGCTGTAATAAAAATATTTTGAAAAACCTCGAGAAACTTACACCGTGCATCCGATTTGCATGAAAATTGGAATCTATGGGCTTTCTGATACGGTGAGTGTTTTGGACTTAAGCCTTTTATCCGATTTGCATGAAAGTTGGTATATAGAGGTTTTCGGAAACGGTGAGTTTTTATAGCTTATATACTTTTTTCTATCTTGAACACCAGAGGGCGCTGCAGTACACATATTTTAAAAAACGTCAAAAAAACCCTAAGTCACTTATCCGATTTGTTTGAAAGTTGGTGACTTTGACATGACTTATAAACAAGTTTTATCTTGAACACCAGAGGGAGCTGTAGTACTGTAGTACTGTAGTACAAATATTTTTGTAGTACAAAACGTCGAAAAAGTCCAAATCCGTTCATCAGATTTGCATGAAAATTTGTATCTAGAGGTTCTCTTGACTTATCTACTCTGTTCTATCTCGAACACCAGAGGGCGCTGTAGTACAAATATTTTGAAAAACCTCCAAAACTCGTAAACCGTGCATCCGGTTTGTATGAAAATTGGGAAATAGGGGTTTTCTGATACGGTGAGTGTTTTGAAGTTATCTTTTTTGTGCTATCTTGAACACCAGAGGGCGCTTTAGTACAAATCTTTGGAAATAGTGAATAACTCCAAAACTGCTCATCCAATTTGGATGAAAATTTGTAAATAGCGATTTTCGAGTACGACATGGGTTTTGGTGCTCCCTTTTTTGCTCTTTCTCGAAACTAGAGCGCTGTTGTAGAATTTGTACGTATGTATGTTATTAAACTGTTCCTTAACAGCTGCACTGATTTTGATTAAATTTTTTGTGTGTGTTTGAGTGGATCCCTTGATGCTTTAGACTCACAATTGGACCCGGTAGGTGGTTCTGCATTTTGTTTTTATAGCTTATCTCAGAAACCGTTCATCCGACTTACATGAAAATTTGTATATAGAGGTTTTCGGATACGGTGAGTTTTTATGACTTATCTACTCTGTTCTATCTTGAACACCAGAGGTCACTGTAGTACAAATTTCTTAAGAAATCGTGAAAAAGTAGAAAGCCGCTCATTCGATTTGGATGAAAAATTCTATTAAAGGATTTTCGTGTAGGGCAACTGTTTTGGCGTTATCTCTTTTGCTCTGTTTCGAAAACTAGAGGGCGCTGTTGTACAATTTGTACGTGTGCATGTTATTAAACTGTTCCTACACGGCTGCACCGATTTTGATGAAATATTTTGTGCGTTCTTAAGTGGATCCCTGGATGGTTCGGATTCGAAATCGGACCCGGTGGCGCTGTGGCGTGATCGGGTTCTGCGAATTTTGTTATTATAGTTTATCTCCGAATCTATTCCTCCGATTTACATGAAAATTTGTATTTAGGGGTTTTCGGGTGCGGTAGTTTTTATGACTTATCTATTTTGTTCTGTATTGAACAACAGAGGGTACTGCAGTACAAATGTTTTAAAAATATCGAAAAACTCCCAGCTGTATATCCGATTTGCGTGAAAATTTGTACATAGGAGTTTTCGGATACGGTGGGTATCTTGGACTTTTTTTTCTGCGATATCTTTAACACCAGATGCAAATACCGCACCAGATGCAAATACAGAGTACAAATACCGCAAACAACTCTAAACAACTTATCCGATAAGTATGATTTTTATAAGTGGCTTTCGGGTGCGGTGAGTCTTTTGGCGCTATGTATTTTGCTATATCTTGAACCCCAGAGGGCGCTGTACTACAAAATACATTAAGGCGTATCAAAGCGCGAAGGGTGATAAATATCTTCTTTTCTTCTTTGTGTGTATTTATATACCACTTTCTTTTTTCGCAAATCAGGACAGCTGATGCCGAATTCTGTGGTATTTGAGTACGCATTAACACATTCTCAGGTCAGTTGCGTCGTAAGTTGGCGTTGTTTTGACATTTTAATTTCTATTTTCAATGCTTATTTAATTTTTGTCTAGTTTCCTCGCGAATTGCCAAGAATTCGTTTTTGCTCTGATTTTTTTCATACATACAATATAAACATGAAAATATAGTTTTGCAAGCGATCGGCGGCACGCACACACAAATCACGATTTCCCCAACTTTTCTCATAATTTTCAGATGTTGAAGCTACATTTTGTTTATTTCGCCGAAGTTACCGATTTGAAAGATGCACACAAAATTCCATCTTATGCTTGTGAAAAGTTTTTTCAAATTGACGAATGAAATCGAAAATTATTTATATCAACTCCCGAGTTAAGCCGGGTATTCAGCTAGTTAGTAATAATATTTTGTGTAAAAGGCTATCGAATGCCTTTGAGAAGTCTGTGTACAAAGTATTTACTTGAGAACCGCGCTCGATTGCGTCTATGCAGAAATTAGAAAAAATTGTTAGGTTTGTAGTAGTGGATTTACCAGCAAAGAATCTGTGCTGCTGAGTGAATATATGGTTTTGGACTTCCAGAAAGATTTGGGATTTGATTTTATATCATTATCAACTGAAAACATATATTGTTTGTACAAAAAGTTTGAGAGAAATTCAAATTCACGTTTGCACAAAACAAATAAAGCAAAACAACAAAAAACTTCTCACGCCTTCTATGGTTTAATATCAACGAATTGTTGGTGCCAAAGAATGGAATCGTGAAATGAAGTAAACAAAGAGCTCAACAACAAGTCTTTGCAGAATTAATGTAGTCAATTTTTTGAACCTTTGCTTTGTGCTAAAAAGTAGAAGAACATTACTTTTTAAATTGGAAAGCACACAACTGCAATTCCGCTTTGGTTTTAGCAGAAGGTGTGCTTATAAGATTTTCAAAGTTAATGGACTGCATAACCCACAGAAGATTACTGATGAGTTGGTGTAGCGACCAACGAAATAGCTGTCTAGTCTGCTGGTGGTTGTTCTGTAAAGAACATTGTTGTTGTGGAGACCTGTTGCTTCATGAAATTACTTGACAAAAAGCTCTAAGTGTAATTCTTAAAAATTAATTTTTTTTAAGAATTGCTAAAAACTAAATATAAATTAAAAAATGCCAAAATTTATTTTTCATGTAAAAACAATTAGACTTGTTTCACAGGTTTTTGAGTTGGATCAATCTATGATTGTACGAAGGGAGCTTGAATTTCCATTTACGGTTAGTAACCGGCACATATAAATAAAGGCCTTCATTAATAATTCTCTTAAACGTACCACATATCATGGATATCTCTTGACCCTAATAGTAACCTCCAGTTCACCGAATCGAAATAATTTTTAAGAGCATTATAAAATCTATATATATAAAAATCTAATGGTGTCCGTATGTTACTCCATCACTTCTAAGCCGTTCCAATGGTATTGTTAAAATTTTTAGGATGAGTTTGGCCAGTCATGGCACGGGTTTTAAAACTTATTTGTACAACATCTGATGAGCGGCTCTAGAGATATTGCAAAAATAGTGGATCCGCTTTCACCCATACGATTTCTCATAAAAAATTGCACATAAAATAAATAAATATATAAATAATAGAAAACTTGGAGTCATTGGACAAGGTTGTGTGGCTCCGCCCATGTAAGCCAAATTTTTGATAGAGAATAGCTTTGGAGGTAAAAGTCACAGAACATTGAAACTCAGAATGGAGTTTTAATGGAGACACAGAACAATAGTTGGAATTAATTGGATAAGGGCGTGGCCTCACTATACGCCCACTTTTTATGGGACTAGCGCGGAGCGCAGAAAAGTGTACCGGGTATGAGCTTGTGCTTTATAAAAGTTATATGAAGAAATTGTATTTTCAAGTGACTGAATTTCGAAGAAATAAAAATAAAAATTTAAAGCGAGTGCTTTATGATGAACAGAATCACTCGTAAGTGGCATTTCGCATTTATACAATTCATACTTGAAATCATTATTAACAAATATAAGATCAAGAATTCTGTCTAAATCATTCTCTATGTTGTTGATTTGAAAACGGTTCAGAGAGTATGAGTCACACAGGGTTGATACAGCTATACTCGTCACGTTAAAAGGCATTACAATTTTTTTCTTCCAGGCAGTATCTCCATTCAATATTCCCCACATTAAAATCTATAACCACACATGGTGTTAAATTCGGGTTTAACGAGTTTAAAACATGATTTATATTAAAAATATGATCCTTAAATAAACTTAGGTCACTTATGGGTGGAATATAGCTTAAAATGAAGACAATTTCACTTACGCTGAAGCCTGAACCGACGCCGAATATCATTCCGAATATCATATAACACACTACACACATTTGCTCAACATTGCCAGCATTTCGCAGAAGTTACAACTCCCTGCTGGGCAGAGATCACCACATAGTGATTGTCGAATAGCTCATTTGAGAAGAAGTGTGGAGTCATCCAAGTTTCGACAATAGCGATGATATCAAAGTCATGAGAACACGATGCATTAAAAAGTTGGCATGTTTTTGTGCGCAAGCCACCTGCATTATGAAAATACAGGGACCAGTTTTTGGGAAGATGAACGTATGACTGAATGATACTTACTCTACGTGACTTTGTGTGAGGCAGCGGTGGATAGAGAAGATGATGATGATGAAAATGGCGGTGTGACTAAGACTGACGATGATGAAATTGATGAGGATGATAATGATGATGATATTGATGAGGTGATGATAAATGAGGGTATAACAAAGTATATGCTGTCTACAAACAAGTTAGCGCGGCGTTTAGACTCCCACGTTTCATCCGGCAGCTAGTGAATAAAATAAACTAAAAATAAAATTGACTTTATAGACATGATTTCTTTAAGCTGATCTTCATATCTATTTCGAGCTGTACAGTAAAATCTACTTGGTGTACTTGCTATGTTTTGAAAAGACAAAGTAGTCTGCATGAAAAATAGCTATGCAACCAACCCAAAGTTGTGTACACACTCTGTTAACATCCAACCGGATGTTGTACACAACTCGCTTCAGCCTGTGTTTGATTTGAAAGTACTGTACACAAGTTTGAAAGATACTATAAAATGTGGTACAGTACGAAAGTGTGCACTTTGCTGCAGGCAAAACAAATGTATTCATGCAGATGTCTAGTTCGTATACCTTGGCATCGCCATTAATACCAACAACGAAATCAGCCTGGAGATAAAGCGAAGAACAATAATTGGTAATAGGTGCTACTACGGGCTCAGTAAGAAACTCATTTCTAGAGCCCTCTCTCGATCGACAAAACTAACACTCTATAAGACGCTCGTTCTACCTGTGCTGCATTATGGCACTGAGGTATGGGTAGTTTCGCTAACTGACGCAGCCGCTCTGGGGGTGTTCGAGAGAAAAGTTCTTCGCAAAATCTTCGGTCCTGTTCGAGTCGGCGATGACTATCGCATCCGAATGAACCACGAGCTGTATGAGCTCTACGAAGACATTGACGTAGTTCGGCGTGTAACTGTGCAGCGACTACTCTGGCTGGGTCATGTTCATCGTATGGACGACGAAGCTCCAGTGAAAAAGGTGCTCGAGGCGAGGGTCGCTGGTCAACGACGACGAGGAAGACCATGCCACCGATGGATGGACCAGGCTGAGGAAGCCCTAACCGCACTTGGTGTATCCGATTGGAGAAGGCGCGCACAAAGCAGAGGCGCCTGGCGAGAACTGATGAGGTCGGCCGAAACCCGGACACGAGTTGTTACGGCCACATAAGTAAGTAAGTAAGATATTGATGAGGTTGATAATGATGATGATAATGGTGATGATAATGGTGATGATAATGATGATGATGATATTGATGGCGATGAATTTGATGGAGATGATGGCATTGACGATGATAATGAGGATGAAGATGATAAGAATGCTGATGATGTGACGCAGTGTTGTCGATGTTGCGGTTTTTGAGGCTGATGCTGTATAGGTTGTTGATGTAGTTGGTATTGTTGTTTTTGCAGCTGATGATGTTGAGGTTGTTGATTTATTTGCTGTAGTTGATTTTGTGGCTGGTGTTGGTCAGGTTCATACAGGTAACTGCTGCATCTTAAAAGTTTTTGGAAGAGTAGTTGACGCAGAGATTGCGCATAGAGCATCTTGAGTTTACTTCCAAAACCATTGAGAATTTTGGAAAAGGCTTACAGACTTATGTTATATTCACAGATTTAAGCAAAGCTTTTAATGTCGTTAATCATAAACTCTTAGTCTTAAAGTTATCTATTGCTGGATTTGCAACGTGCAACGTGAACCGTATGAACCTTAACCTTAAGAAATGCAAGCACATATCCTTCACTCGAAAATCTCCTTTCACATGTATTTACAAAATTTGTGACCATACATCAGATATCTGCAACGATATTCATCATATCCATAAATACTCAACTCATTTTCGTAGAATTGAATATAAATCATATGCATACTCTTGCAAAAGAGAGTGTTAGTAGGAGTATGAGTGTCATAAATACTTTGGATGCAAATGAGCTTTGAGTGCCTCTTCGCTGCTGTGGCACAATGCTGGCATGCCGCACAACGTTGTTTAAGGGAGTACCCAGCCGGAAATTTAATTTAATGTCAATGTCGACAATAGTTCTTTAATAAGTATATATATTAGGGCTCGATTTTTTTCCAGCTTTGTTCGAGCGAACACTGTAAAAATGGGTCGCTGAATCCAAATCCGAACACAAATAGAGGGGTCTATCTGACCCCCATTTGCCATTTTCTTAGGGAGGGGCAGAAACACGTGGTTGACTTACAATTTCACTAACAGTAGACAGTTAAACACGTGTTTCGACGTTTCTCCCTAAAAATGTGGAAAATAGGGGATGTAGACCCCTTTATTTGCACGTCTCAGAAATGTTCCCCCATTAGAAACTCCCAAAAAATGGTTAATTTTTAGCTATTATTCTGCCCCTTCGAGATGTGGCACTTTCTTTATTTTTTCGAAGATTTTTAAAAGGATTTTTCGATGTCTTTCGGTTTTATGTTGTTCCATATTTCGAAGGGGAAGCAAAATAGGTAAAAACTAACCATTTTTTGGGAGTTACTAAGGGAGAAAGCATTTTTGAGACACACAAATAGGGGCTATCTGCCCCCCATTCACCATATTTTTAGGGAGGGGCAGAAACACGTGTTTGATTTTCAATTTGACTTACAGTGGACAGTTAAACACGTGTTTCGACGTTTCCCACTAAAAAAATGGAAAATGGGGGATGATAGACCCCCTATTTGTGTGTCTCAAGAATGTTTCCCCCCTTAGAAAGACCCAAAAAATTGTTAATTTTTACCTATATTGCTTCTCCTTCGAGATGCATTTTTTCTATTTTTCGAAGATTTTCCGATATCTTTCGATTTCATGTTGTTCCATTTGACATTTCTTTGCTTACGTACGCGACATTCGTACGCATATAACAGCAAAACAAATTAAAGTGATAAAAGATGTAGTTTATATTTTGGTTGTTGTGGAGCCCTAGAGGAGTACTATATATAGGAGTAAAAAAAATCAGGCACGGTCGAGCTTTGAGTTTCATGATATCCGCCTTAATAATGGTGGTTCGTACGCGACAAAAAAAGTAAGTGATTTTAAGACGCGTGTAAATATATTTAAAACTGCGAAATATGTAGGAAAATTATTTTTCTTAAAATGTTAAAAATAAGTTGAATAATGCTATTTTATATTCCATAGAGTTAAAATCATAATTTTATTGATTTTTTTTTCATATTTGAAAGTGTTTAAACGTACGCGACAGATTTTTCCTTTAAAATAACAAAAGTATTGATACCCAAAATTTTTCAAGCTATAATTTTTTTATTAAAAATAAAAGTAAAACTTAAATTCAGAATTAGAAAAAAAACACGTTTTTATCAAAATAAAAACAAAAATGCTTAGAAAATATGTTATTACATGTCACAATGTGTTCACTAACCACTTTTGCTGCCCAAAATTCTGAAATTTCTTTCGGTGTCACCAAATTCGAATTTGATGTCAAAAATTAAAAATTCAAAAAAAGCGGATCCAATATGGCTGCCGAAATATAAAAATTTTCATTGTTGTAGAAGAGGGTTTTCGGGGTAGCTGCTTTCGAATTTGATGTAAAAATTTTACATGACAACAATGTGGCGCATGATATTTTGAGTCTATATTCAATAAACTATTTTAAGATTTCGGAACACGTATTATAATAAAATTTAAATGAGCGACAACTCCCTTATACCAAGTTTTTTTGACTCATAAGGCATTTTGCTTTCAAATGAGAATATGTTATATTTGCTGAAATTTAGATCGAAACCTTAACCCATTCAAGTATTTGTGACGAAGTGTGAAATGAGGAGGGGGAAGGGAAAGAGGGAGGTCGTGCGTTACGTCACAAACAATTTTTGAATTCAGTTTTCAAAATTTTAAATTGTATTAAAAATTTAATTTTATTGTTACGTAATTTAAGAATAGCCCCTTAAGGTTATTCAATAAAAAACTCTTATATAACTTTACGTTCAAAGCGAACATGAAAGTGTTATAAAAAATATAAAACAAACAACAATTTTCACAATTGTCGAACATACATTTTATAACATATCGCCACTAGTTGGTGTTCTTGTTAACGCCAGAAAAGCTTTCATTTTGGCTTAGCTCTGTTCACATGGTCAAAATTTTCATGAAATTATTAAACAAACACAATAGAACAACGTAAATTTCATTGGAACTTCCATAATAATCAAACTTACAATAAAAATTACGTGTTCTATGCCTTTTTCATAACAAACTAGTAAATTATAAAAAAAAACCCAAAAAATTTAAAAAAGTAAATCTGCGACGTTACGTCGTGTGGAAAGGGGGTTCAAGAATTCAACAGGGGGGGATCAAAAATTGGTCAAAACGTGTTACGTAATTTATGAACAGCCTCTAAAGTTTCAATTAGATGTTTTTTCTTACTTACGATTACGTACGCGACAAAGTTTAAAAGTCTATAAATTTTTTTATATATGTACTAAAAAATTAATAAATTTATAATAAGTACGAAAATAATCTTGCTTAAGGTACCGGCTTTTATTCACTTTCACTTATATATAGACTAATGGCATTAATAAATTATGTTTTCGGTACATGTACGCGACATTGGAACAGAGTTAAAAACAAATATAAAAATTAGCGTTATTTGACCTCCGAATAATCTCTTTTTATTTTTAACCGACTTCAAAAAGGAGGAGGTTCTCAAGTTCGTCGGTTTCTGTTTTTTTTTTTTTTTTTTTTTTTTAAATGTATGTACATCGATAACTCCTAAACCATATGCCTGATTGCCATAATTTTTGGGGAACGGATAGATATCATAAGCATGGAGGTGCCCATACAAAAGTGGGCGGTATTCGAGAACTATAATAGATCTCGCAATACTAAATACTACTGTATCTCGAATATTATTGACACTAGGGTACTGCAATTTAGTGTGGGGTAGGCACAATTATAACAAATAACGGGCAAGAAAATGGGCGTAATTCGACAAAGGGGCGTGGCAATATTAGAAAAAGAGTACATTGAATAATTTTGAGACTAGAGTACTGCAATTTAGTATAAGGGTAGGCATTATTATTACAAATTATGGTCAAGAAAGTGGGCGTTATTCGAAAAATGGGCGTGGCAATATTATAAAAACACTGTATCTCGAATAATATGGACACTAGGGTACTGAAATTTAGTGTAGGAGTAGACACAGTTAATACAAATTACGGTCAATAAAATGGGCGTTATTTGACAAATGGTCGTGGCAATATTAGAAAAAGAGTATATCTTGAATAATATTGATACTATGGTACTGCAATTTAGTATAAGGGTAGGCATTACTATTACAAATTATGGTCAATAAAGTGGGCGTTATTCGAAAAATGGGCGTGGCAATATTATAAAAACACTGTATCTCGAATAATATGGACACTAGGGTACTGAAATTTAGTGTAGTGGTAGGCACAATTATTACAAATTTTCGTCAAGAAAATGGGCGTTATTTGACAAATGGGAGTGGCAATATTAGAAGAAGAGTATATCCAATAATATTGATACTATGGTACTGCAATTTGGTATAGGGGAAGGCATTATTAGTAAAAATTACGGTGAAAAAAGTGGGCTGCTTTCGACTACTGGGCGTGGCAATATTAGAAAAATAGTGTATCTTAAATAATATTGACACTAGGGCACTGAAATGTATTGTAGTACAGGGATAGGCAGAATTATTAAAAATTATGGTCAATAAAGTATGGGTTTTTCGACAAATGGGCCTGGCAATACTAGATAAACACTATCGCAGTTAATATTGACGCTGGGGTACTGAAATAAAGTACAGGGGTAGGCACAATTATTGGAAATAACGCTCAAGAAAGTGGGCGCTTATTTAACAAAGGGGCGTGGAATATTAGAGAAACACTATATCACGAATAATATTGACACTAGAGTAATAAAAGTCGTTACAAGAATATCTATAATAATTTCAAAACATGTAACATCTAATTTAAATTTAAGAGGCAGATATTTAAAATAACCAACAAACTTTCAGAATTTAATAAAACACATTTTTTCGGAACAATTGTACTAATATTGTTTATACTCTTTTTTCGAAATTGATCATATTCTCTAAAAAGGAAGAAATAAAAATTTAAAAAAAAAAAAACAACCGACTACAAAATCACTACAAAGTAAAAAAATAATTTTAAACATACTTTTCCTTTTAATTTCTTTGTCATATTTGATAATTTATTTTAACATATTATTATATATGAAATCTTATTATCTTAATTTTTTTTTTATTTGTTTTAAATATATTAATTTCTTGATGAATACAAATGCTTTGAAGTTGGCGCTTCTGATAAAAAGTCTGATTATATTAGCGCCGACCTTAAAAGCTTTTGTATTCATCAAAAAATTAATACTTACTTACTTAGTTGGTCGTAACAACCCGTGTCCGGGTTTCAACCGACCTCATCAGCTCTCGCCAGGCGCCTCTGCTTTGCGCGCGCCTTCTCCAATCGGATACACCAAGTGCGGTTAGGGCTTCCTCAGCCTGGTCCATCCATCGGAGGCATGGTCTCCCTCGTCGTCGTTGACCAGCGACCCTCGCCTCAAGCACCTTTTTCGCTGGAGCTTCGTCGTTCATACGATGGACATGACCCAGCCAGCGTAGTCGCTGCACAGTTATACGCCGAACTACGTCAATGTCATCGTAGAGCTCATAGCTCATAAAATTAATATATTTATGATAATAAAACAAGTAAGGAAAAAATTAAGATAATAAGATTTCATATATAATAATATGTTGAAATAAATTATCAAATATGACAAAGAAATAAAACGGGAAAGTATGTTTAAAATTATTTTTTACTTTGTAGTGATTTTGTAGTCGGTTGTTTTTTTTTTTATTATATATTTAGTTGTTGTTGTTGGCAAGTAAATTGCAAGCTACAATACAATATTAATTTTTTTCATTTCAGGGAATTACATAAAGAGAAGAACTCATTAAATTTGGTAAGAACTGAGTTTAAGAGAAACTTCATTTTGTAGCCACTTTTTTTTGCATTCAAATTAAGATCAGCTCTGAATACTATCATATGATAAATTTTAAAAATGGTAGTGGACGCCATTTAATCGAGCGATAAAATTCTATACTACGTGAGCACAACTGTTGAGTGCTTTAACCCTTAACTGATACAAGTCAAAAATGTAGTTACAAGCTTATGTTTTTTTTCCAAAGAATTAAATAACAACATGACTGATCAATGCGAAAGCTTGCACACACCTGAAAGCTTGAAATTTACTGAGCGTAAGAGAATGAATGGTGAGATAATGAGAGAAATATAATTTTTTCTTTTTTTTTTAGCATGGTCCCACAGCTCAAGTGTACCAGTTAAGGATTGAACTTTGACTCTAAGCTTTGACAACTTTTCGGACGTTTAGAGCAACAACACATTCAGACAAAAACGTCGCTCACTAAGGTTTCGCTATCGCAATAGTTCACAACAGTTGACTCGGCTGAATGCGGCCATTGACGAGTTCAATTCGACCCGATGTTGTGCATGGAAACACTTTCGAGTTAGCAACGTCATTTTGTCAACTCAACGAAACCCGAGTTAGTCCCCGAGTGAACCCCTAACCCCGGGTTAACTCGCTATGGAAACTCAGTATTTGTTGTTGTTTAAGCGAACTGACGCTTTTTTAAAGTTTTAAATTCACTCCCGTAATACCTTCGTTAAAGAAGCTAACGCTTCAAAAATTTTATACATTTATTTCTGTGGTAGTTGAATTTTTTTTTTTGTCACGGTATACAATTTTTACAAGAAAAATTAATTATGAATTTTCTGAAACTTCGGTACTTTTAAAACTTTTTTTACTATGCCAAAAAATTTAAAAATGTCGAAGTTCAAAAAATCTTATTTATAATTTTTTTTAAATGTTTATTTTTAATTATTTAATAATTTTTATTTTTGAAAACAATTTCAAATAAAGAGCCGAATATTTTAATTTTAAAAGACGATATTGATTTAAAATTTCATATTTATTTCATGTATAATAAAATATGTTAAAACAAGTTTTTTGGAGCATTGAAAAACCAATTTATTGGGTTTAAAAATAAAAAAACATTTTATACCTAAAAAATGCAGACAAGTAAATATAACAAAAAAAAATAAAAGTAATTAAACGCACAAAAAATATTGATTTACAAAATCATAAAGCTTATCATGATTGTGCAAAAAGTACCTAATTAAAGTTAAAACAATAACAGCTTGATAATAACATTTTTTGAGCCGCTTTTACTCACACAAACCGGTTTATCGCTTCAACTGTAGTGTACAGTGTACAGTGATCTACAATGGAGAGAGTCCAAATAAAAATCGAAAAGTTTGAGAGTGACATATTTCCAGCAGAAGTTACGAATATAAACTGGTTTATTGCTCCAACTATAGAAGGCGAGAGCAATGTCTTTTTGATCTCGTAATAAACAACGAAGTCTCATTTTCAAATGTTCTATCGCTCTAAATCGTTCGTGATTTCAGCATCAACAACATAAGCAAGCTACTGAACTAATTCTATGTCAGAAAATTTTAATATACATATATATGTTTTTATTTAATTTTTTTAAATTTTATAATTGACACATTCCAGCTTATTTCATAGCGTGGGAGTTCTTGTATTATATAATATTAGTTTTACTACAAATCGCTCGAATGGGTCAACTATATAGTATTCTAAAATTTTTAATATGAAACCATTTTTAAAAATGTTCGGTGATATTTTTTCCCATATGTAGTCTTAACATCTCTCCTCCACGTTTTTCCATCGCATTAGCCCTCCATCATTATTTACTAAGATATAGCGTTTCATTAAATTTAAAATACCCTGTGTTTTCCACTGTGCATTGTCACATCCACAACGCAATAACTTTTCCAATACAAAATAAAAAAAAAAACGCTACACAAACTCCGCATTATATATAAAACGAACAAACAAACAAACGCTCTCTAGTCCCTTTTGACGACAGCGCGGTCGCATAGACTTGAAAACAGACTTGAAAAGTAGAAAACTTGATTTTTTCTACCAACTTATGTAGGGAAGAAACAAAATAGAATCAAGTCAGACTTATGATTCGTTTTTCAGAAGCAAGCCGTGACATGTTCGGTAGAAACAAATAAAGTTTATACAAGCCAACTCGAAACTTGATTTTAAAGTTACTTGTGCAGGTCTCTCTTGGACGTATACACCTATGATTGATCAACTGCTAGGTCGATTTAGTATTTCGTCTGTTTGTGATCGCGAATACAGCCGTAATTTTGAAACTATTTATATATTTATATATAGCCTTATAATATAAAAAAAAGATCAAATTTGAAAATGAGCCAAATCGAATGAAAACCACGCCCTTCTCATACAAAGTGATTGTCAAAACTGTAACATCTCTTAAAACTTCACAAAAATTATTCCAATGACTTGAAATTTTGCACATAAACATTGATATCAAATATTCATTCTCAGTTTGAAATTTGGAAAAAATCAAATAAAAATTCCGCCTCCTCCATTGCAAAGTGATGCTATGATAATCTCAAAATCTTAATAAATTCCATAAAAATGCACGTAGTGACTTTATATTTTATACATCTTGGATATTTAAAATGTACTGTGCAGAGCTGTAAAGGAATGCATTAAATTTGATTTTATTTACAAAAAAGCGAATAACGAAATAATAATCCATTTAATGAATGCAAAATTGATTCATAAATAAAATTTTTAATTTACAATTTTGAAAAATTTATTAATTATTCATTTCAATTATGAATTTTCGTTATTCAGAATAATGAAACTATTACAAAATGAAATATTCATATGAAGCTATTCTAAAAAAATGCAATTCACAAAGAATTTTCAATCATTCTTTATTCATTAATTGAATAAAATTTAATTGTTTTTTTTAAAATTTAATTTTTTTACTTTTATTGAATAATTTTTTATTCATTATTAATTTGCTATTCATTATTAAGTTTTTTTTCATTATTCATTTTTTATTCATTTATTATTTATTCATTATTAATTTTTAATCAAATATTTATTTGTAATCCATTATTCATTTGTTATTCATTCAAACTGAAGCCATGAATAAAAAATGAATAATGTATAAAAAATTAGTAATTAGTAATGAATAATGAACAAAATATTAGTAATGTATTAAAAAAGAATAATGGAAAATTCCGAAATTCTTTGTAATTTGCATTCTTTGTGATTAGCATTCATATTGATAAAAAAAATTGATATTCTGACGTCACAACGAGTCTAGAAACATAAAGTCATCAAAAGTTGTCTGTTTCTGGTTTCGTTGATAAATTACCGCCGAAAGAGACCGTTTGTAGGGTTCCTTTTAAATACAGTGCAGGTGCTGTGAAATGATAAAGTCAACATGACATCGTAATTCGTTACAGATGCGCGTCATTATACTAAAAATCTTTCCACGCCTCCACCACTTCCCATCAAGATGCTAACTCATCTTGATTGCAATTTGCTTTGGGTTCCAACACAACTCCCCTACTCTAGTCGATCGAAGTATAACTTGGACGTTTTAATTGTTGCCTGTCCGGTCTTAGTTGTGCTTGTTGTCGTTTATGTAATTCTGTTCGATTCCTCTCACTCACCCTCTTTAGACGTAGTGTAGTAGTAGTAGTAGTAGTAGTAGTAGTAGTAGTAGTAGTAGTAGTAGTAGTAGTAGTAGTAGTAGTAGTAGTAGTAGTAGTAGTAGTAGTAGTAGTAGTAGTAGTAGTAGTAGTAGTAGTAGTAGTAGTAGTAGTAGTAGTAGTAGTAGTAGTAGTAGTAGTAGTAGTAGTAGTAGTAGTAGTAGTAGTAGTAGTAGTAGTAGTAGTAGTAGTAGTAGTAGTAGTAGTAGTAGTAGTAGTAGTAGTAGTAGTAGTAGTAGTAGTAGTAGTAGTAGTAGTAGTAGTAGTAGTAGTAGTAGTAGTAGTAGTAGTAGTAGTAGTAGTAGTAGTAGTAGTAGTAGTAGTAGTAGTAGTAGTAGTAGTAGTAGTAGTAGTAGTAGTAGTAGTAGTAGTAGTAGTAGTAGTAGTAGTAGTAGTAGTAGTAGTAGTAGTAGTAGTAGTAGTAGTAGTAGTAGTAGTAGTAGTAGTAGTAGTAGTAGTAGTAGTAGTAGTAGTAGTAGTAGTAGTAGTAGTAGTAGTAGTAGTAGTAGTAGTAGTAGTAGTAGTAGTAGTAGTAGTAGTAGTAGTAGTAGTAGTAGTAGTAGTAGTAGTAGTAGTAGTAGTAGTAGTAGTAGTAGTAGTAGTAGTAGTAGTAGTAGTAGTAGTAGTAGTAGTAGTAGTAGTAGTAGTAGTAGTAGTAGTAGTAGTAGTAGTAGTAGTAGTAGTAGTAGTAGTAGTAGTAGTAGTAGTAGTAGTAGTAGTAGTAGTAGTAGTAGTAGTAGTAGTAGTAGTAGTAGTAGTAGTAGTAGTAGTAGTAGTAGTAGTAGTAGTAGTAGTAGTAGTAGTAGTAGTAGTAGTAGTAGTAGTAGTAGTAGTAGTAGTAGTAGTAGTAGTAGTAGTAGTAGTAGTAGTAGTAGTAGTAGTAGTAGTAGTAGTAGTAGTAGTAGTAGTAGTAGTAGTAGTAGTAGTAGTAGTAGTAGTAGTAGTAGTAGTAGTAGTAGTAGTAGTAGTAGTAGTAGTAGTAGTAGTAGTAGTAGTAGTAGTAGTAGTAGTAGTAGTAGTAGTAGTAGTAGTAGTAGTAGTAGTAGTAGTAGTAGTAGTAGTAGTAGTAGTAGTAGTAGTAGTAGTAGTAGTAGTAGTAGTAGTAGTAGTAGTAGTAGTAGTAGTAGTAGTAGTAGTAGTAGTAGTAGTAGTAGTAGTAGTAGTAGTAGTAGTAGTAGTAGTAGTAGTAGTAGTAGTAGTAGTAGTAGTAGTAGTAGTAGTAGTAGTAGTAGTAGTAGTAGTAGTAGTAGTAGTAGTAGTAGTAGTAGTAGTAGTAGTAGTAGTAGTAGTAGTAGTAGTAGTAGTAGTAGTAGTAGTAGTAGTAGTAGTAGTAGTAGTAGTAGTAGTAGTAGTAGTAGTAGTAGTAGTAGTAGTAGTAGTAGTAGTAGTAGTAGTAGTAGTAGTAGTAGTAGTAGTAGTAGTAGTAGTAGTAGTAGTAGTAGTAGTAGTAGTAGTAGTAGTAGTAGTAGTAGTAGTAGTAGTAGTAGTAGTAGTAGTAGTAGTAGTAGTAGTAGTAGTAGTAGTAGTAGTAGTAGTAGTAGTAGTAGTAGTAGTAGTAGTAGTAGTAGTAGTAGTAGTAGTAGTAGTAGTAGTAGTAGTAGTAGTAGTAGTAGTAGTAGTAGTAGTAGTAGTAGTAGTAGTAGTAGTAGTAGTAGTAGTAGTAGTAGTAGTAGTAGTAGTAGTAGTAGTAGTAGTAGTAGTAGTAGTAGTAGTAGTAGTAGTAGTAGTAGTAGTAGTAGTAGTAGTAGTAGTAGTAGTAGTAGTAGTAGTAGTAGTAGTAGTAGTAGTAGTAGTAGTAGTAGTAGTAGTAGTAGTAGTAGTAGTAGTAGTAGTAGTAGTAGTAGTAGTAGTAGTAGTAGTAGTAGTAGTAGTAGTAGTAGTAGTAGTAGTAGTAGTAGTAGTAGTAGTAGTAGTAGTAGTAGTAGTAGTAGTAGTAGTAGTAGTAGTAGTAGTAGTAGTAGTAGTAGTAGTAGTAGTAGTAGTAGTAGTAGTAGTAGTAGTAGTAGTAGTAGTAGTAGTAGTAGTAGTAGTAGTAGTAGTAGTAGTAGTAGTAGTAGTAGTAGTAGTAGTAGTAGTAGTAGTAGTAGTAGTAGTAGTAGTAGTAGTAGTAGTAGTAGTAGTAGTAGTAGTAGTAGTAGTAGTAGTAGTAGTAGTAGTAGTAGTAGTAGTAGTAGTAGTAGTAGTAGTAGTAGTAGTAGTAGTAGTAGTAGTAGTAGTAGTAGTAGTAGTAGTAGTAGTAGTAGTAGTAGTAGTAGTAGTAGTAGTAGTAGTAGTAGTAGTAGTAGTAGTAGTAGTAGTAGTAGTAGTAGTAGTAGTAGTAGTAGTAGTAGTAGTAGTAGTAGTAGTAGTAGTAGTAGTAGTAGTAGTAGTAGTAGTAGTAGTAGTAGTAGTAGTAGTAGTAGTAGTAGTAGTAGTAGTAGTAGTAGTAGTAGTAGTAGTAGTAGTAGTAGTAGTAGTAGTAGTAGTAGTAGTAGTAGTAGTAGTAGTAGTAGTAGTAGTAGTAGTAGTAGTAGTAGTAGTAGTAGTAGTAGTAGTAGTAGTAGTAGTAGTAGTAGTAGTAGTAGTAGTAGTAGTAGTAGTAGTAGTAGTAGTAGTAGTAGTAGTAGTAGTAGTAGTAGTAGTAGTAGTAGTAGTAGTAGTAGTAGTAGTAGTAGTAGTAGTAGTAGTAGTAGTAGTAGTAGTAGTAGTAGTAGTAGTAGTAGTAGTAGTAGTAGTAGTAGTAGTAGTAGTAGTAGTAGTAGTAGTAGTAGTAGTAGTAGTAGTAGTAGTAGTAGTAGTAGTAGTAGTAGTAGTAGTAGTAGTAGTAGTAGTAGTAGTAGTAGTAGTAGTAGTAGTAGTAGTAGTAGTAGTAGTAGTAGTAGTAGTAGTAGTAGTAGTAGTAGTAGTAGTAGTAGTAGTAGTAGTAGTAGTAGTAGTAGTAGTAGTAGTAGTAGTAGTAGTAGTAGTAGTAGTAGTAGTAGTAGTAGTAGTAGTAGTAGTAGTAGTAGTAGTAGTAGTAGTAGTAGTAGTAGTAGTAGTAGTAGTAGTAGTAGTAGTAGTAGTAGTAGTAGTAGTAGTAGTAGTAGTAGTAGTAGTAGTAGTAGTAGTAGTAGTAGTAGTAGTAGTAGTAGTAGTAGTAGTAGTAGTAGTAGTAGTAGTAGTAGTAGTAGTAGTAGTAGTAGTAGTAGTAGTAGTAGTAGTAGTAGTAGTAGTAGTAGTAGTAGTAGTAGTAGTAGTAGTAGTAGTAGTAGTAGTAGTAGTAGTAGTAGTAGTAGTAGTAGTAGTAGTAGTAGTAGTAGTAGTAGTAGTAGTAGTAGTAGTAGTAGTAGTAGTAGTAGTAGTAGTAGTAGTAGTAGTAGTAGTAGTAGTAGTAGTAGTAGTAGTAGTAGTAGTAGTAGTAGTAGTAGTAGTAGTAGTAGTAGTAGTAGTAGTAGTAGTAGTAGTAGTAGTAGTAGTAGTAGTAGTAGTAGTAGTAGTAGTAGTAGTAGTAGTAGTAGTAGTAGTAGTAGTAGTAGTAGTAGTAGTAGTAGTAGTAGTAGTAGTAGTAGTAGTAGTAGTAGTAGTAGTAGTAGTAGTAGTAGTAGTAGTAGTAGTAGTAGTAGTAGTAGTAGTAGTAGTAGTAGTAGTAGTAGTAGTAGTAGTAGTAGTAGTAGTAGTAGTAGTAGTAGTAGTAGTAGTAGTAGTAGTAGTAGTAGTAGTAGTAGTAGTAGTAGTAGTAGTAGTAGTAGTAGTAGTAGTAGTAGTAGTAGTAGTAGTAGTAGTAGTAGTAGTAGTAGTAGTAGTAGTAGTAGTAGTAGTAGTAGTAGTAGTAGTAGTAGTAGTAGTAGTAGTAGTAGTAGTAGTAGTAGTAGTAGTAGTAGTAGTAGTAGTAGTAGTAGTAGTAGTAGTAGTAGTAGTAGTAGTAGTAGTAGTAGTAGTAGTAGTAGTAGTAGTAGTAGTAGTAGTAGTAGTAGTAGTAGTAGTAGTAGTAGTAGTAGTAGTAGTAGTAGTAGTAGTAGTAGTAGTAGTAGTAGTAGTAGTAGTAGTAGTAGTAGTAGTAGTAGTAGTAGTAGTAGTAGTAGTAGTAGTAGTAGTAGTAGTAGTAGTAGTAGTAGTAGTAGTAGTAGTAGTAGTAGTAGTAGTAGTAGTAGTAGTAGTAGTAGTAGTAGTAGTAGTAGTAGTAGTAGTAGTAGTAGTAGTAGTAGTAGTAGTAGTAGTAGTAGTAGTAGTAGTAGTAGTAGTAGTAGTAGTAGTAGTAGTAGTAGTAGTAGTAGTAGTAGTAGTAGTAGTAGTAGTAGTAGTAGTAGTAGTAGTAGTAGTAGTAGTAGTAGTAGTAGTAGTAGTAGTAGTAGTAGTAGTAGTAGTAGTAGTAGTAGTAGTAGTAGTAGTAGTAGTAGTAGTAGTAGTAGTAGTAGTAGTAGTAGTAGTAGTAGTAGTAGTAGTAGTAGTAGTAGTAGTAGTAGTAGTAGTAGTAGTAGTAGTAGTAGTAGTAGTAGTAGTAGTAGTAGTAGTAGTAGTAGTAGTAGTAGTAGTAGTAGTAGTAGTAGTAGTAGTAGTAGTAGTAGTAGTAGTAGTAGTAGTAGTAGTAGTAGTAGTAGTAGTAGTAGTAGTAGTAGTAGTAGTAGTAGTAGTAGTAGTAGTAGTAGTAGTAGTAGTAGTAGTAGTAGTAGTAGTAGTAGTAGTAGTAGTAGTAGTAGTAGTAGTAGTAGTAGTAGTAGTAGTAGTAGTAGTAGTAGTAGTAGTAGTAGTAGTAGTAGTAGTAGTAGTAGTAGTAGTAGTAGTAGTAGTAGTAGTAGTAGTAGTAGTAGTAGTAGTAGTAGTAGTAGTAGTAGTAGTAGTAGTAGTAGTAGTAGTAGTAGTAGTAGTAGTAGTAGTAGTAGTAGTAGTAGTAGTATTAATAATATATGTCTTTGGAGTGTTCACATATATGTCATCTATTGTAAAAGTTCGGTTTTCAATTTTTTTAAACCTTTAATGATACGATTTTTCTGACATTTTTTTTTACTTTTTTCGATATAGTTTATTACCAATTATAAGTAACCATCCCATCTATCCTCTTTTTGAGAGGATCATCCTCCTTTTTAAGCCAAACATTTCGAAAACCTTCGAATCTTCTTTTTCGCCTTGAATCCTCATTTTATCATCCAATCATCCTCCTCTCATATCCAAATAGGGGGTTCAGACAAAAGCACATGTTGGCGCGCATGGTAGGACAAACCAGGTATTTGACCGTTCTAACGCTCGAAACAGCAGACTGACAACATGTTGGATTGGAATCAAAAAGTTTTGATTTCAAGGTTTGATGAGCAGTCGTAACACTCGTGTGAACATGTGTCGGACGAACACGTCGAACTTTATCATATTAAAAAAATTAAAATATAAGTAGAAATTTTTAATTAATAATTAAAATGAATGCAGTTTTACATAAAGGTTTTTGGCTAGAGTGGCTTTTAGCAAGGCAACAATTAAAAGCAACAATTATTTTTCACAATATTATCTGCTTACATAGGCTAAATGAACGAAACGCGCAGCTTGAAAATTTGTTGCTAAATGAAGTTTGACAACATGGTGGATCGTTTGGCCGTAATGCTAAATTTACAGTTATGCCAGCCATCACACCTGGCTTGACAACATGTGATGCTTCTATGTATTCTCGGCTCTCATTTGTGATTTGTTTATAATTTTTAAAAATTATAGTTTGTTATATTTAAATTTATGTGCTCTGCTGCTTCCCGTGATTATAAGATGATATAATTTTCTTTGTTTCTATGTTCTTGAATGAAGTTGGTTCAATAATTGATTTGATAACTTGTTCCTTTATACCACCCTTGTGCCAATTCCCATCAAAAGTATTTTCAATACCCCTCCATATTTTTCTATTTAAACCAATATAAATTTATTCACTTTAAAAAAAAAAAATTCAAACACACTTTTAGGTTTTCACAAAGTAGTCATTATTTTTTTTACTTGTTCAAAATCGAAAACTATAGCAGGCAATGAACAATGAAAAAAATTATTATTAACACTCGCTGTTTCATCATCAGTTTTACTCTCGTTTACAAATCGTATACATTATTTTCATCATTCCTCTTGTATTTTTAATTTACAGACTTTGGGTGAGACTGTTCTTTAGAGGCCCAACTAAGAAAACAATACAAAGATTGTTAAAATACCAACCAATTACAACAATAATCATAAAGAAAAATCAAATATCAACCAAGGAAAAAAGTGGTAGCAGGCAGTTTTAATCAATTGAAGAATCAAGAAGAAAGCCACACACATCTACGTGAATCATTGGGAGTTCGTAGATTTAAAAGCCGGCTTTGTTGCAACGTTTGAAAAATATAAAAACCTGCATTCACAAACAACAATA
Organism: Coremacera marginata; assembly: GCA_914767935.1. Taxonomy (NCBI): domain Eukaryota; kingdom Metazoa; phylum Arthropoda; class Insecta; order Diptera; family Sciomyzidae; genus Coremacera; species Coremacera marginata. The sequence continues at coordinate 70,636,713 of OU612046.1, read as the reverse complement.
ATACCAACATTTTATTAAAACTCATATAGAAAAAAAAATATTTCTTCGTGATCCTTAAAAAAAACAAATTCTACTAACAAAATTTTAAACAAAATATACATAAATATACCTAAAATTGCAATTTATTTTAAACAGTATAAACCAAATATTTAACGAATACTATATTAATGAATATTTTAACTTACATATTATAATATAAAAACAAAATACAAAATATAAAGTTTAAATAACTATACAAAAACTTAATATTCAACGAATTCAATCAACAACGTCCTCTTCAAAGAAGTTGCCGTCGATAACTCGGGAGTTGAACTCAAACATCTAAACGCGTGCAGGCGTTGGAATCTTTGTGTTCAGTCCTAACCTAAAAAACAATAACAAAAACTGCAGAAAAACTTCTTGCTGTGTTGCTACGGCCTTAAAAAGGATACGGAGTTGAGTTTACAACAACAATATTAACCACAACAACGGAAGCTGTTAACATTTTACATTATAACATCTCATTACATTATTTTAAATTGCTTATTTACACTCGCTGCTAAAACATTGGGATCGCCTCACTTCCTTCATATATACTACGAGCGCGCCCGTAAAAAAATAACGATATAAAGGAGAAAATCTGACCAAAGCATACATTTCTCAGAGGAATCTTATATAAATAATAACTCTGAACCCAAAGAACCATCAGTTTATTTTGACTATTTTTTTGTAGTCTGCTGTTTGCGTCTGATTGTTTGGAGTTGTACTTAACTTATGGCATCTCTCGAAGAGCTCACCATTTCAACGAATAACAATTTGCAGCAGTTGGATTTATTGGCCGGTGGCGTTAAAATATTTGATACCAAGTTGATTATTAACGATACTTCGGAGACTGGTCCAGCAGTGGTTCCAGCGGAAGATTTGTTGGCGCAAGCAAACTCTGAAGAAATTGCCGTCGATTTGATTGTTGACAAGTTGGTAAACGCTTTGGATTTAGAGGCTGTGACAACGCCGCCGCCTTCTTCGTCACCTCTGGCAACGAGCTTTGCTGCAAGTGAGTGTTCTAGCTTGTCGCAACATCTGACGACCGTATCGTCGCGCTCATCTTTGACTGGAGGCGGCAACATGTTTAGCGATGTGTTTGAAGGTAAAGGGGGTGAATTAGAATCAACCCCGTTGGAGGATAACTGTGCTCTAGGTGGTGATGGAATGGATAAGAATTGCAAGATATGCTCGTAAGTTCAAATTTTGCAATATTTTTTTTGATATATATTTAAATCTTTTGTCTCTTTCTTGCTTTCAGCTTGCGGTTGAACACGCCTCGCGTGTTATCTTGTCTTCATGTGTTTTGCGAAGCTTGCCTAATTAAGATGCTAACCGATGAGTCGTCCTCGACGTCTTCGACTTCGTCGACCTCCTCAACTGCAGGCGATTTGTTGTTGACGCCAATTAAATCTTCGATTGAGTGTCCAACATGCAAGCAAGTTACTACGGTATGTTTCCAATAGTTTCTCGGAATAAGATATAGGAAATTTTAAATAAATTTCATTAGGATAAGTTTCTAGGTTATGGGAATGTGTTTTTTTGTTTTCTATTCTCAAGGTAGAATAAATTTAAGTGTAGTTTATGGGAGTATATAGGTTTGTGTTGAAGTTTTGAAATATGAATTTTATTTTCCTTCCCACTTTGTGGATAATATGCCAAGAATCCGGGACTATTTTTCTGGATTCAACTCAATTTTTTCCGTAATATACCATGAAAATTTACGCTCATAATTTTAAGTTTTCTCTTTTTTTTTGTTAATTTTCATAGTTTCAACTGCAGCTTCGAGATGACTGCATGTTAATAAGTGGCAGCAAACGTTTATGAACTGAATAAAAATAAACGCAAAAAGATTCTCAATCACAGAAAAACTATTTAAAGTTGCACGAAGTAATATCTTGCATCACAAAAGGAGGAGTAATTATATATGAATAGCTAGCTATTAAAAATTTATTTTTTTGTTTATGCTTACTGTTTGTATTGGATAAAATAGGTTGGCCAATATTCATCTCATATCGCAGTGGCATCCCAGTAAAAATTTAAGAAATCTTTCTGCAAATGCATTTAAAAAATTTTGCAGATAACTAAAAAAATTAACTACCAAAAGTTCTATATTTAAATTGATAAACTTAAACCACCAATGTTCGATAAATTTCATCTTACGTATTGTTTGAATGCATCCCTACTTAGAGGAAAATTCAATGAAGTTACAAACTGAATTTGCATGAATCAGGCACCGAGTTATAGGTTTATTAATACCGTTATTTACTCTACGATAAGGAACGTAAAATAAGTTCCGAGTTCTTAATTTGCGAATAGTTGAACAAAGCCCAATCCTAGACAACAAAAAAGGACAGTTTATATGGTTATTTAGTACCTATATCTCTAATAAACATTATATCAAAGAATTTTCGGCTTGATTCAAGATCTTGCATACCAAGAAGCAAACACTTGGTATAATAAGACACGGCGGGTCAGAGACCAGATTTAGTTTTAGGGCAAAGTACCAGGGGTTTTTCTTCTGAAATGTTTTCTGGGAGTCATCACGAGTCATTTTAGCTAAAAATTAAAATCATTGATCGTGCGCTTTTTAGAAAATGCACGTTTAGGCGATTTTTTTATTTAACTTAGCAATAAAATACAAATCATACATAGGGTGTCCCGCAGCTGAGTGCAACTATTTACGGAGGTGAAAGATTATGTCGAGCTGAGCAAAAAATTGTATGGGATGGTATATTTTCACATTCTTATGAGCTACAGGATTAATTAATATTTCACGACTTTGATTCACGTTATTGTTTCTAGCAGAAAAACTAACTTACAGAGAACGTAATAAATGAAAATTTTTTTTATAAGTATATTTTTTTAGTACAGCCAACTTTTTTATTTTTAGAATGCAACAAAAGTCTAAAACGGATCGTATAAATGTAAAGTAAAGAGATCTTAGATTAAAAGGATCACAAAATCATTGGAGTTTTTTAAAATAAAGCCAAGCATTGAGCTTGACTTTGCAACAATGCAATGAAAGACCACGCCTAGATCCTTTTATCGTAGATTCTTTTCAGTTCAACTCTGCCTAATACATAAGTAAAAAGTATGGGAGTATTATGTCTACAGTATGATGAATATTTACACTTTGCAGCATTAAGCGGAAGCGAGTTTTGGTTACACAATAGGGATAACTTATGCAAATCATATTGCAGCTTAACACAATCGTAACCCACATTTTTAAAATTTTTCAGGACAACGTTTTTTCTGTTTTGGTCATTGTTAAAATCAAACTTATTTCATATATTGGGTAGTTTATTAAATTTTATTGAACTGTGTAAAAAAAAAAAAAAAAATTAGCTTAGTATTTCCCAAAAAATGTACTAATTAATTAAACACTTAAGTCGGTTTGTGTATTTATTTTTTACTTTTTAAGAATTTTTAGGGGTCGTAACCCACAATTTTTTTAAGAAAAATTAATTAAAGCAACAATATTTTTTTTTTTTATTTAATATTGCTTTTACTCTTAAACTAACTTTACTTATTAAGTTTTATTCAAGTAACAAAAAGAAGTGCAAAATATTCACATTGCAAAAAATTTAATTATAATTTTTAATAATAAGCTTTAATAATAATAAATGCAAACAAACAGATATAAAGAAATAAAAGTGACAAAAGAAAGAACACAATATCTAAAAATTTTTCGCAATTGGATAATTTGTTATTTCATAACAAAATTTTGAAAAAAAAAAAACAGGAAACTTGATTAATTAATTTTTAAGCAAAGTAATAATTAACATAATTTTATATTAAAAAAACTAGTTTAATGTAGCAGTGATATATAAAAATTAATGTGTTCGGATTGTCGTATGACTGGGGTCTTGCCAGTTGTAAGAGATATCAAGTCGGTGTACTTATTAACAGATAGTTTTATCGGTGTTGTATTAAGCTTTGAAATTTGTCCAATTATAAATTTTGAAACTGCTCTCTTTAACGAAATGGAACGGTAAGCGCATTGAGCATGGTTGGTCTTAAAAAAAAAGTTTGCTTGGCTCATTCTTTTTGACAGACAATTCCACCTGTATCATCTTTCCTTACCTATGGCAAGCAAATTATGCTTACCATAACATTTTGAGGAATGATGAGGACTTTGTATTAACTCAATTTTAAAAAAATGTGGGTTACGACAGTTTGTCACGCGAGCGACGATATGGTTAGCAGGAAAGTATAGTTTCAGGTCATCCGCATACATTAAGCAGCGTGAATTTCTGAAGGATAATGGAATATCATTGGCATATAATAGAAATAAAAGGGATCCTAAATGACTTCCTTGTGGGGGGAAACATTTATAATGTATGAGGAGAAATTGTTTATTCGAACAATTTGAGTTCGGTTTGTCAGATATGACTCAATCCAATTCAGCAAATTAGAGTGAAAACCTATTTTTCTTAGCTTATTTATCAGCTTTCTATGACTTATTCTATCAAAAGCAGGGGCGCATTTGGAAAAAAGTGCTGGGAGCTTAAGTTTTTTATCTATAGACTGGCTCAAATTTTTTTATAAAAAATGTTCCAAAAGTTACTGACATTTTAATTTTTTAATAAATCGCATTTCAAATGGTCGCCTCGACCTTGCTTCCTGTCATAGATACGGCTATCATACACACTTAAAAATTTGTATAGAATTTTTACACCGATCGGTGTTCCAGGAAGTCCTACACCGTTCGGTGTTAAAAAATACCATGTCAAAGTGCTAAAATTTTATATCCGAAATGGCATGTTTTTTCCACACCGATCGGTGTAAATACGTAAATATCAGATAGGATGTTTGTTTTATACTTCATAAGGTGTTTATTTAGAACACGCAAAATTATGATTTTTTTTACACCGAACGGTGTAGTTTTTAAAAAACAGATGTTTTTTACAATTTTTATTTATTCGAATGGGTAAAAAAATGTATACCAAATAAAATGGCAAACATGTTCTAAAAACCGATTTCGATTTCGATCAATTTGAACCCGTTCTTTTTATTTTATTAAAATTGTTAAAAATGTTTTAATTTTTTATAAAGCAATTGGTTAACTTTTAAATACAAAACTATGAATTAAAGATACAAAGATACTCCTTTTTCAGTGGAGCATAATAAAATAATTTCTCGATTGAATCGACGTGTTCAAGCAGCATACGGCGATAACAGTAGCAATTCAAGTCCAAGGCGTCGAATGCATCGCCTCTGTGTATTCAGCTTGTAGCAGCCCAAAAAAAGGTTTCCCATTTATTTCCAATTATTTTGCAGCAAGGAATCAACGTACCAAAATAATATTTTTCTTTTTTATTTCACAATCGGCAAATTTAATCCTAGTAAAATTGAACTAAAACCGAATGTAAAAAAGAGTTAATGTCACTTTTTACCGAAACCGTTTTCCCGAACATGATTGATAATTCTTAATCAATGTTAAGAATTGTTTCCACTTTCAGTCTTGAGAAATTTTAATTTTTAATTTGTTTGTCAATGATAATGTGATTCCAATGTTGCTATTTTTCTTTGCCTGTCTTATTTTACACCGATCGGATAAGTTCGACATTTCACACCGGGTAAGCTGTGTAAATTAACACTATTCGGTGTAAAAAATGTAAATATCCGCTGACCGTTGTGAATTTATTTTCTAAATTTTTTAGAGTGTAGATTTAATACTACGCTTCTCACAAAGAAGTAGTGACCGATCAAAATATTACTGACTTGGACACTCTTTACGATATATAAATTTAAGATAAATGTCTTTTTTCCAAAGGATACTATAAAAAAAGGAGTATAATTCTACTTTTTTCGGTAGTCAAAGTTTATTTTCAAGTGATTTCAAACTTTTGGCTTAAAAACGCAAACACAAAAGTTTTATTAATACTTCAGTACGCCAATGGTCGAAATTCGACCTTTTTGCGATACCGCCACCGAGCGACGCCGGGTATTCCAGCTAGAATTTTTCTTTAAAAACTATTTGGTGCACTCCTCCCTAATCCGATTCATTTAAAAAAAAAATTTGAGAAAATATTCAATAGTTTTTTTTTTGCATTTTCAAAAAAAAAGTTATTTGGCGGACCCTTTATATAGAATACGTATTGTGAGAATAAAACCAGAAAAGTTTATTATTTAGATTACATTTTTTTAAATCTTAAGGGTTGAAAAGGTAAATCGAGGAAGTTAAAAGGTGTAATATTGTGACAAAATACGAATAATTTAAAATTTAGTCTTGAAGTTTACTTTTAAAATTCTGAAAAAATCTAGGTTAGAAAAAGTAGACCCAAGAAGATTGGAAATAAATTGTATGTGTCAAAACGAAAAAATACTACCCATATAAGCTTCAAAATCCAAATGTAGAACAAAATATTTTAAAATAACGTGCTATTGACGAAAAATATTAATGTGATTTTCCTGGAATATCTTGGTTTTGTAAAATTGAGATATTAAATAAATGATTAAAGTCGATTTGTCGGATTCACACTGTGCATATAAATATGCGGTAAGAAAACGTTATTAAGGGCCAGTTTTTCAGTTCGAGTTTAAACGTTAGTTAAATTAAACCGAGAAAATTGGACGTTTAAACTCAGATTAGGCAAAACAGAAACACATTATATGATAATTTAAGTCAATTTAAATTCAACGAATGCTAAAATATCTAGTTAAACCGAGTTTAAACGTTCAATTTTGGTGAGTTAAACTCGGTGTAATTTAACTAAAGTTTAAACTCGTACTGAAAAACTGGCCCTAAGAAATCAGTAAATTTTGATGGAATTACAGAATATTATATTACTTACTTACTTAGGTGGTCGTAACAACCCGTGTCTGGGTTTCGGCCGACCTCATCAGCTCTCGCCAGGCGCCTCTGCTTTGCGCGCGCCTTCTCCAATCGGATACACCAAGTGCGGTTAGGGCTTCCTCAGCCTGGTCCATCCATCGGAGGCATGGTCTCCCTCGTCGTCGTTGACCAGCGACCCTCGCCTCGAGCACTTTTTTCGCTGGAGCTTCGTCGTCCATACGATGGACATGACCAGCCAGTGTAGTCGCAGTTATACGCCGAACTACGTCAATGTTATCGTAGAGCTCATACAGCTCGTGGTTCATTCGGATGCGATAGTCATCGCCGACTCGAACAGGACCGAAGATTTTACGAGGAACTTTTCTCTCGAACACCTCCAGAGCGGCTGCGTCAGTTTGCGAAACTACCCATGCCTCAGCTCCATAAAGCAGCACAGGTAGAACGAGCGTCTTGTAGAGTGTTAGTTTTGTCGATCGAGAGAGGGCTCTAGAACTTAGTTGCTTACTGAGCCCGTAGTAGCACCTATTAGCAATTATTGTTCTTCGCTTTATCTCCAGGCTGATTTCGTTGTTGGTATTAATGGCGGTGCCAAGGTATACGAACTCCTTGACTACTTCAAAGTTATAGCTGCCGGATGAAACGTGGGAGTCTAAACGCCGCGCTCCTTTGTTTGTAGACAGCATATACTTTGTTTTACCCTCATTTATCGTCAAACCCACTTTAGCTGATTCCTTTTCGATGCACAATATTCTGCCGACAATATCAATATCATCAGCGTACGGAAGGAGCTGGACACCTTTGTAGAAAATAGTGCCATTACGATGCACACCGGCCTTTCGTACGATCCCCTCCATGATGATGTTAAAGAGATCGTAAGACAGTGGATCGCTTTGCCTGAAACCTCTTTCGGTATTGAAGGTTTCGGAGAGGTCATTTCCTACCTTGACGGAGCTGCGTCTGTTGCACAACGTCATTCTGCAAAGTCTAATCAACTTTGCAGGTATACCGTATTCAGACATTGTTGCGTATAGGCAATCCCTTCTCGGGCTATCGAACGCAGCTTTAAAATCGACAAAAAGATGGTGTGTGTCAATTTGATTTTCGTGGGGTTTCTCCAGGACTTGTCGTAGCGTGAAAATCTGGTCTATGGTGGACTTACCAGGTCGAAAGCCACACTGATAAGGTCCAATCAGTGTTTTTGTAATCGGCTTTAATCTTTCACACAGTACGCTTGAGAGAACCTTATATGCGATGGAAATAAGACCGATACCTCTATAACTTGCGCAGATTGTTGGGTCTCCTTTTTAAGTATAGGGCACAGTACGCTGAGGTTCCAATCGTCGGGCATGCTTTCTTCTAGCCATATTTTGCTGATGAGCTAATGCATGCGCCTTATCAATTCATCGCCGCCGGTTTTAAACAATTCAGCTGACAGGCCGTCAGCACACGCTACTTTATTGTTTTTGAGTCGTTGGATAGCAACTCGAATCTCTTCATGGCTAGGTGGTGGTACTTCCACTCCGTCATCGTTGATTGGTGGCTCTGAACTGCGCTCTCCATGGGCGGCATTGGTGGCAGAATATTATATACATATAATATTATATACCTATAAATATATGTATATTTATACGACAGAATATTATATACATATAAATATTCAGAAGATTTACTTTGCCCTTCATTCCTTTTTCTTTGCGGTGTCTGATCTTGGTGTTATCAACTAAATAATTGTGTGTTTAAATGTTTTTAATATAAACTATATAAATAATTATAACAAACTATTTTGAAGAAAGTTATCTTTTTTTTTTGCAAATAATATTTTTTAAGAAAAAAAATGTACAACTAATTTGCGATTTTAAGAATAACGATGGTTAAATTTAAAAAATTTTCCAAAAATTTGCTTTTTAGAATGAAATGTAATTTAAATTTGGTGGGTTTAATTCCCACCCGACACAGAATGTTTTTTTAATTGAATTAATTTTTCTGTTCGGCCGTCGCCTCTCTGCAGACAATGGCAAACCTCAGAGAGTAAAAACTGCCATGAAAGCTTCTTGAGAACATAAGCCGTTCGGAGTCGGCATACAGCATCTAGGTCGAGCTCTCGATCATTTGTGTTCAAACATTTCAAAACACGCACAACACAATTGATCATAAAAAGCTCGGCCAAAGTCCTTTCAAGGGCTGAAATTGCCATTTCGTTTTTTTTTTCGTAATTCAAAAAATAAAAGACAAAAATTTATAACCAACAAATTAAAAATTTCTAGCAAATTAATGAAAACTTCCAAGATTTTTTTTTATGCTCGTGGGTTTTAGTTTATAATAAATAGAAAATGTGTAGTAAATAATAACAATTTTGCTTTAACTTATTTGTTGAAGTTGATAAAATTATGGGTTTTTTTGTGCGTTAGTGACTTTTGGTTTAAATTTGTTGGCGAGACTGACGTGTACACTTGTTTAACCAACAAAATGTTCACTCTTCGCCTTTCTGATAGTAATAGTTGTTGTTTGTGAAGTTTTCGCTTACCAGCAAGCAACTGCTGAGAGATGAAGCATGCAAAACAATAATACATAAAATACACAAATTAAAAAATTTGTATAATATATTTTTATATACGTTTTTATTTCTATTCGTCCATTTTGGGAGAGGGTTTTAACCCCCCAAAATCCCCCTTGTGTTTGCCCCTGATCAAAAGACTTGGGAAAAAATCAGTGTAAACAACATCGCATTGAGACCCTTTTTCAAAATGATTCAAAATTAAGTTGCTAAAAATAGTAAGATTGGATTGTGTAGATTTACCACTTATGAAGCCGTGTTGAAGCGGAGATTTTATCTTTTATTGTAAATGCAAGTTTTTTATACACAATTTTTTCAAAAAGCTAAGGAATCACTGAAATTTTGCTTATTGAACTATAGTTAGTGACCTGGTTTTTGGAACCTGACTTGTAAATAGGGATGATAAAAGATCACTTCCAGTTTAACAAATATTTACCCTTAGATAGTGAGTTATTGGTAATACTGAAAGCGGAAAAGCTACTGCTGAAGCACATTGTTTTAGAAATGAAGGATGAATACCATCCATACCTGGTTGCTTCTTAGAGTCCAGAGCTAACAACTCGTTTAAAACTTCTGCTACACTGAGATCAGCTATATTTAAGGGGCATTCATAGAAATTCAATCCATTATCAGATTGGTCTGAAGGTGAAGGGGAAACATAAACAGAACGAAAAAACTCTGCAAAGAGATTACAAATTAATAACGGATCAGAAGTAGTATTGTGTACATGGTGACAAAAAATAAGCATATACAACATTTTTCATACAATAAACTTTATTGTCAATGAAATAAGGAAAATAAAATCAATAAAATCAAAATTTAATGCATAAGTAATAACATATTTAGCTGGTTTTGAATTGACCTCCTCCAGCACGAATACACAATTTCAAAGGCTTTTCAAAATTTTTTGGCTATGGGCCGCAGCTCCTCCAACGTTAATCGATCCCACTCTCGACACAACGCTTGCTTTAAGGACTTTAAACTTTGGTGTCGCTAAGCACAAGTTCTTGCCTCTAAAATTGAAATTATGCTATAGTCAATAGGATTGAGGTCCGGTGAATATGGCGGCCATTCTTGAGACGTGATAAAATCCGAAAAATGAACTCTACACCAATCTTGTGTTATTCTTGCTTTGTGAGCTGGGGCTGAGTCTTGCTGGAAGGTCCATCTTACTTCGCCAAAGTGCTGTTGAGCCCAGGGAAGGACAACGGGTTCCGAGATATTGCGACGGTACACTTCTTGATTTCTACTCCTTGATCAACAAAAACAAGGGGTGTTCTTACCGCTGGCACAAATACCTGCTCAAAGCATGACGGATTGTGGATTTTGGCAATGTTCGATAATGAAGGATGGCCCAGGAGCTTCTGTTTTTTTTTTTTTTTTTTTTTTAGACTTAACCAGCACTCAGGGGATGCCCCCTATAAATGCACAGGGTGATAGTTAGTTGGAGGGTGGAAAGATGGATTCTGTTGACCGGATAGGATCGTTTTGTCTATTGTGCTTTTGCTCAAAGGTGAACACTTTCATCTGTGAAGAGAATTTTATTCCATCCCATACCTGCGGCCCGACGCAAAAGCATGCGTCATCTTTGGAACTGATCTTTCTTGTTCTTGTCCGTTAACAACTGTCCTCATTGGTGCTTGTAGGCATAAAGTTCAAGATATTTTTTTGCCATAAGTCGCAATAATTCACGGGTAATACCCGTCTCACGAGCTATTTTTCTCATTGAAACTGCTGGATTTCTTTTAAGCCGTTTTTTGATGATTTTTCGGTTGTTAGAAATGTTTATGGTTAATTTTATTCCTCTTGCTGGTCTATCCTCTCCCCGGTCCCAGGTTCCCGGTCATGTTAATTTGTTTAATATGATAAAAATGTGGGAGCCCTTGTGTTGATGCAGTGTAGCGTTCTGTCGCATTATGCCTAGATTTGTATCTCCAGCCAAATTTTATATATAAAAAAGTTGAAAGTTTAATAGAATTATTGACCCATTCTGGGATACAAAGTCGCAATGGTTGCGTTTTAGAGTTGATTAGGAGGCAATGTATTCTTATCTGTTTAGTTGCTTTATGTTGAACATTTATGTTCAATATGCTGCGACATTCACTTGGGTTGCATCGCAGCGTTCTGTCGTGTCTTATGCCTTAAGTTTGCATTTTCCTACATATAGTTTATAGTACTTAGACTTTGAGGTTATGATCCTCTTGGAAATGCATTATCGCGGTATTACCGTGTTTTTTCAGATATTTTGTATAGGGTTGGTCAGAAAGTGTGGTAACAGATAATTGTTAGATTTTTATGTAATTATATTCTTAGTTTATGTTAAATCATTCAATTGTCTGTGTCAAAAATTTTTTGATTGACATTTTAACGGTTCATGTTCCGCAAAAATAACATGTTTGGTGCAAGCGACTTATCTAAGGTGCCTGTTCCTAATAGTTATTATTCAACATCCGCCTTGAGTAGGTTAAATGTCATTATTCTGCAGAATAGATGTGGCTCCCCTTAGTGGAGAGAATCTGCTTGGTCATATTAGATAGTGAAGCATTATAATATTCGTCCTTGCGTTGAAATAAATTTAAGTTTTTTCATTTAATATATTAGATTTTTCTTATAAATAAACATAGCTGTATGAATTTTAATGTATATATTTATGTAAAATTTATAGTGTTTGTCTGTCCGAAAGTAATTCCAGATATGCTTGCTAGGTAATAGGTAAATATACATGTATCTTTTTCCTACTGGGTGGCTTTTAGTCGAGAGAGAGAGGCTGTTTTGGTTTTTTATCAAACATTTTTATTAATAATTACTCTCTGAGCACATTGAGAGGAGGGTGTGGCCTATTCGTAAATGCTCTTAATACCCAGTAAGAATAATGTAAAAAGGAAATTGTATTTTAATATAAATACCCAGTAGTAAGTTGTATAGTTTTATAAATTGTAATGTGAACATTCATGCAAAATTAATTTTATCGCGGATATTATTATACATTTTATTGTCTGATATCTCTTGTCTATTGTATTTTAATATAAATACCCAGTAGTAAGTTGGATAGTTTTATAAATTGTAATGTGAACATTCATGCAAAATTAGTTTTATAGCGGATATTATTATACATTTTATTGTCTGATATCTCTTGTCTTTTGTATATGAACACATGTAGATTGTGTGCTTAAGGCTGTGATTATGCCAAACATTTGCAGTTCTAAGTTGTTTTAATTGTTAATGTTTTGGTATTTATCAGCATGTAGATAAGTTTTTTTAGAATATATTAAAATATTTTATAAGTTGATTTGATAAGACCTAAGCTGATGCATATTGTGCATAGTGTGGGTTTATTGTATCGGAGAGCATAAGCCAGAACTAGGCAATTATTTTCATAGGGATGGTTGTCCTTGGTGCCTAGTTTTTTTGTGATGATTAACCGTGCTATGGAGTACTCGGTTATAGTTCCGTTTTGGCTACATCGCCAAGGAAATCAACTAAAATAACGTTTCAGAGCCTATGTTTCCAAACTCTTTATGTGTAAAGGATTAAGGGAGTGAATGTTTATATCCACAGCTTGGTTTTTATGCATTTGAGAGTATAAGCCAGAACTAAATTTGTGTCTTTACTTGATGGTTGCTTCTCACAATTACTAATTTTGAACCGGAGAAAATTAAGTCAGTTTTTGTGGGTGATTTTGCTAGTTCCGTTTTGGCTACATCGCCAAGGAAAGCAACTAAATAACGTTTCAGAGCCTACGTTTCTAAACTTTTAATACGGATGATGGGCTTTGCAATTTGTATTTTTATACGAAAGGCTGGTAGTCAATGTCTTCACAGAATAGTTATTCTCATAAACTGTCTATTCGAAAAGCTGCTGTGGTGGTTAGAGTCTGACAATTTGATGTATAATATTGTTATTGTAAAGTAGTATGTGCAATAGAGTCTATATCAAGTGAATGAAATTGTTAAGAAACATTTATGTAGATATCACTCAAGATATGCAATGATACCTACCAAAATAATAAAGTTTTCTTAACTGCTAATAAATGAGTTTATCATACCCATTTTGGTTCAAAATTTGGTTAGGTTAGCTTAGGACTCGTGTTATGTTTGTGAACAAATGGAAGAGTAGAATCTATGTTGTATAACTTGTGAAATGAATGTAGTTGTTTATTTAAAAAAAATGCAAATGCGGAAATAAAATATGCAATTAAAAAAATTATTAACAAAAATCACAACTGTTTTTGTTGGTACAGCGACGATATTCTAATTCTAGTCCGGGTCATAGAGGGATATATAAAAAAGGCCCACACCAAATTTTAAGATAATCAGTCCATTAAAACTTGAGATATCATGTCAAACGTGTTGGAAAAAGTAGTTCCGAGAAAAACTTGTTTAAAGATTTGAGCAAATTTACAGGCAGTCAAAGTTATAGGCGTCAATAAAATACCTATAACGCCGTAAATTATTGATACTTGAGATTTTTTTGAAAGATATATTCATAAAGGTCTAATTTTATACACTAGAATACTGCCCTAACATGGTCTTTTATGATTCCATTTTCCCCTCCCCTAGGTTGGAGCCAAAGGTGTAGAGTCCTTGACCTGTGATTACATTTTAACGAATATACTTGACTTATCTACCATCGAGTCGGAGCAGTTGTCGTGCACATCTTGCAAGAGCAAAGAGAAGGCCATATCGCGCTGCAGCGACTGTGCCAACTTCTTGTGCGGTGGCTGTGACAATGCCCATAAATATATGCGCTGTTTTGAGAACCACGAGGTGGTCAAGTTAGAGGATTTGCAGAAGGCTACTGCTGACAAGCCATTGACTATACACAAGCCGCTCTTCTGCAACGTTCATACTGCAGAGAATCTTAAGTATTACTGCTTCAATTGCCAGATTCCGGTGTGCAACGATTGCCTCATTGCCGATCACAAGGGCAGCGAGCATCATTATGATATTATTGCCAGTGCAGAAAAGTCTGTGCGTGTGGATGTGGAGAATCTTATGAAAGAGGCTAAGTCAAAGGTAAGCTCACACAATATTGTATTAATTGTCTTTTATTAATTTTTTGTTTTCACTGGTGAATAGGTGCAATATTGCGATTCTGCCGCATCCAATCTATCAAGTGCTCTCACTGAGCTGCAAACTCAGCACGACTCTGCTCGCGATCTTATCACTGAGACTTTTCAAAACTTTATGAAGATTCTCGAGCAGTGTCGCGAGGCATCACTCACTGAATTGAGTAAGCTTCACTCTGAGCGTGAGCTAAAAATCATGGATTTGCTGCAAAACATTGAGAATACGATGGGTAAGATTGAGGGCACCTGTAAGTTTACTACACGTGTTCTCGATCAAGCTAATGCGGCAGAATTTCTCTCTATGAAAAAGCTGATTAGCGTCCAGTTTATAAATTTGATCAACAATACGCCAAAATGCGACATCAACTACTCACTTACGTTTGACACAAAGTTGGAGAAATTTGAACAATTAGCTCGGGATACTTTTGGAAAATTTCGTACCGAATCAACACCACCATCTCCCAAAGAGAGCACTCCGCCACCCACTCTACCGGGCATGCCACCATCTATGATGGGTCAACGCAATAGTTCGCATCATTCTCAGGGACAGTTGGCGAGTTCTGTTACTGCAAGCAGCCCCATATCGCTTCCTACTTCTATGCAGTCATCCTTTGATGGTGACCTATCAGTTTTAGGCAACGGTTTTATGATGCCCAATGTTTTGACACCAGAATCGCCGCCACAACCATCCATGCATCATCACCATCATCATCACCATCAGCAACAACAGCAACAACAACAGCAACAACAACAGCAACAACAACAGCAACAACATCATCAACAACAACAACAACAACATCATCATCAGCAGCAACAACAACAACAGCAGCAGCACCAACAACAGCAGCAGCAACACCAGCAAACACCACAACACGTTAGTGTGAACAACAGCTTTAACATCGTAGGTGGTGCCGCGCAATCAAGCAACATGAATGGTATGTTAAGTGGAGGTGGTCTTTCCGCTGCTGGCAGCGGTATTGGAAACCCTCATCTCTCAAGCGGTCAGCTGGGCCAAAACATGAATGGCTTAAACAATGCGCTCAATGGTGGCGTCATCAATAATGGAATGAATGGCGGACTAAATGGCACTCTCAATGGTTCAGTTAGCGGCAGTGCTTCTGGACCACCGCCAGCATTCAACAGTATTCTCGAATACAATTTATCTCGTCTTGCCAGTTTAACTGAAAACACACCCGATACTTTGAGTGATAATTTGCCGATGGGAAATGGCGGAGGTGCTGCAGGCCATCATCAAGCAGTTGTACCCGCTGCTGCACAAAATCAAACAATTACTTTAGCTGATATTCTCTCAGGAGATCAACGCGCCTTCAACAATTTGCAAGCTTTGGCCAAACTGGGCTTGAATAATAATGGTAAGCGGTGGTATTTATATGACTCCTTTGTATCCTAGCTGTGTGTATCAGTGCTCAGGTGGTATTTTAAGTTCATTGATATTTTCAGTTGAAAATTGAAATAGAAATTTCATGATATTTTTTATGATTTTTTAATATGAATGTCACAAAACACGGTTTTGAAAATAATCCGGAAATGTTTCATATGCTTATTTAGTGTAAATATTTCGTAGTTTTCTTATTTTTTTGTTAATTTAATTTATTATTTATTTTTATGCTTTCTCCTGTTGCATACTTTTCGTTGGTTTTATAATTTCCACACAATCACAACTACAACCAACAACTACAACCACACACTTCTACTTTAACCCATTCACGTATTACATCTACTACCACCCCACCGTATTGTTGGCATTACAAGTAGATTTTCACACAGACATGACAAGCAATCAGCTTTTATCGAGTGGACCCTCACCGGGCATTGATTGTTTATTGCCAGATTTTTGCTTACCACCATCAACTTCACCCAATTTGCCGGTGCTGCCACCTCTTGGAGGATCTGTCGACGACATGAGCATTACGAATTTCCATGCTGGAGCCACGCCTGGCGGTGGCAATATTGTGACTGGTCGCAACAAGGCCACGCCCATGCAGATTCGTTGTAAATTCGGTTCACTAGGCACTTCCAAGGGTCAGTTCAATTCGCCGCATGGCTTCTGTTTGGGTGTTGACGAGGAGATCATCGTAGCAGATACTAATAACCATCGCATTGAAGTTTTTGACAAGACCGGCACATTAAAGTTTCAATTTGGCGTACCTGGTAAGGAGGAGGGACAACTTTGGTATCCACGAAAGGTGGCTGTCATGCATACCAATGGCAAGTTTGTGGTTTGTGACCGTGGCAATGAGCGCTCTCGAATGCAAATTTTCTCCAAGTGTGGTCATTTCATGCGAAAAATTGCCATCAGGTACCTATGATTAGAAAAATATAATAAAAATATTAAATAATGCTCCTCTCTCTTTATGCAGATACATTGATATTGTGGCTGGTTTGGCTGTTACTTCCAAGGGTCACATTGTAGCTGTGGACAGCGTGTCACCAACCGTATTTGTCATCTCAGAAGATGGTGAATTAGTGCGTTGGTTTGATTGCAGCGACTACATGCGTGAGCCATCTGACATTGCTATCAGAGGTACGCTAAGTGCATCTGTTACCTCATGTCCCATAGCCTAACTTTCTTCTTTTAATATCTTAGATAATGATTTCTATGTGTGCGATTTCAAAGGCCATTGTGTGGCCGTTTTCCAAGAGGATGGCACCTTTCAGTATCGCATTGGCAATGAGAAAGTTACTTGTTTCCCCAATGGCATCGATATATCAAATGCTGGAGATATCTTGATTGGAGACTCTCATGGAAATCGCTTTCACGTTGCTTGTTATTCGCGTGACGGTGTTCTACAGTCTGAATTCGAATGCCCTCATGTCAAGGTACGCTTTTTTGTGTTGGAAATTTAATTTTTCCGATATTTGTGAGTTTTTTGAAAAGAATTGGTTTCACCAAAAATGCGCAACTGGATTATTATTTTTAAGCACGCTTTAGTTACGCAGTTTTGGTGAATCTACTACTACATTTGGTGAAAAAAATCACTGATGCTTTGCATAACTCAGCCTTAATTAAAGTATAATAAGAATTGAAATCACAGATGATATCAACCTTATTAAGAACGATAAATGTCGCAATTTTGTTCACTACTTCTTTTATATTTCAAAATCATTGAAACTATCAAGACTAGTTCGTTTAACATTACCAGCTATTGGTAACTATTTTTTTTACCAGCTTAGCGATAGTGAAACATCTCTTGCCTATCACTAGAGACTTTAGTGATAGCGTTATTTTGCTGCACTATAACTAAATTTAGTGGTAGTGACTAAATTTGCACTACACTCAAATAGTGCAAAATTTGAGCAGTCTACATGGAAGCTGCAATTTAAAATGTTTCCATTCAACTTTCAAATAAATATATTATTAAAATATTATTTCAAGAAGAAATAAAGCAAGTGTCTAATATCGAAAAGCTTGTTATATGCCAAAGCAAATATTTGTTAGCATCTTTTGTTTTTCTTGCTTTTGAATACACAATACTAAAAATTAACTGTTGACCTTTTCTTTCGACTAACTGAAAACTTTCTGTGTTCCTTTACACAGCGGACCAGAAACCGGATTTAGTTTTAGGTCAAAGTACCAGGGGTTTTTCTTCTGAAATGTTTTCTGGGGGTCATCACGAGTCATTTCAGCTAAAAATGAAAATCATTGATCGGGCGCTTTTTAAAAAAAAATGCACGTTTAGGTGATTAGCGATAAAATACAAATCATGCATAGGGTGTCCCTCCGTGTCTACAATAAGTGCAGGTATTTTTTGCAATATTAATTTTTGAATTTTTTTTTCCACTATTATAAATCCATATAATAATTCCACTATCAATTCACTAATGTATAGTCAGAGCTGTAAATGAATCAGATTGATTCATGATTCCATCACAACTTGATTGGCAAAACAAAGATTGAATTAATTTGTGCCTTAAATCATTTAGGCCAGAATACATATAGAGGCACTCCAGAATCGAAATTTTTTTTTTCATTTTAACTCTTTAACGCCCAAATTTGTGATTTTTACCTTGTCTTTCAACCTCATGTAACATGATGAAAAAATTTAATACAATTTAAAAAAATAAAGAAACATTTTTTCTTTCATCGTAAAATTCGAAGACAAGAAAAAGTTGTAAACAAAACACTGTCACTTTACCAAATGTCAACGAGAGACGCTGATATTTGGCAGCCTTGCCATAGATACATGTGGCAACCTACTAAAAAAATCGTTGAATCGGACAGTTAAGTCCGGTTCACTGTGTGAATTAGACATCTGCACGAATACATCCGAACGCCTCTTCAAAACATTTGTTTGAAACACGTGTACATTAGAGTGGTCCTTATATGGCTTTTTTTTGGAATTTCCAAGATGGATTGTTTTAGATCGGCTTCAAATGTCAAAAAAAAATTTTTCGAATTTTTTCAGATTTTTAAATTGACTCTCTAGTCACCCTGTACGTTGATCTTTCTGTATTCTGTTCAAATTCCGATTACGGCCAAACGGATACAGCTAGATAGATAAAATTTGGTACAGACAATATTTAGAGTCATAGTCTGACTGGGGGATAATCGAAAAAAATGGGCATAATCGAATAATGATTTCTCCTATCTCCCATATAAGCATTTTTACACATTGTATGGGAGGTAGGCGTTAACAATAATCACTTAGGCTCATTTTTCGTCCCAAACAGCTTAATGATATTTAAGTTATCTGTACCAAATTTCATGCACCTAGCTTTATCCGTTTGACCGTAATCGTTATTTCAACATACTACAGAAAAACGGACGAACAGGGTGACTCAGGGCTCAACATATTCAATAAGCAGACGGTCAGGCAGAGGAACAAATATAAGAATACGGCTTAAGTGACGCTGATCCTTCCCTGCGTTACAAACTTATGGACAAATCGAAAACACCATGAGCCCTCAGTCATCCTGTTGGTAACTAATTTTTTTAAATTGAAGTCAGGCTGTAGCGAATATTTAGTAAATGAATAGTGCACACAATTCAATCTTTAAAGTATTATTTCTTTTATTAGTATTAGTTCAAAGTATAACAGGAAGTCGATCATTCAAAATAAATATTGTTTCATGATCGTCTCTTTTTTGAAATCAGGAAATATTTTTCTGTATTCAGAGACAATTTGCAACACAAATATTTTTTGTTCTTCGTTTCGCGTCAAAATGTCGTTGTATTCCGAAAACAAATGAACTCCTCTTTCTGCAACGTCATTTACTACCTTTAAATTTTTTATAATATTTAAGCCTCGTTGATAATTTTTATTCTGATCCCAAAGAGCTGGATCTATCTTCAAAAACTGGTCATCAATCTCGAATCTGAGAAACAAATTTCTTGATTGAGGGGTAATAAAATAATCCATCTGTTTTTCACATAAACTGCTAATATCGTCCCCACTTATTTGTATACGTTTTGGATAGCAACTATCAATATCTTCTAAAGGACTCAATTTTAATACCATTTTTCTCTTAACTTCGAGCGGCAATAGAACCCACGGTACCATCTCTTCGCTGACTCATGAGAAAATCTTTGCTTCTTTGATCAATTTTTGTCGACTCTATAGCAGAATTGTCAGCAATATCAAATAAATTTTCAAGGTCAGCAGAAAACGTTTGTTCTTTCTCCAGATTATATGGTTTTCCTGCATTTTTATGTATGTTCGACCACTGTGAATGAAGGTCTAACAATTTGTCAATGCACCTTGCTTCATATTTAACAGGCAAACGAACTCTTTCCCAAAACACTTTCACTTGTTCTATGACAGACTTACAATTCACTCTTAATTTTTTCCGAGGATTTATAATCTTAATGTTATAAAACAACACTTGTAAAACTTGCCCGTTTGAAGGAAGTTGATCCCCATCAATCGAAGATTTAATATCGCCTATTAAAAATATGTTTTTAATCGTTTCTGAGCTTGATGCCATGATGTTATTTTACATAAATAGAAAGATTTAAAAACTCGTATGAATTAAAACACAAAGCTTATTTTTATTAAGAAAAAAACGACTTGCCAACTTAAAATAAATGTAAATAAATAAATAAACTTAAAATAAATGTTTTCCATGTTGACGTCACAGTCCCGTTATATTTTTTTATCAGCGTCACTTTCTAAGTCGGCTACGTCGTATTCGTATATTTGTTCCTCTGCCTGACCATCTGCTTATTGAATATGTTGAGCCCTGAGTCACCCTGTTCATCCGTTTTTCTGTAGTATGTTGAAATAACGATTACGGTCAAACGGATAAAGCTAGGTGCATGAAATTTGGTACAGATAACTTAAATATAATTAAGCTGTTTGACACGAAAAATGAGCCTAAGTGATTATTGTTAACGCCTACCTCCCATACAATGTTTAAAAATGCTTATATGGGAGATAGGAGAAATCATTATTCGATTGTGCCCATTTTCCCCATTTCCCCCAGTCAGACTATGACTCTAAATATTGTCTGTACCAAATTTTATCAATCTAGCTGTATCCGTTTGGCCGTAATCGTAATTTGAACAGAATACAGAAAGATCAACGTACAGGGTGACTAGAGAGTTAATTTAAAAATCTGAAAAAATTCGAAAAATTTTTTTTTGACATTTAGAGCCGATCTAAGTTGATCCATCATGATGTTGATTTTAAGGACCACTCTAGTGTACATACACTCTATCATTGTCAACAACCAACTTCGAGTGAGTATGCTACAAAACAAAATAAAAACATTCGAATACTGTACTCAAAACCGAAATGTTTTCAATATGAAATTTCCTCGCGTACTTGTGCTCGTATACAAAGTACATGTATATAAGTTAGATGAAATAAAAGAATGTGAAAACAATTCATACAAACCTTAAAAAGGATAAAATTTAATTTTTTAAGCTTCAATACTTTTAAAAGAAAGTGAATAAAATAAAATTAAAATAAAGTTGACTTTTTTAGACATGATTTCTTTAAGCTGATCTTCATATCTATTTCGAGCTGTACAGCAAAATCTACTTGGTGTACTTGCTATGTTTTGAAAAGACAAAGTAGTCTGCATGAAAAATAGCTATGCAACCAGCCCAAAGTTTTGTACACACTCTATTAAGATCCAACCGGATGTTGTACACAACTCGCCTCAGCCTGTGTTTGATTTGAAAGTACTGTACACAAGTTTGAAAGATACTATAAAAGGTGGTACAGTACGAAAGTGTGTAATTTGAACCTTTGAAAGTGTGAATGAACCTTTATTTTTGAACATGGTGGTATTTCGATGCTAAATTTAGGTCCGGTGGCACCGGACCGAATAATTTAGATCGGTGCCACCAAACTCACTTCAAAATTGAGATTTTTCGATCATTTTCATTTTAATTTTGAAAAACTTTTTATGCAATATGAAACGCCATTTTGTGTACACAGTAACTAAAAAAAAATGTATGCTCTTTAATTGCTGCCTTAAAAATTTAACGAAATTTCGTTAAATATTGTTGGAACTTTAATACAATTTATACACGAAACTTTAAAAAAGATATATTTCTTAAGTTGTAGCGAAAAAAAGAGGGATAAATAAAGTAATAAAAAATTTTCCTATACAAGAATAAAACTCCAAGCAATCAGATAAAATCTGATGAATCTCGTGGCGGCCGTGGCGTAGTGGGTAGAGTGTGTGACTCTTACGCCAGAGAACCCAGGTTCGAATCCTCCATCCGACACAGAAAGTTTTTTCAATGGGATTAATTATTCTGTTCGGCCGTCACCTCTTTGCAGACAATGGCAAACCTCAGAGAGTAAAAACTGCCATGAAAAGCTTCTTGAGAACATAAGCCGGAGTCGGCTCGGAGTCGGCGTAAAACATGTAGGTCCAGTTCTCGATCATTTGTGTGCAAAACATTTCACATCACACACAGCACAATTGATCATAAGAAGCTCAGTCAAAGTCCTTTCAAGGGCTGAAATGGCCATTTTCGTTTTCGTTAATCAGATAAAATCAAAAGTCACTATTAAAAAAATTCGCATTATTTTTTTTTTTTATTATTTTTAAGTATGTATTATAACAACTCTTTCTGAACACATTTCTAAAGATTTTTGCTGGGAAAAGTGAAAATTAATAATTTTATAACATTTTAGCTAAAGTATGTTTTGGCGAAAATGAGCATATTTATATGGAAAGTAACAATTCTTACAAAATTTCAAAAGCAATTAAAAAAAAAAAAAAAAAAAAATAGAAAATAGGTATAGAAATTAGTTTGATAAAAAAATTTTATTTTAATTTTACGCACATTAGCTAGTGGGGTAAAAATAAATAAAAAAGGTTTAGTAAACTTTTAAAAGAAACTCATTCAATTTACATTGAGCATTACTCATGGTATTATATGCCAATGACTGTTCTTGCTCGAAAGAGTTGACGAAAATTGAAATCAAAGAATGGACCATTTAAGAGCTAGTCGTGAGCAACATTTGAACGAAATAATCTCTAAACATTGAGCTGTAGGAACCAAACTATCATTCCAAATAAAGATTTGCATCAATACATTGATTTTTATGTATTTGGCTTAGAAAACAAATCATATTGGACCACCCACCCATATTAGATTAAATATGTTATGAATTGTGTTTGATAAATAAGGTAATTCTTAATTTTTTGTTTATTTTAATTAATGGCAATAGTTTTTAATTTATGTCAAAGGTAAGATTTCTTAATTTGGGTGTTACAGGTAGCTTTTAAAATAGGCATATTTCGCCGATTTGAAACCGTATTTTTGAATTTTTTTTTTGTATTATATAACTACCATACACAAATATATCGTTGCCTTAATATCTCAAAAGGGCGTATCTCAAAAGGCCCTTTCTCAATAGAAGAAGGAAAACACTTAATAAAAATTAAGTTATTAAGTTGAACATTTTTTGCAACGTCTGTACCAAATTGTATTGTTATTAATTGCTTTTTACGGATTTTACGGGAAATTTTCATTTCAGGATATATGAGTGGTGGGTGTATTCTTTGCCCGATTTTAATATAACTTCACACATTTGAAGTTGATTTCAGTTGATTTCACAAACATCCTTGTTGAATTTTATTGTAATTAGTTTATTATTGGGAATTTTATACTGATTTTTCGTTTAGGGAAATATGTCAGGATGGCATGTCCTTCATCCGATTTTAGCCAAAATTTAAATTTTTCTTAATTTAAGCAATAGTCTTGTCTGTACCAAATTTAAATTCTCTACGATAACGCCTTCTATTTTTGGCCATCTGTTGTCTGAACTCTCGACACTGCAGCGTGGCCTTTCATTCTGAGACTTTTAATTCTATTGTGAAGAATCCAAGGTTCTTGGAGCCTTGCTATGTCGATGCCATTCGCCTCCATGCAACGCATCATCGTTGCTGATGCTGACCTACTATGGTGTAGATTGAGCTGACACGCGACGAGGTTTTACTGGTACGGACACCCACCATCCGCCCTGTTGGTTTCTCCCTTGCAGAATTCCCCACCACCCTCCCCAGACCCAGGGGTTTCATCGCACTCACCTTGCATCCTTTGGGAATTTGATGAGAGCTTGAGCAAGGCCGCAGTTGAGTTTGCCTGATCGCTTCCACCTCATCCGTCCGGCACCACACGGTGAACTTAACGCCTCCTTCCTTTGCATCTCCGAACTTCGTTGCGTTACTAACTCTTCATTTAGAATTGTCTGCAACGCACCGGTTCTGGGTCTGCAAACTCAGCCCCTTCTCATAAGTTCGTGAGCTTTGGCACGGTTCGGCACAGTCGTACTTTGGATGATGGGTTCTTGCACTTAAGTACAATAATTCCATGCTCTAAGCTTGCATTGCCAACAAATCCTACATCGCCATCACTTTCTCATTGATGGTCTCGAGAGACTCCAAGAGAGCGGATTTAAAGGCTGCTAACTGAGACTCTCCCAACTCACTATCGATGGAGTAATCAACGATGCCCATTAAGAGGTTCTTTTCCTCTACCGTAGCATAGGATGCACGGCCGCTTCTAATAACCCCTTCCGTGTAGAATTTCCCTCAAGCTGAACTCTTCGACTTCGCGGCCTCAACACTTTGTTTAGGCAAAGGTTTGCTATCGCTTGGTTTCTGACTATCAGCGCTCCACGATTTCGCCTGGCTATCGCCTTTTGAAGGTTCTTCACCAGCTTCCATCGTGCTTCCTTTATGTGGAAGGCTATCAACCTTTACAGGATGTCCACCTTCCCCATCCTTACCCGAAGAGCTAACAGCCGTAAGTTGCCCACCTTTCGACTCATAGGATCGACTCGCCCCTTTAACAACTTCGCCGAAAGATCCAGGCTGATCCCTGAATCTTTTCCGCTCGTTCGTTTCCGGTGTGGACTCATCGCATGACATGGTTTGGAATTAGTCATTTTCCTGACAGGGGACTCGGAAGTAGTCTCCCTAACGGTTGTTTCCGCCCTCTTTCGCTTCCTCCTCAGCTTTTGCTTCTCCTTAGCAAGGAGCAGCTTTGCCTTAGATTCAGCTTCGTTCCCTGGCGCTGCAGCTTCGACAGGACTGGCTGACAATTCCCTTCCTTTCGAAATTTAACTGTACACCAGGCTCGGCAGGTTACCTTGCGGCTTCCCGCACCCTTCCACTGTTAAATCCTTTGGGATTCCACCGCGCACCATTCCTTTTTTTTTATTTTTTTGGTAATATCCATAGAGATCCCACGAGTTGGGGAGAAATAACGGATCGAAAGGACAGATATCCCCATTATCCGCACTACCCTATTAATATACAACAGGGAGTGGGCTGCCCTTAGGAGACACCATTCGCGATCTAACACCCCTAGACCCTGCACCGTCGGTGCAATCTCACTCGGCATGGCGTCTACAACCTGAGAAATGGGGAGTGACTTAGTTCGTTGCGACACAAAGCCTAACCCAAAAGCCTTTGTGTCTTTGCAACTTAAGCCTCTACATCGCATCAAGGTTGTAAACCATGCGTAGAGGCCCTAAAACTATTAGATGATGTTTACAACTCAGGGTCAGTTTTTCAGTACGAGTTTAAACTTTAGTTGAATTAACCCGAGCTTAACTCACTAAAATTGGACGTTTGAACTCGGTTTTACTAGATATTTTAGCATTCGTTGAATTTAAATTGATTTAAATTATCATATAATGTGTTTCTTTTTTGCCTAAACCGAGCATAAACGTCCAATTTTAGTGAGATCAACTCGGTCTAATTAATTTAACTAAAGTTTAAACTCCTACTGAAAAACTGGCCCTTAAAAATACATTTTATTAGGTGGCAATCCTATGGTAAAATTTAGGTGGCAACCATATCCGCCATCTTGAATTTTTAAATTCTGACATCAGATTCGAAATCAGCAACCCTCTAAAACTGTTAGATGATGTTTAAAACTCTTAAATACATTCTATTAGGTTGCAACTCTACGGTAAAAATGTATGTGGCAGTTCTATCCACCACCTTGAATTTTAAATCTGATATCAGATTCCAAATCATATGCATTGTCCGAATTTCAGAATAACACGGATTCGCAAAAATAAAAAAAAACCGAGTTGGAACCGGTCCGCCATCTTGAATTTTAAAATCCTGACATCAGATTCGAAACCAGCAATCCCCTAAAACTGCCACTTTAATAAAATAACAAAAACGTTCACTTGTTTGCCACATGTTTATAAACATGTATACGTATTTTTTTAAATCTTTCCCTCAATAAAAATCGTCACATCGCCGCCTAAGAAGTTTCACTTCAAAAATTATTTATATCAACTCCAGTAACGGCGGGTATTTAGCTAGTATGTCTAATGATCCCATCTCTCCTGTTTTTGGCAGAAGACTCCTGTTTTTTCAAACCAAAACCTGTGACCTGTTTTTGCTCTCGAAAAACCTGTGTTTGGCCAGATATATGTGCTTAAAATTCAAGGCGATAATGTCACAGCAGTTGATATCACATTCAATATTTCGATGAACTGCAAACATCTTTGTTTTCTTATCGTCAAAGTCAGCGTCAGAAAAGGATGCGATGCCGACATCCTGACCGCCGCCAATTGCATTATAATTCTTCGTAATTTGTACTAACAATTTATATTTTGCTATCAATTAAAGTGGATTTTGCAGATGATGCTGTTAAATACATCGAAAAGTGGACTGCTCCAATTAAGGAATTGAAAGTCATGCAAAATTTTGATATGCAAAACTTGTACGACGCGTCGCCGACAAAAATGCATCAAAATTACGCAAGGTATTTGGTTGTAGAACTATTGTTGAAAGGTTAAAATCAATCTATAGAAAGACATTGGCCCTTAGTAATAAAGAAATTCTAAGTCGAATATTTCTTAAACGCGTCTTTAGCTTTCAATCAATGATAGGCTTAAAGTTGAGTTTAAGACAGATTCGACTTAAATTTCTTTATTACTAAAAGGGCCTATAAGGTTACGACCATAAACCGATGGATCGAACTATTCTGTCATTTGGAAATTGAAACCGGCGACTATAGGGAAAATGCAAAATTTCTGGAGCTTGCATTTTTGCATGAGTTTGCATGCCCGGTTTTACTGCTCCCGTAAAGAGGGGTTTTGCTATTATGAATCAAACGTGAACAAAGGATAAATCGTGTGCACATTGAAGTCCATCCTAGCCGTAAAATCAAATTTAAAAATGTCTTGTTTGGCATTCTTCGAATCTCTACGAAGTAGAAGATGCCTTGTACGATAACATTAACTTTGATCAACCAAAAACGTACATAAAATCGAAGAAAAATCTGTTCTTTAATTTTATGCACTTTTTCTTACAGCCAAAGAATCATTTCTTTAAATCAAGGAAATAGTACTTTCAAAGAACAGATTAATTTAATGAATGTAAATACATTGAAATCAATGTACTATACATTATTTAAAGAATGCGTTCTTTGGGAGTAAAAAAAATTAAATTAAATCAAAGAAAATTTCTTTGAACCAGTGAACAGAGATTAATTGAATCAATAGTTGCCTTCCCGTGGCACTGGATCAGATCAAATATCAGTGGAACAGTTTTCGTTCAACTTTATTTCAATTTGGCATCACTGTCGATGAAGTGCCAAAATACGAATGCGAGCAGTGGAACGAAAACTCGTCGAAAAGTAATTCAGATTTGACAACTATGTTCGTTTTGAAAAAAATGCATTAAACTTGGCAGCATTTTAAGATCAGAAATAGAGCCAGGAAAAGAGCTGGTTCTAATATTATTTTGTGCATTTTGAATAAAATAGAGCCACGCTCCAGATCAACGACTACGGGAATGCAGCTAATGAGTCGTACATTGGACAAACTCATGTTTTCCCACCGGTTTTTCCAAAATAATAACCCTGTTTTTTGGTTAGATTTTTTAGTGAATTTCTCCTGTTTTTTAGGAAAAATGAGATGAGACCATTAAGTATGCTATGAAATTAAAAATAATGAAGGCTCTTGGCCAAATTTTTTTTACATATTGATTTATATTGTATACGAAAAAGAAATATTCATCGTAATATCCGCTTTTGGCCTTTACGCACGCCTTAAGTCGGACTGGCCAATCATCAATAACCGCACGCAACTCGTTCATTGAAAAATTGGCCACAGCACTAATCAAAGCTGTTTTAAGATAATCAATGTTGGAGTATCTTTTGTAGCAAACCATGTCCTCTAAAACTGATCACAATTTGTAATCGCGGGTTAAAATCTGAACTGCCAGAAGGCCAAAGGCAACTATTCAAAGGAAATTAATGCTGGTTAAATTAGTGCCAGGTTTGGGTCGTTTTAGCTTTATGGGTCGGTGCAGAATTCTGCTGGAAAGTCAACTATTGGTTTTGGAACATAGAATGGTTAAATGGTTTAACTACATCTTTCAAAACGGTTTCTTGGTACACTTTGGCTGATGTTTTAACTCCTTGTTCGCAGAAATGCAAGTCTGTGACCTCCTCGTAAGTAGCACCCCTAATAAACCCTGGGTGATGAACTTTTTTGACCCGTGGAATCAGTTTAAATGCTTCCTTAGATTACCGTTCATACACTCTATCATTTGTTAGTTAAATTTTTCCTGCACAGTAAAAGCTTTTCATCGGTAAACAAGAGTTTTCTGTGCAAATTATCAATGTGCTTCATCACAAGTCGTTTGTATTTTTACATCCTATTTTTTTTTTTAAAAGCTGCAGCCAACAAATATCCGTTATGGCGTTTGAAAGCTCCAAGTATCAAATCTTTTCAACGCAATAATTCGACTGATAGACTTATGCGTAACATTCATCTCTCGAAGCATGAACTTTTGTTTTCGGAAAGGATTTAGCTGAATTCTTGATTTGACAGCTTTGATAACTTGCGGCGTTTGAACTGTGTGTAGACGGCCCGACCAGGGCGATCTGTAACATCTCTAGTCTCCTTTGTGTTCAACACCAAAAGCTACCTAGCAGATTCATTGAACTGGATTTGTTCACAACTAAGACCCCTATTATTAATTACAAATCAACTTAGTTGAATAAATTTAACTACATCTCTTTCGTATAACGTATTATATACTTTTCAGTTTGAACAATGTGGTTTGGAAATTCTTAAAAGATTAAGGATTAAGGATAGTTGAACTGAATGTCTGTAATACGGTCTGTAATATGTCTGTAATACGTTAAACGAAAAATTCTAAGTTCCCAACCAGGGAACTCAAACGGCTTTTGATCCAAAAAATTAATTGAAATTGTAATAGTTTACAATCCAAAAATCAACAATAAATGGTTTTTGGATCAAAACAAATTTTTATTGTAAAAAAGAATCATTTGTAAAAGATATCTGTTGCTTATTTTTTAGTTTTGCAAATTGTAGGAACATGTATTGATCAGGTAGTTTGTAATAGCCTTTCACTTTATATTATTATAAGCTAGCTTAACTTTGTTTTTGACACTCACTATATCTGCTTATTATATATTTTGCCTTTCATAACCTCATTTCTTTTGACAATTAGGTTTCGCGTTGCTGTGGCCTAAAGATAACATCCGAAGGATATGTTGTGACCTTGGCCAAAAATAATCATCACGTGCTTGTGCTCAATACGCTCTATGTTCACTGATTGAAGATCAAAAGTAATACAAACATTTGTAACAGCAATAGCAGCGACAACAGCAAAAACAGCACCAACAACAACTTAAACAGCAACATGGACAACATTGCCATCATGAACAGCAGCAGGGGAACAAGCAGTTATCACTTCAAAAACAACCACATTTTTGAAGCTTCTCAAATAGCAAAGTTGCATTAATAAGTTGCGCCAATGAATTCAATCCGATGAACAAAACTAAAATACCCCAACAAATTTCTAGAAAAAAAAAATCAAAAACCACAAAAAAATCACTTAAATCTCAACCAGAAAAAAAAAACAAATATTTTTTGATCTCTTTCAAGTTTTATTTCTTTTTTCATACTATTATTAATTCGTTTTTTGTTTTTTTTTAGTGTATTTAATAATCAAAACAAAGAAATTTTATTTACACACACTTATTAACTCACACTATGAAAAATCTATGAAAAAAACCAATACAACCGCATTTTAAATGAAATTTTTAAAATAGAAAACTACTTTATTGTCAAATTTTTCCCTTTGTTAATGTTTTTTTTTTAACTATAAAAATGCGCTTAAAACAAAAAGAAAAAAGAATTTAAATGAAAATTATTTAAAACAAACAAACAATCGGAAAACATATTTTTTGAGTTTTCGAAAAAACCAAAAAGAAAACTATTAAAAAAAAAAGGGAGAGGACGAAGAACACAAAAGAAAAGAAACTAATTTATGGTGACTTGAATATTATAACAAAAAGAAAAAATGTATATTATATTCCTTTTTACGTTTTAATAAGGCTGGATTTCCAAGACATTATTTACTCTACTGTTATTATTAAAATTTAAATTATACTTAAATTTAATTAATCCATTAATTCTTAATTAATGAACATTTAAATATTTTTATTATGCTTTATTAACACAAAAAGAAAACAAGAGAAACAAACAAACAAAAAACTTTTACCTTTTTTATTATTATTATAATTCAAATATTATTTTATTTAAACTTTTTAACTTACGTGTTTCAATATTTCTTGTCATTTTTGTATTAACTTTTTTAAACAAATATTAAATTTTATTACATTTGAAAGAAAAACAAAAAACAAAAAAAAAAATATATATATATATTAAACAAATGTACAATTTTTATGCAAACTACTTTGTATTTATTTGAAAGAATCCTTAAAAGAAGAAGATTAAGAAGAAGAAGCAAAGAATTTTAAAACTATGTAAACAAGAATTTGTTGCAAGTTTCAGAAAAGGCGGGGCAATTGTTGGTGGTTAGATGTAGATGTGAGTAAACAGTTTTATGTCTCTTAACTTTTAGCTTTTTATTTTAATTTGTTGTTTCTGTTTTTGTGAAGTTTTTCCTTTTAAAATTTTATTTTTTTTTATATAAAATTTTAATTCCTTAATTTTATTTTTATTACGTTAAAGTGTTCTACACATTTAGTTTGCTCTATAACCACGCCCAAATTCGCCCAGCATTTGTTGAAAAAGCTTACAAATGTAAAAACAAAAAAAAAAAAAAAAGAAAAGCAACAAAGCATACCTTCAAGTCATTTTTTTTTTAATAAACTTTATTTAACTTAAACAAACATTCATAATTATGATAAACAATTTTATAACACTTTTGAAATGTAGTTCATACAAACATATATATCTATATATTTTGTCTTATTTTTAACATTTTTATTTTTAAGCTTAGATAAACAAAAATCAAGAGAAAATATTTTTTTTTTTAATTGAAGTAATGAAAATAAATATACAAAAATTTATATTTATATTTACACAGTAACTTACACACACACACACCAGACACACATACATACAACTGAAATTCCACGCGCTTTTATTTTTAAGCTATGTTTTGTTAAACAAAACTTATCGTGTTTAATCATTTTTTTTGCTTAATTTTTATTAAAATTAAACATTTTAGTTTTAAATTTTACTGTGTTTTTTTTTTAATAAAAACTTTCTGTTTTTGCAGTAGTTTTTAAATGCAAAATAAACAAAATATTTATATAAAATATATAACAAATAATTTTTTGTCTCTTTGCTTCACAATAACAAACCTTTAAGAATAAAAAAAGAAGCAACAATAATAATGATAATGATCTTAAAAATACTTTACAATGATTTTAACATTTTTTACTTATATATATATAAAAAAATTAGAAACTTTTATTGTTAGTGAAAATAAATTAAATTAAATAATAATACTAAAACAAAAAATTTTCAAATAATTAACGATATTAACAAAGAGGAAATGTTCTGCTTTCAGCAAATTAATCAATAATTATTTAGCATAGTATGTATTTTTTTTTTTAGTTTTTTAATAATTATATATAAATGATAAATTTTTTGTTGCTGCCAAAAAAAAAAAAAAAAAAAATTAAAGAAAACTAGCTGTTATATTAAATACTTTACACATATAATGTGTCTTTATTTTTCGACATGGCACAACAGTGGCATCTAAAATTATGCTCCATTGACTTTAATGTTGTCTAAACTTGTTAACCCTTGGCTGTCATACCTCACTCCCGTAACATAGCCACACTAGGCAAACGAGTTACCCCAACGACAAAACATCGCACTCAAAACTAGAGGTTAAGATATTTTTACTTAAAGAAATGCTGTTGTTGCTTTTAAAGTTGATACTTTTAAAATTCTGATGGTCAATTAATCCTAACCTCAAATATGTATTCCAAAAAAGACAAAAAAACAAAGCCCAAAAAATTTAATTGACAAGAAGCCTGGGGTAACGAAATACCCCACGTGATAGCTAAGGGTTAATTGTCTCCAAAAATCTAAAATTTTAAATTGTTGACAATAACTCGTTGCTCGTTTTTAAAATGATGTTTTCTACCCCCGCCAGCCACTATTGTGCCCAGCGCATGAGGATTTTTTAACGAAAATAAAACTTTGCCAGTTATTATTTCTTTTTAAAGCGCTTATAATTTTTCTCGTTTCAAAAATATGTGAAAATATTTTTTTACGCAAAAAAAAAAAAAAACAAAATTTGTATAAGAGCAGTTAAAATATTTAAATCGTTTTGTTTAAATACTGGCTAGCTTGCGTTTTTATTTTTTGTTCTTTTGCAAAGTTGTTCTTTTCGATTAAAGTATGTGAAATGTATTGTTTATATGCTGTTGCTTGTGTTATATTTAAGATATATAATATATATTAAGTAATTTTGTGATTTATTTTTTGTTTGTATTGCTTATTTTTTTTTTAATCTTTTTAACAAAATTAATTTTTGTATAAAGATCGGTGTAGCAAGCAAATTTTAACGGTGTTTCCGGTATATGGGGTGTTAGGCATTAAAGTAAACCAAGTCAGGATCTTAATCAAAATTTTGAAAATTAACTTTAAAAAAATGTGAAATCTACAAGAATTGACTTAATTCTTCAACGGATCTTTACTGAACGAAAACTCATGTGGTCGGATATATGGAAGTAAAACGTGTCGAATTAATAAATTTGTTCTGCAAATCCTTTGTTTGATAAATCCAACTTTATATTAAATTGACTTCGAATCTATGTACAGCTGCGGTTAAAAAAAAAAAAAAAAACACCTTAAGTCTGCTCAGCTTTAAAAAAGTTAAAATTTGAGAAACTGCGCGATTAACTGAATATATTTTTAACATTAATAAAGTGCAGTATGTTAGTCACTTCCTCACTGAATCAATCATTTTAATAAGTCGCAATTTAAGTATGATCGAATCACACTAATCAATGCAAAATTCCTACGGTCAAAAAAATAGCACCAAATAACTTTATCGCCGAAAAAAGGACAGAGCAAAACTAGGAACAATTTCATTTTTTATTTTAGTTTTAATATTAAATTAAGATTAACTTAGTATTTAGTTGCGAACCCGTTATTAGCAATAACTGCTCTGCAACGTGCCGGCATTGAGTCAACCAAACGCTGACACCTTCCACAGGGATCGCTGTCCAGGAACGTTTAATGGCTGGCAGCAGCCCATAGCTCAAAATGGTTTTTTGTTGACAATCAGCCACTCCTTTACCACAGTCCACAGGATTTCGATCGGGTTCAAATCCGGTGACTGTGGTGGCCATTACAATAAATTAATGTTGTTGCCTTTGAACCACTTTAGCGCCTTCTTGCTAGTGTGCTTGGGGTCGTTATCTTGCTGCATGATCCAAATTATCGGCATTTCATCAACAGCATAAGGCAACATCACCTCCTGCATAATGTCAACATGCTGATCCATTGTAGTTTTGATCCAATGATTGGGACCAACACCGTAATATGAAAATCCCGCCCATGCCATAATACTTGTACCACCGTGTTTAATTGTTTTAGAGGTAAAATTCGGCTTGTATTCCGCATTTGGGGATCTTCTAACGTAAGAACGGGATCCTCTGCCACCATACAAAACAACTTTGGTCTCTTCAGTCCATTAAATATTTCTCCACTGTTCAACTGATCAGGTCTAGTGAGCTTTTGCAAAATGTATTCGTTTTGCAACATGTTTTGCAGTAAGAAGTGGTACTTTCCTGGGGCTTCGAGCATTGAATTTGTTATCTCTTAAGCGTCGCCGAACTGTTTCCACGCTAGCCTCCACGTTTAATTCTTTTGTGAGCTGAAACCAACTTCGGTGACATTACTCGCTTTCGGCCACGAGTTTCCTCTTTTTGTTGGTACAAAATAGCATTTCGTATCTTGTTTTTTTTTTGAACAGTCAAGCAGTCTCGAAGTTTCAGCATAGATTTTTCCTTCAGAAATAAGTTTTCGGATAAGAGCCCTTTTTTCAGGCGTGCAATGTTTTCCTCTGCCCATTTTTTGTCTAAATATTAAAAAAGTGTTTTAATATCAAATAAATTAGCAAAACATTATATAAATAAAAGTTTTCTTACCTTTCTTTCCACATAATACTTAATTTTAAAGTGATTAAAGTCTGCGGTGCTATTATTTTGACAGCGCGAAAATTAACCTGTGTCATGGTGAAACTGAAGAAATACAAACAGCTGCCATAATTTTTAGCGAATTGATCGGACTCAGCGAGAGAGCACACAATACATAACGGTATTCAACAGTAAGTTCTAAAAACTTAAGCTTAAAAAATAAATTACTTATAGCAGTGTACATATTCATGTAGTGGTGCTATTTTTTTGACCGCAACTGTGTGATCGCATTAATATTTTTATGTTTCTTCCATTATCAAGTTTCTGATAGAGTCCATTTCTTTTGAACTGCAAAATTCACACATTTCATAGAAAAATACAATTCTTAAGCTTTACACATTTAAGTTCATAAGCAGTTCATAATTTCAGTAGAATTGTTCAAGATCCATTAGATTATTTTATTAACGAACTATAGAAAATGATTTTATGTATTCATTTGTATTAAATTTGTGTTTTCTGACTTATATCAAATTGATATAAAATGTCTCTTATTCGAATCGATCTCACCCGTACGAAGAAATTTGATTTGAGAAGAGAAAAATATCGAAATATTTTAGGTTAAAGGTGGTACAAGTTCTTCAACTTTTGGGACTTGAAACTTAAACATAGAATTTACTACATTTGAATCACGTCTTCGAGTCTTTACGTCTTACCTGTACAGCTCTGCTTTTTTCCTAAACACCCAGTATTTGGCCCCCATAAAACAGGCCTAGCCAGATTAAGAGTTTTGTAAAGAGTAAAGTGACAGACCGAAATAGCAGTGGTTGCTCTACTAGCTGTCATTTGTGGAGTTTATCTACCTTAAATTTTTATTTGAAAATTCCTACTCGGTATTGGAAACAATAACCTCAAACAGCTTTGGGCATGAATTCAGTTAAGATTGAATATTTGTTTCGGAATCTATTACCGGGCTCGCGCCTCTATCCTCTTGTGGAAGTATGCACCAAGTTAAAAAACGCTAATAAAGAAAAAATAAAAATATTTTTGATTTGGATTTCTTTAGTTCTAAACATGCCATATATATATATTTTGCGTTGACGCTTTAACCGATTTTTAATGATTTTTGCACCTATTATTTTTTTAAATTTGCATTTAATACAGGTTTTTATGTTCAAACTCAATCTATTACAAACTAAATTCAATTTTTACAAGTCGAAACACTTGATTGAAAGTTAAAAAGAATAAAATTTAAGTGTTTGAAGGTGCATTTGATTTGCAAAAAGTTGAATTTGAAATTTAGAAGGTTGAAGCGGATATACTAAAGAAAATGTTAGGAATTAAAGCAATCTTTTTTTGCTTTTCTTTGTAATTTTGTGTTGTTTTTTTTTTATTTTGAATTAAGAAAAAGCGTTAATGACCTGAATTTCAATTTAAACCAAGTGTTTTACTAACCATAAAAAAGCAATAAAAAAAAATATTAACTCTCTAAAATAAACAAAAAAAAAAATTAAGTAAATTTACATCAATTTACGTTCTTTGCCAAATAATTAAAAAACTTGTTTAAAAGTCAAAAAAGCATTTTATTAAGAATCAGCTTATATATATAAATATATTAGTGGGTTCTATTTGACCCAAACATAAAAAACACAGTTTTACAAATATTTTTTTAAACAAGAGCTCAACAATTTCTCAGTTGAAAAAATTAAAACAACAACAAATACTTATTTGAGTGAAAAACAAACAAATTACAATAACAGCAGCAATTAATTGTTGTATTGTGCTTTAAATGCAATCTATAATTAATTGAAATAAAAAGCAAAATACATAAAATTAATGTAAAAATTTAAATGTATTATAAATATAAAACACATTCACTCCCACATACACACATACACACACACACACACACACACACACACACACATACAAACACATAGCTACACTAGAGTAACTTTTCAAATTTAGTTTAAAAAATAATTATAAAATCATCGTCAGCTATACTTAAACGATTGTTTACACATATATATAAGCTAGCATTAGCAACAATAAAAACATTAAACTATTACAACAAAAACAACAAAATGCTTTACCTGTGGTGAATAAGTTCCTCTAATGTTTTTTGTGTAATGTTTAAATGAATTGTAAAGAAACAATATCAAGCAAGACACTTATATTAATTCGCTTATTTTAATGATATATATCTTTTTTTTTTTTAATTGGTTTTTGAAATTCCATATAATGTCCTTTTTATAAGTTTTTGTTTTTTTATTTCCCCCCAAATGTTTTCGACTTATACTTTTAGTTGCATTTACATATTTTTTATGAAAAAAAAGGATTAAAATATAAAAATAAGAGACAAAAAACAAATGTTGATATTATGACATATTTTCGTGTGTTTTCCTTATATGCATATATATTAAACTTTATCGTTTGTTTTTTTTTTTACCTTTAATAAATTCTATGTTTTTTAAATTAATCAGTTTTGCGTTTTATTTTTTGCTCTATAATAATGACATTTAAACTTTTATTTTGTTTGACAACATTTAACCATGAGATTCTTCCACGTTGGAAGTTGTGAACATGTTGTCCACGTTATGCCTTCGAATTTTCATAAAGATAAGACGCTTTAATTATACAGACCTAAAAAATCATCTATGTTAAACTTATCTATCACATCGGGATTTTGAGATATCATAGCCGAAAAGTGTAAAAAACCGAGTTTTCAGTATTTTGAGGTTATTCAATAATACAAGATGGAAGTATGAGTATTGTTCTTTAAAATCGTTTATATCAGTGTCTTTATTTTTAACTGAAACATCGTGAATTGAATGTTTTTTTAGTTTTAATCGTATATGTTCTGAATATTGCGTTACGATATTTGCAAGAAATAAAAAATTACGATATATTTCAAAGTGAGTTTCGAAGGACAATACTAGATTTGTATTTGAAAATACTACCATATCAGATTTGATGGCTAAAAATGACCTTATCCTGTTGCGCATTTCGGTTGGGATATCCCGAAATTCTGCCGCCGTTAAACAGCGGCCAGATTCGAATTCAGAATGGAAGAATACATTGGAATAGATTATTGTAGTTTTTGTTTGATGACCCCTGGTGGTCTATGTTATTGTTAATTTGCTTATTTTATTTTTTTTAAATGTATTTAATTTTTAGTTTATTACAAACAAGACAATATTTTTACTTAGACTTTAATTTGTTCCTTCCTCCCATCAATTCATGCTGTTTAAGGATTCTTTAAATTAGTTTTAAGAATAAACTTGTTTTTGTTACTTAAAAAAAAAATACACTTGCCAAAGCAACAAAAAAGTTAAAAAATTAAAATGAAAAAAAAATTTTAGTAAGTTTAAAATTTATAAAACAGCATTATTAAACATATCAGAAAAAAAACATAACAGCGAATGACTTTTTTCATGACTTTATTTCATAAAAAAATCTTTTAATCTGCTACAAACTTTCACAACTTATTTAAAAAAGCATTTATATTAATTATAAATAAAAAAAAATTAAATTTTTAAAATTTACGCTTTTAATATAATGTTAAAAAAAAAAAATTGTGCCATTCTAAGAAAACCTTTCAGTTTTGTGCAAAAATGGATTTAACAAAATTAAAAAAAAACCAATAATAAAATATATATGGAAAAGAACAAAAACTAGAAAAAGAAACTCAAGAAAAACACACGAGAAAAGCAATTAGAAGCGTTTATTTTTCTAGAGATTTAACAAAAAAATTTAATTATGTATTCACACAGTGAATTAAAAAACACAACAATAAGACAACAGCAAAAACAGTGTAAGCAATGAAAATAAAAATTTAAAAATATATACATACATATACAAACATATATGTATATACCATATATACATACAAAAATATATATATATATATACATTTACAGATTTAAAGTTTTAACAAAAACAAAATAAAAATTTAAAACTTGCAACAACTGAATGTCAATAATGTTAAAATTGCAATTAAAATTAAAATGAATACAATTTAAAAATAAATCAATAGCAAATAAAGCAGAAATAATAATAAAAAAAAATGCAAGTTGAAAGTGTCAAAACGTAAAAGCAACAGCTTGAAATCAATTTCAACTATAATGCATCAAATATAGAACATAAATAAAAAAAAAAAACAACTGGAAAACCTTCTCTTCCTAGATTCTCAGATTCTCTCAGTGTTTAAGTGAGCAACAAAAACACACAGTTTTAAACTAAAACTATGCATTAATTATTTAATTTAAGCAAAACAATAACTCACACATATACATAAACACTCACACAAATACACGCACTCATCAAGTTTATTAATTGTTTTACAACAACTAATATATATCTATATACTATTTAGTAATATATGTAAAATAATTAAATAAACATAATTAAGGGAAGTATTAATGGATAAACAATTCTCTTGGTTGTAAAAAAATAAATCACATAAATGTTTAAGCAAAGAAAAGCAAATACATATAGAAGTTGTTGGTTTTCTGTGCAGCTACAGCAATAGCAACATAAACAATTACAACAACAATAACAACAAACTATTGTTTCAAATAAAATTAAGAACTCAAAGAATGAAGAATAAATGTAAAAAGCTACATAACTAAAAAGCATTCAAAATAATCTTAAGTTAAAAAATATACACATATTGATACAAAAATATAAATAAGTAGTAGCAAGTGCTAGCACACACACGCACTACATTCCAACTGTTTAGAATTCTTCAAATTTGATAAAAATAATTGGTTGACATTTTTTTTCCAAATCTTACAGAAAAAATCTTCGAACATAACTTTTTTTAACTCTTTAATTACTTTTTTTTATTACACCAACTTTTAAGTTCTATATCGACCGATAACTCCAAAGTTTTCTCGTCATATTTTGAATTATATCTGTTTACAATAAAATAGTTTGAGATCTGACTGTCTTCACATCAGGCCCGTAGCCAGGATTTACCCAAGGGGGGTTTTCATAAAAAATATATCGATGAATCAAAGAAATTTAGTATAATACTTTAATGAGTTTTTAATAAAACTTACTTTTATTTTTTTTTTATGTATTTGTATTAAGTCTTCTGTTTTTTTTGCCAATTCTAACAATAAATCATCCTCTGTTACTTTGCTATCCCTATGTACTCTTAAGTATGCACCATCATTTAAGCGGTACTCGCCCATAGAACTTCTAGAAATTTATTTCAAATATCAATTGCACTTCACCTATCACCACACTTTCCTAATATTTGCACCAGCATACGCTGCTGAATTCTGATTTTAATTTATACCTATGGTTGTGTTACCAGAACCAGGTAAAATTCTTACATATTGTTTAATTTTGATTTGGATTTTAAATGTTTTAAATTTTAAATGTTTTGAAAACTTGAAATGAAATGAAATTAGAAATATCGTTGCTTGCACATTTATGTACTGCCGAAGTCCAAGGCAGTTCCGATGTGTCAAATGAAATTTCTGTTTCTGGAACAACTTCTACAACCATACACGCAAAACGCTCAAACTTAGAATTATTAACATAAAAAGTGAAATATTCTTATAGCCTTATTTTGTATTCCTAACGAAGCATTCAAAGAACGATGGCTATGCGAACGATGTTGAATTCAAGCGGAAATCTGTATTTCGAACGAAGCTTATCGTTGGCTCATTCGTCAAGCTTTTGCTTGATATGTACACTCAAACTGTTATACACAAGCAGTTGTAAAATGTAGCACTGTCATATCAAACACTAGGGAAGTTTTTTGTATTTTGTCTACTTACTTCAAAGATGTTTTTAATATGTTGCTTCGTTTCTTATATGGTGGCAGTGCTTTTTGGTTTTGTCCGGTTTGTGTATTCAATAATTAAACTTTGAGCAATTATGTGGTTTGCGGACTTGCTTTTCATTATTATTGTTTTCAGTGATTGTGTTTGCTTTTGACATAACAATATAAAATGTATGCAGCCATTGCAGTTTTCATTTTTATTTTATGTATTTCAAGTGCTTCACAGCCTTCAAACACTATATATTTATATATTTCATAATTTATTTACCTTTAGGTCCAGATTTTTTAATTTTTTAACCATTCTTTTAAAGTTTGCAACCACAACGATAGCATAAAAGTGTTCGTTTGATTTTGACGTTTGGATTCGTGGTTTCAGTGCTCGTTAGAAATACATATTGCAAATATGTAACTGTACTACGACATCGTTCGTTGGCTGATCAGCTGTTATCGTTGTTTGATTCTGTTCGAATTACAAATTTCAAAAACACGAACGAACACTGTTTTGAACGAAACGATTGATCGGATAGGAATACAAAATGAAGCCATTAATAACACTACTTGTACGGCCGCTTTTAAAATTACTGTCAATACTACCACCACCTGCAACTGCCGGTTCCAAAGGTAGTTCTGGACACTTCACGTTCTAAAGATTCTTGAACGCTTTCTACAATGCAAACGAAATAGAATATTACATTATTATGATTTAGCTAAAATTGTAACCATCAAACACTTATAATATAGAATGGACAGCGCACACATTGACCACTACACCATTCTGGCAGCGCTGTACATCAGCAAAGTAGTGCCAATTTCACTTCGACTTCGGCGGTCTCATCTTTTTATAATTACTCGTATTTTATTTTGTAACATTGGATCAAAGTATTAAAGAATATTAAGAAGTCGCCATAATAAGGACGGAAATTGATAAAAGAAAAAAATCCTTAAAAACAAAGATTTACTTTTCTCCTTTCTGTCCTTTTTAATGGCGGTTTCTGCATCTAATTAAGTGGAATCGTTTTAGTATTTTGACACAATAAAATCAATAGAAAAACATTTAACACAAGTGGTTTAAATTTTAGAAAACCTCAATGAAAACAATTATAAAAGGTACACTTTTCCCTCGCTTTTATTTAATACTTTCAAACGCAATAGATTCTTAAATCGCTGGTGATGGACAAGGCTCAGTTGAATGTATCGAACTTTATTCGATATCTTAAGCGTGTTGCTGTTGCAGTTTATAGTGTTACTGAAGATAAACGTAGGCACTTTAAGGTATGCGCATATAAAAAATGTCATATTAATGATTATATTTTATTTTTTTATACTTTCTGGACCCTAAGGGGGGAAGGGGGCGGGTTTGAACACCCAAAACTCCTCCCTTGTCTACGGGCCTGCTTCACATTGATTTGAACTCAAACATTTACAGCCCTATGCTGCGTTTTCTTGATAAGCAATTTATCAATAAAAAATCTGTAAAGAATTTTATTAAGCCAAAGCTTTATTAGTATTCTAAAGGGTGATTTTTTAAGAGCTTGATAACTTTTTTTTTAAAAAAAACGCATAAAATTTGCAAAATCTCATCGGTTCTTTATTTGAAACGTTAGATTGGTCCATGACATTTACTTTTTGAAGATAATTTCATTTAAATGTTGACCGCGGCTGCGTCTTAGGTGGTCCATTCGGAAAGTCCAACGCAACGTTACGGTGAATGGCGATCGCTATCGTTCGATGCTAACAAACTTTTTGTTGCCAAAAATGGAAGAACTGAACTTGGTTGACATGTGGTTTCAACAAGATGGCGCTACATGCCACACAGCTCGCGATTCTATGGCCATTTTGAGGGAAAACTTCGGAGAACAATTAATCTCAAGAAATGGACCGGTAAGTTGGCCACCAAGATCATGCGATTTGACGCCTTTAGACTATTTTTTGTGGGGCTACGTCAAGTCTAAAGTCTACAGAAATAAGCCAGCAACTATTCCAGCTTTGGAAGACAACATTTCCGAAGAAATTCGGGCTATTCCGGCCGAAATGCTCGAAAAGTTGCCCAAAATTGGACTTTCCGAATGGACCACCTAAGACGCAGCCGCGGTCAACATTTAAATGAAATTATCTTCAAAAAGTAAATGTCATGGACCAATCTAACGTTTCAAATAAAGAACCGATGAGATTTTGCAAATTTTATGCGTTTTTTTTAAAAAAAAAGATATCAAGCTCTTAAAAAATCACCCTTTACAGCAGACTTGATAAATAAAAAGCTTTCGAAATTCGCCAGAGGAGTGAACTTCTATTGACAGCTGATTTTATAAAATATGTCATCAAATTTTACACACATGCATACACTAATTAAGTTAATATTTTATTTCATTTGATATTATTACATTTATTAACAAAATGAATAACTGAAACTTTTAGGAAACCTAAATATAATTGTGCCACATCAGAGCAGAGCAGCTAAAGTGGCCAAAAAAGTAATTTTTGAATTCTTCCTCTTGCAGGGTAAAAGGATCACTTGAATTCCGCAATCCTGTTAGTTTGCATCTACGCCTTTTTTGTCGTATTTTTTATATTCAAATAGCAGCAATAATAAAAACATTGTTTCTTAAATTTTTCTAAATTTCCCCAAAAGTTTATCAAACTACAATTTATTATGTTAATATTAACAATTGTGCAATTATGAAGCAACACTAAAGTAAAACAATTTATCAAAAGGAAATGAGATACTGACAGTTTTGCCAGTTGTTTTTGATATTTAAAGTTACTTCGTTGCCCTCTATCCGGTGCTAAAGGTTGGAAGATTTATTTGGCCAATTTCACTTGGAAAATTATATCGCCATGACTAATTTTTGTGACAGCTAACGAAGCAATTTAACATTTGATAACTTAAAAAAAAAAAAATGAAAATAACTTGTGTCAAAAGAGCGTGTTATGATATAAAGATATCTCATAGGGCGATTTTGATGACTTTGAGAAAATTTCGGAAAAAGTCATATATGTTTCTGTATGGTAAGAGACTAGGAAATCGAGATCTTGCTTGCTGATGCTTACTGCAGTTAAAAATGATGTGGGAGTCATCCTCAGCGGCATTACATGGTATACATAAATTATCATTCACTACCTTCATACCTATCAAAGAATGGGGACTAAAAGAATGTCCCGTTAGAATCCTATTTATTTTTTTGATTTTCACTGGATTTAAATTATGTTTGTGTTTTGGAAAACCAGGCTTTTTGACGATCTCCCGATAAAGACTACCGTATTGCTTTCCTTTGTCTCTGCAACACCTTTTATAGTCCTCATCCCATTCTTTCCATAATTTATTCTCCACTTGGATAATAGCTTTTTGCATTGTGAGTTTAAACGACAATTCTTCCACTTTGTCGTTTGCTATAATATTTTTATGACTGAGAATTTGATGCAACTCCACTTTTTCCATGTTGCTTTCCAAAATCTTTTGTTTGATCCGATTTACTAGTGTGTTACAATTAAACTGTTGTATCAGACTTAGAATTCCACTTTTGTTGTCCGTCAGAATCGCCACTTTGCGAAAACCCTTATTTATACAAAAATCAATTGCTTTGTCTATTTCCCATAACTCCGCTGTCATGGAAGACAAATTTTCTCGTACAAAAAAGGATTTTAGTGTTTCATTGTGTGTATGTAGAAAAGCAAATATCTGTATATAGCAATTCAAAATCATACCGCTTCATGTCTCACTTTTCCCGCGTAAATCCTTTGTACAATTTCGTCATTCACGTCCTTTTTTCTGTTATTGATCCCCTTAAAAAAGTCCAGATAAACTACAATTTTACCTTCCTTCCCCACTTCCGTTGCCAACACCTCAATGTTGTTGAAAAGGTTATTATACTTTCGCCAGACGTAATAATAACTTGTATTAATAGGCAAAGTTGAGTTTCTAAGCACATTGACAATGGGTA
The DNA here is from genome assembly GCA_914767935.1 of Coremacera marginata. Classification (NCBI taxonomy): domain Eukaryota; kingdom Metazoa; phylum Arthropoda; class Insecta; order Diptera; family Sciomyzidae; genus Coremacera; species Coremacera marginata. The sequence continues at coordinate 70,592,633 of OU612046.1, read as the reverse complement.
GGTTGAAGGTGATCGCTTTGATTAATTCTTTCGCCGTTACAAACTCGATCCTGTATTTCGGAGGCATCAATGCGGCTAAATGGTAAATAACATGCACAGGGGTAGATTTAATGACGTTTTTCCATAAACATCGATATTTTCGACTGCGGAGTATCTTTAGCCCCTAAGAAGGATGAATTGTTGCAGACCACAAAGAAATCATCGACAAATTGAAAAATCTCAGTTTCTATCCTACACCTCATGTAAGGATTTGGTATAAATGTTAAACAGGGTGGAGCTGAGACCGCTTCCTTGAATTAAACCTCTGCTGCTTATCACCTCATTGTTGCCCATCGTTAGAATTCTCCTGTTTAGAAACGCGTAGATCCATTCAACTATTTGCGAATTAAAAAATCCTCATATAAGATCTCTCTTAAGGTGTTGTTGTCCACAGAATCGTATAAAGTCAATACATGCTGCCTGCCACTACATGTAAGTTCTGATTTTTGTTTTGATATACCGTATTTATGATGTCGTTTATACACATTGCAGTCGAGTGATGTTTTTGAAAAGCGTATGAGCGACTCGGTATCAATTTGTTCCTCAACAGGTATTTTAATCAGACCCTCTATGGGTTTGAACATTGTTGACATCAGACTGATAGGCCGAAAATCTAATAAGTTAGACAAATCACACCTTTTTTTAATTACCGGTTGAATTTTAATTCCTCTCCATTCCTCTGGTAAACTTCCCTTTTCCCATATTTTTCTTAGAACATTAAAGAGATCCATGCTATTCGCTTGACTTAAGCTTACTAACATACTATACGAGATACAATCTGGACCCATCACCGAGCTTAGGTTTCTATACAGTCTTCGAAAACAAATTTCTTCGAAAACAAATCAGGGCTAATATATGTTTGAACGCTAGTTATATTTTGATTGTGGTTCGCTGCCGCGGTGTCTTTTGCAATCAACCTCAAATATTGTAGTTTCTGTTCATCATCCCAAGAGTCATTTGTTTTCTCCTCACATTCAAACTTTTTTAGATTCTTTATTTTCTTCCACATTTGCTTGCATTACTCTGTGTTCGATAATTCCTCAAGCAGTGACTTAAAGTCTTTTTTTCCGTTTCGCAATTTGCATCTTTTAATCATCCTTTGCTTTAATTAGTTCCTCGCAATTTGCCAGAGTCTTATGTTTGTTGTACTTTTGCCTCGCAGCATTTCTCAGCCGAAATAGCTTCAATCGATTGGTGTCGATTGACTCCAATTCCTGGCAGCACCTTCCATCGTGACAGAAAGCAGAATGTAGTAGCGATTGCCTTTTGGTATGCAGCTGCAGCTGAATTGGTGATAGCGTTGGTGGCTGCCTCTGTTGACGCCATTCCACACGGAAACACTTTTTCCTACTGGAAGTGTCTTTTTTTTTGGTGGCCCGAGACTGTTGAGCTGTGCACTGGCATTCCCCAGAAACGCATAACAATTTCTTTCTAGTTCTAACTGAATTCCTGCGCTAAATTTGGCCTTTCAGTTATCAAGCTGACCAAATGCGCGTACTGGTTCCTATTTGTGGTGTTTGACCTATAAAAAGGGATAATAAACCTTTCTTTGGTGATTTAAATAAAAATACTTACTTTTTTTTCCTATGTGCGGCTTATTTTCTAAAGAAAAAAAGAAAACACAATTTTACTTAAAATATTAATTATGGTATTCCCTTGACGCCTCGGAAACTGCTTAATCCTCATAAAGTACTTAATTTTAAGCAACTTGGGAATTTTGAAAATATTTTGTATGGATTTTTTTTACGATGTTTTAGCTACAATTTCAGTGCTTAAAACATGGAAACAAGTTTTCTTAAATTTTCAGCTGTCAAAATTTTTTAAATGTTGAAAATTTGTTGCTTCTTAAAAATATTTGTTTTTTTTCTTTGTACTTGGTTTGCTTTTCTAATTTTTGCTTTGTTGCAGCATGATAAATGTTTAAGTTATGTTATTTTTAATTTTATCTTTTTTTAATTAGCTGCTATAGCATAGCATGACAAATTAATCAAATGTCTAAAGGTGCGTTCCTTTAACATAAGCTCGGAATCTTACGAGTTTACGAAATGGGAAATTTTAATCATTTAGGGAATACCATAAATGTTAAAAATAAATTCCGACAATGGAAACCTGTCAAATGTTGATACGTTCGGAACGTGGAATGACAAATGTTACGAATTTTGAATACGACGTAACGATTCGGATCGTAGAATACAACTTTACGAATCCGAATGAAAATCACAGCTACGACGGATTCTTGAATAAGGCTGAATGTCTTTGAGATAACACTTGCTTTGATCGGTTTAATGGAGTGATCAAATAATTCCATTATAATCGGAAAGGATTGCTGTTTGTAATTTTATTGCTCAACGTCTTCCATTTGACTTGATTGGAGTCACCTTTGATGAAAGTTAAGTCTAGTATTGACTGACTATTTTCATTAGCATACGTGACACTTCCATTGTTAATGCAGTTTTAGTCATAATCTTGACAGTCACAAAGAAGCTTCCTTATTTTATTGTCCGACGATGAGCTGCATCAAATGGTAGACTTTGCATTAAAATCACCTCCGATTATGGTAAAATTATTAGTGTTTATAAACGGACTAAAAAGCTTTGTACTTTCATCCTTAAAATTTTGTGTGTCCATACTTGGAGGTAAGTAAGCAATGACAAAATTGACATTCTTTCTTAAATTTAAATTGGTAATTCCAACCATGTTAACATTTCCGTTGAAACTGATTAACTTGAATTTGATCAATCTTTTTATATAAATGCCTACGCCACCATATCCGTCATTCCTTTATTTTCCCACAAAATTATAGTTCAACATACTCGTCATCGAATGATTCTCCAGCCACGTCTCACTCAAAGCAACCGCATCAATATAATTTTTTTCTAAAAATAGCTCAAGTAATTCCTTGTTACCTTCTTTTTTAAGACTTTGGCTATTATATTGTAGAAATTCATCACTCATTATTTCATTTATTTTTTCTAAATCTTACTCTAATCTGTCTTTGTTTAACCTATTCTTGATCGTCAGCAAAAGCTCTCTTGTCTCCTTTGACATCGAGTCATTGGCATCGCTTGGAAGGTGCTTTGTTATCAATAGATTCAAATTGTTTAACGTCCTTTCGTGCTCTGATACCTTGTGCGGATTACCGACAAGTCTTCTTGAACCATGATCATAATCATTTTCGAAAACCTCTTTCCTCCAAGAGTCCATTATTTTCCGATCATTGTCTCTCTCCCTCTCTCTGGATTTGATTTAACGATTTTTGCGAACGAATGCAGCTTATGCACCTGTTTAGCGGAATCCTGTGTATTGTTCCTAACAGCACTTTGCCCCTGACCTTTAGCTCCGGAAACGCGTGCACGTTTTCGTCATCTTCCAATATGTCAAATCTGTTTCCAAAAATTCCCAAATATTTTAAACTGGCTTCTTTGAAATTCAAGTTCTCAATAGTCATGACTTTTTTGATGGTGTATGCTTTTATTCTTGCTGGACAAATTTTTGATGTCGCAGCGTGCTCGCCTTTGCAGTTTACACACAGGACTTTTCCACATGCCTCCGACATGTCATGCATGTTAAAGCACTTGTGACAAAGCTCCTCTCTTTGTTTGCAATGTTGAGCAAAATGGATAAAACGAAAACACTTGTAACATTTGTAATTTTAGTGTACCGTAAACCAATTTGCTTGGGGATTTGTACCCCTTTGAACAGAATTTTAAATCTTGAAATGGGTATTTTAATGTCCTTGTATTCTCGGTCTCCTCTTTCAACTCTAATTAGTCTTAAAATAGGTACCGGTGACTCTATCAAATCTTCCATCGACATATCTGGAGGTACGTCAAAAATGATGCCCGTCTTTGATACCAAATGTCCAAAGATTTTTGCCGCATAGCCGTGTGCCAGCAGGAAATCATATTTCGCAAAAATATTAGTCGCTTGGTAGTTTTTAATAGTAACTTTGCACCGACTGACACCCACTTTATATACTTCGAGAATAAATTTTACCTGTTTTTGAATCAGCACTTTCGTCAGTGAGATTGCATTTACTGGCTTTCGACTTTCATTTATATTCTTCTTAATTGAATCAACATACACCACGAATGGCCCTGTATGCGTCATATGCTGCTTTCCTTACATCAGCCGCTGCGTTGCTGTTGCTTGCTAAAACACCATCTATCGCCGCCATATCTCCGCCATTTTTTTAACGCCGTCGCAGCTTGCTGCTCCGCTGTTGCTATCCAAATTTTTTTTACTTTTAATTTCACAAGACTCACCTAGACTTTCTATCAGCACCTCGTCCGACAACATTTTCTTCAATTTTTTTGCCAATCCATTTCTCTATTTCGCCAACTTTAAAACCATTTTCACCCATCCTTTCTTTCCGAACGGCGGGAACATCTCCCCTGTCGGACTCACTACACGTTTTTTCAGCTTATACTTTTTAAAATTTATCTTCACGTTTCAGTGAAGATTCCTTGAGTGAAGAAAAACCAATTCCTTTCTTTATTCTTTTTCTCGAGTTCTTTAAATTAAATACACTAAGAAAAAAACCACATAGGGGGGCGGGGAGAGGGGGGGAAACAGATTGCAGTAACACCAGTTATAACCAAGCTATCAATCAAAAAACAGAACTGAACACTTCAAGGCACGCCACGAGAATGAGCTTTTCTTTTTGGTGACAGAATATGAAATCGTTATAAATACTCAATTATAAGGTTTGTTCCTGTACTCTTAAGCCTTAGTCCATTTTACCAGTTTTGCAGGTTTAAGTCCGATAAGCGTTCCCGTAATCGAAAAAATGGTAAAAGAGAGTGCAATGGAAAGAGTAGAAAATTTCTCCTCCTTGCCAAAAGTTGCAAGTTTTAGTCCAAGAAAATTTCTGGCAAAAATGGTAAACGTGTCAACTGCTTAAAATCAGCTGTTTACATGTTAGCAAAGAAATTGCAAAATATCAAAAGTTCGTTCGTTTAAATAAATAAAATCTATCAATTTTTCAGCACTTTGGACTAAATTATCTTTTAAAATGGTTAAATGGTAAGTGGTCTGAAAAGTTCAGACCTAACAAAGATACAAGACTTTCTTTTTCTACATAGTCTCCTTGTAGCTCTACACAGTTCTCCCAGCGATGCTTCCGGCGTTTTTCTCTGCAAAATAATTGTTAATGAAGGTGATTGTCTTCTCATTTGACGAAAATCTCTTTCCTCCGAGCTCAATTTTTAGATGAGGGAACAAAAACAAGTCGCTTGGGCTTAGATGTGGTGAGTAAGGAAGATGGTCAAGCAGTTCAAACCGTAATTCGTAGAATTTCGACATAGATCCTCCGCCATAGAAACCAGTTGATCCTCCAAATTACTGTATCTCACGAAAATTTTGTAATTTCGGCAAGTACTTGTGTAGAGATCACATACAAATACTAGATGGTTGTCATCTTATACCAATAGTTTTCAGCATATATCATAAAAAGGCAAAATTTGTTGAAAGTGTGTCTAGGCATCAATCTATTCAACACCTTGATTTGATAGTATGAAAACTAGTGTTTTACTGTTAAATCATTACAGATCTTAAAGAACAAACGTCCTTTATCCCTTGACAACAGTCTAAAATCTTCACTTTCGTATTTAGTTTCCTTCTTACTGCTTTATTTTGTATATCGAAAAGGCAACAAGTAAAACACGAGAAGCAATAATTTTTTATATACAAATTTTTATTGCTTCTCGTGTTTTGCTTGGCTTGCGTTTTCGATATACAAAATGAGGCGGCTAGTTTGCGTGTTGTTGCTTCCCGAGACTTCACGCTATGGCTGCTTACAATATTCCTTAAAATGTCCCTTGCGTCCACAGTTGAAACACGTCTTGCCATATGCCGGACAAGTTCGCATATGACTTGAGGTGAAATTAGCGCCACAAGTGTAGCATTTTGATTTATATTTTTTACTTTTTTTTTTTGCATTTTGATGTAAAATGATTTTGTTCTCGTCAGCAGTTTCAAACGCCTTTCATTTTTCAATTACAGTGCTAACTTGTTCATCTCGTCCTTCAGGCAGTTTTAATTTTAATTTTTTGTCATCTACTCCAACAGTTATACGATCTCGCAGCGTGTGCCCCTTATATGGCTGCCGTTCTTTTTGAATGATTGTGTTTAATTTGTTCACTGTCCAATCACTTGGATACATAGTATCATAAATGTCGATTGCGTGTTTATCTCCAACCATTAAAAATTGTGCAATCTTTACAGGTTCTGGCTTGTCGAGTAATTGTTTCCCTGCCATGTACACTAAAAAATTGCTCTTCCATCCCTGCCATTGATTTGCCAAATTTGATGCATGCAGCGATGGTGCCATTCGAACCTCAACCGCCATTTTCTTTCCGTCCTTTAATTTCACAATTTTGTTTTAATCCTTACTCGCCCACTTCTGACACCATGTATTAACTCAGCTTACAGATGTTCGACAGTAAATGATATTATAAATGAGTCAATATATTTTATTAACATTAAAAGAGAATAATCTTTATAATTGCTTTTGGTAACGCTTGAATAAATAAAATAAGTCAGATTTCATTTAATAATAGACATTTATTCCTCTTTCACGGCAGTCAAATTCGAACTGCCTCGGCATTCTTTTTTAGAAAACATGGCATTGATTCAAATTTACAATCGATTTATGCTTATGGTCAGCTTACATCAACCATATAGCTTATGTTAATGATAATGGTCGGTTCACAGCAACCATGCCGCTTATGACTATCTTTAAAATAGGTTATATAACTTATAATAACTTAAACGGGCTTTAATTTACATATCGCTACCTTAATATAGAAAGGCCCTAACTCAATTTTTTTTTTTACATTATAGAAGAAGAAAAAACTTAATAAAACACGAGGTTCTGCAATTTCTGCAGTAAAAAAAATTGTAACATCATTGTCAATTATAGTTTTTAATAAAAAAAAACGTTTGCAAAAAATTCGAAACTAAAGAACTATATTTATTACAAAGTTTTTTCCTTCTCCTTTTGAGTTGAGCCACATGCTTTAAGTTTCTAATAACTTTTTAACCTCTGGTTGGCGAATGGAATCAAGCTATCCCAGCGTCCACACGTGCAAGTGCAAGTTCGAAAAACTCAATACATCTAAACATTTTTACTAACACACTCACATTTTCGGACTTGCAGCCTATTTCCTAGACAGTGAATTTTTTCACTTGCTGCAGGTAAATGTCAGAAAAGGGGTTAAAAGTGATGTTTCTGTTGTGCTCTTGTGGATTTTTCCAGGATTTCCGTAAGTTTATACAAGAAGCACAAGTTTTCCTCGTTTTCTAATTGCATTCGACGACATTTTTAAATGAACTTGCTCTTGCACAACTGGACGCTGAACAACTTGCATATTTTGCAAGTGCTAATTTTGAACTTTTTGCAAGACAATATATATTCTCTACTTGCAAGTGATTATTTGCACAAGTGGACGCAGGGTAACTGCAAAACATTGTTGGGTGCGTTCACTAAGAGGCCACTAATTGAATATTTTACTTTTTCAGGCTTGCAATATTATCGACTACTTTTATTACAGTTACCAAAATGATAAAGTCACCGAGAAGTTTAAGCTGCTTGTAAACTTTATAGCACGAGTAGAATTTTACATTAAACCCTAAGCTAATCTATAAAACTTTTTCCAAAATGGGAATGATTTTTTATTCTTTTATATAAGAGTTAAAAAAGGTTTATTGTATTATTTATATCGTTGCATAACCTGAAAGATACATATACATAAAATCTCCTTAAGCACCCCAAATCCTTCTTGCTGTCAAGTTTCATTCTAACAATTATTGCTTCTCAATTTCTTACAACGTCTGTCACCAACATATCATTTCCAACACAATTATATCCAAAACTACCCGCACAAAGCTCTAACGCGTAAAAGACTATTGTGAGTCAGGAACTATCCTATTGTATGGCCTTCTACCCTACATAAACTCTTATCGTATAAGAACCCCCCGAAACGATTATACATAGGATTATTGCAAGTCAGTCGAACATATTTTTCCGGCCGGTGGCGGAGTCGCAAATCAAAGCGCAATTTTTTATGACATGCTAAGCACTACACTTTTTGCTAACCCACCACCAGTTCGATAAGTTTCAGCGGTCAACTCTACTTTTGCCCTTTTTTTTCAAACATTCAAACTTATCGTGCAAGGCCTTGCTTTCGTGTGGGGAACCTGTTTTGGCTGCGAAAAGTTCGGAAATCGCCTTCCAGGTTTGTTCCTTTTACTTCGAGGTGACGGTGTCTAACTTCTTATATTCTATAATATCTCTGAAGTTTTCAATTATTTCCACTTCTTCCCTTCTTCCACTCTAAAATTCTTTTCTCTTTTCCTTTTACTTCCTTCACTAGCCATTTGAGATTGTAAATTTTTCTTAAATTTGAATTTGATTTTCAAATTTTCAAAAACAAACACAGCAGTCATTTCTTTTACGGCATTGCCATACTCTTATACATTTTTAATATTAAGTTAAAGGCAACATGTGAAAACCAAATTTGCCAAAGTGATCTTTATAGATAAGATGAGAAACGGCCCTGAATGTTGTATCGGGCAATTTTTAACATTTTGAAATAAAACTTTCCAAACTAGGTGATATCATTCCAGACAAACTGGTAGCATCCAGTTCAATATTAAATCTGTCAAATTTGTTTCTTACATTCATCAAGAAAGGATTCTGAGTTTCTTCATTGATGATTTGATTGTTGATAAGTTTATTCATTTTAACAATGAATTTCTCAAACTTGGACACCACATGCTGATTCTCCAATCTTTTTCCAGAACTGGTCACTTCAACTGTAAAAGTAAATTATTATCAAACTTTATATAAGCTAAAATAGATTTTTTTTTGTTGAATTTAACTATTTTTAAACTAACTATAATTTTATTTAAAAATGAATTTAGGCAATTAAAAACTAATAATAGTGTGTAAGCGTGAGCTTTTTCTACAAATTTTAAACCCTTGCATTTAACGCAATGATGAGTATTCCCAGAGATATTCAGTCACATTTGTACTTTAAGTCTTTTACAAAATTTCACCAATATTGATATCAATGAATTAGAAAAACAAACAAACCTGTAGTTCGGTGGACCTACCACTTGGTATGCGAATTGTCATACCCTTAGTGGAAGGGTCATGCCCTTCGCCTATCCACTCACAGTGATGTCATTGACAGGGGCGAACAGACCCAACGTGCATTACCACGGGCGTAAGAATGCTCCAGTCTCAGTGGGCTTACGAATTCTGTAGTTACAAGTCTAGTGCAAAACTAGTCTACTACGACTGTTGAAAAACTTATGCTACTTCGACTCATGAAAGTTGAACAACTACTGCTGCTTCGACTTTTGATTTTGCCAACAGTTTCAGTCAATCAAAACGACGACTCCCGAAGTTGAAGCACAAATTAAAGCAGAAGCAGGAGCCTTGCAAAAAACTGAAAGTTTTTAAACGCTGAAAAGAATTGTAACGTTATACGACGCGACATTTTCATTGCCTCAAACAAAAGAGAAATTTACTGTAAATCCACATTGTTGTTTGTATAATTTGTCGCGTGATATAAAAAATGCTCACGAAACAATTGAGAGTATCTTTTTTTTGTGGTATGGAAGGGGCATACCTGTAATCGCTTGAGAAATAGTATGCCCAAAGGGATACGCTGCCACTAGCCGAACTACAGGGGATAAACTTATTTTTTAAGTATCCGAATGATTTAGAAGACATACTCCGTGAGGTGTTCGTTCATTTAAAAAGGTTTCTTCAAATATTATTGCACCAAAAAACAAGACATAAGTTCTGCATGAAAAATAAATAAAATTTTGCATTTACGAGATCTTTGATATGCAAAGAGTGTTCCAAGAGTCACTGACATTTTGATTTTCTTTTTGTGACTAGAGTAGAGTACTTAATCGATGGCAGTCAACAGCAAGCATAGAGGTTAAGTTATGGAGAATTAACGGTCGAGCAACGCGTATAAATTGTAAAACTCACTAAAAAAATATTGAATTTTTGCGAACTTTTTGCACACTTCTCGGTCATCATAACGCATCGTCACTCAACATTGTGGTCAATTTAATCAATACATTAGAGTTCACTGGCTCTGTTGTGGAAGCAATAACAAGTTCATCCACCTATTCAGATGAACACATCAACAGAAAATTCAACTGGTGATTGTAGCAATTGATCCAGATTTAGTTTAGTTTAGTTTAGTTTATTCATTCTTTGGAAAATGATTCCTTACAGACTAGCAGTAACAAATTTCGGTTAAAATTATTACAAAGTTCTTAAATACAACCTTAGATACTGAAAAAGCAAAGCAGGAATTTAAAGGCAATTCATTAAACAATGTTAAAGCTTTAGTTATTGGATCATTTTTAGCATTATAGGTAGTTTAGTTTTCTGATATTTTATAAAAAATAGTTTAGCCGCCGCAGCTGTCTAGAAGGAACATTAAACAAAATGATATCTAGAAGAAATGGACAATCAATATGACCTTATATGATATCAAATATGAAGGTCAGTGAACTTATCTTTTTTCTTGTTTCTAAAGTTTTAAGACCCAATAGCAAGCACCTAGCATAAAATGCGTTTTTAAAGTCAGCCGTGTACCAAGAATGCAACGCAAATCTTGTAAAAGTCTTTTGAACTCGCTCCAAGCGCAGTCATGACAATCAATGACAAGCATAAAAAGGGTTCCTCCAGATAATAGCCGCGTATTCTAGTCTCGATCTAACAAAGCCATTGTAAAGACATTTAAATGTGTGAGGATCCTGAAAACCGTCACTATTTCTGCGAATAAACACGAGCAAGGAGTAAGTTTTCGGAATTATAAAATAAAAATGATCAGTAAAGGTAAGCTTCGTGCCAAAAATAATCCCTAGATCACAAATAGTATCAACTGGCTTTACGGTGGAATCATCAAGAAAATAACCAGAATTCAAAACATTTATTACCTTAAAGACGGACAGATGAAAGCATTTATTGATATTTAATGGTAATCCATTTAGAGAGCACCAATTGGAAACATTATTAAGATCAGCTTGCAGGGCAGACACATCGCCCAAGCAGCAAACCTTCTAAAAAATATTTAGGTCAACCGCGTATAACAGAAGTTTCGAATTATTAAAACATTTACTGATATCATTTATGTATAATGTAAAAAATAATGGCCCAAGTGCCAACTGCCTTGTGGGACTTCGGAGGTAGCAATACATTTGGATGATTTAAAATTGTTTATGGAGATATAACAAGACCGAGAGGTCAATAGGTTTTGTTCCAGTTCAAAAAGTGGGAATGTCAACCAAATTTATAAATTTATAAATTGTCAGGCACCTTGTCAAAGGCTTTCGCGAAGTCAGTATAAAGAACATCGACTTTATTGCCCAAAGCAATCGACGAAATGCTAAACTCGGAAAAAAATAGCCAGATTTGTTGTAGTAGAACGGCTAGCCACAAAACCAAGTTGCTGAGGACAAATATGACGCTTAACAAAAAAAAAAACAGTTTATTTTTAAGTATGCTTTCAAAGAGCTTGGAAGCATTTGAGAGTTTAGAAATGGGCCTTTTAAAAACTGGGATAATGAAAGCTATTTTCCAACAGTCAATTAATGACCCAGTTGACAACGATTTATTGAAAATTAAACATAGTGGAATGGATAAAGCTTTCGCACAATTTTTGAACAAAATTGATGAAATACCATCAATATCCGGTTTGACAGAACTTTTCATAGCCAAACATGCAAGAAAAACTTCATGTGGAGAAATTGACAAACAACCAATGTTAGTAATTGTGACAAGATTACGAGTCAAAAACGATTCATCAAAAATTTCTGACAAAATCGATTTATGTCAGAATGTGAAAGAAAATTTCATGAAAGGGGCTCGCGTGTGCCAGCAAGGTCAAGGCGGACATTTGAGTGATATTATGTTCTATCAATACCAATAATCAAAAATAAAAAAAAAATATCAATCAATTCAATAAAAACTAACAGACATTTCCACAAAACAATGAGTTTTATCGAAAAATTAAAGTGTCATTGATACGCTTTATATCCAAATGTAAACATTTTATTGAGTTCTGCTATAAACTGTTTAGCAGAACACTTATTTTCTTCATTAAAACTAATGAAAACCTACCCTATAGAAACAAACTAACTTGTTTTTAAAAACAACTAACTAAAGAACTAATTTAAAATAAACCAGTATATGAACTACTTTGAATTATATCAAGGCGGCATCCACTTCAATTCTAAATAGTTTTTATTGCATTATATATGAAGTAATTAAAACACTACTTAAAATCAAGTGATTGATAAACTACTTTGAATTATATTAAGGCGGCAACTACTCTGATTTTGACAAGAATTACTTGTAAATTTTTATTAGATTACAAGTTTATATACATAAGTTATTTCATCAAATATTATTAACTTTAGGCCATCAGTAATAGTTTTCAATTAGTTACTAGTTCAATTGGAATTAAAAAAAAAAGATATATAATTTAGTTTTGAATAGTTTTTTTATATTAATTTTAAAAGTTATTTTACCAAATTTTTTATTTTGGCTTAATTGAAAAAACCCGCCAATAAATCCGTCAATATGCGCGTTAAATTTCGCAACATTTATTGTAGTGATTTTTCAATCAGTTTTTAGACTAGTTATTATTTCCTTCTTTTTCTTTATTAATTCCAGTTAATATGTTCTTTCGTGATTTTGTTCGGTTTTCGATTCGAAGTGGTTTTTTTACTAATAAAAAAAATTTTATTTAGTTTAATGAGCATTTATTTTTTTTCTTTAATTTGACGGAACCTAAACAGTTGAATAAAGGTACACAAACATACACAACATTTACATACCTACTATATCCTATATAAATATATATTTATATACATATATATGCTATATATTTAAGATCTGACCAATATTGTTTTGCAAAAAACCATTTATTGTTAAAAAAAACAAAAAAAAAAAAAAATGAATGCATACAAAACACACACATTATAAAGCACAGCGTCGACATTTACAGGAAAAATGAACTTCGAAAAACCAATAAATATTATATAAAACTAATAATAACGAAAATTAAAAGAAAGTAGAAATGAAATAAAAGAGAGAATGAAAATTCTATGAGATATCATAAAATTAATAAATCCTAAAAGCAATATATAAAGTATGAACAAATAAATAACTAAATATACATGACATTACAAAAAAAAAAGAAAATATTAAAAATTTAAATGTTTTTTTGTGTATGTCTTAATACAAGCAAGGTTTTCTCTGTTTATATTGAGCTTAAATCTAAATAATTGTTAATAAACATATGTTTTTTAATATTTCGCTGCATTATTTTAGATTTCAAGTTTTAAATTTAACTGTTTTGAAAAAAAAAACACACACACATCTATATGGAAGGTAGAATAAAAATAAATGAACAACTAATCGCTTCTTTGCTACTATAGTGTTTTTCAAGCTGGACTCCTGTCAATATTGGAGATATAAACTCTAACACAAGTGTATTCTTTTAGGAACCGATAAACAGTTTTTTTTTTTCCCCGGCTCCTTCAAGAGTTCGATTTGAATTGACAGTCTTGGAGCAACTAAGCGATATGTTAATATTTATTTAATATGTCAACTCACACACACACACACACACACACACACACATACACGCATTTATAGTGATATCAATAATTATTCAATACATACACACACACACATACCACATATATATTAATAAAATAAATAGCATATGTATAGCAATTAAATCATTTTCTAAAAACTTGTCATGTTGTGAAAGTGTAGAATTTACGCCAATTTGTTTAAAGATCTCAACAAAGATTACAACAACAATAATATTTTTGTTAGTACTTATATACAATATTGTTAAAAACGAAAAACAAAAAGTGTTTACTTCTCAACACTGAATATTAAAAACAAAAACTGGAAAAACATAAACTTCCATGCAAATGAAAATGAAAAAAAAAAAAAAATGAAATCTTCGTTCACTGTCGAACTTGAAATAAATGCTGATCTAGATTTTTCGCAAGTAAAGCAAAACTCAAAATTTGAAATCAACATTATAGATCATGGAATGGAATTGTTTGCTTTACCTAAAAATATGATCAAACCTTTAAAGCCTAGAACCGAAAGATTAAAACTGATCTTAAAAAGAGTTTAGAAACTTTTTTAAGTATATCCGGTGTTCTATTTAATGAAAATAATAATTTTATTCTTTTTGAAAGAGAAAAAAATACTACATAAATATCTATAAATGGCAATAATAAATCAAGGTCAAATTAAAGACAAATTTAGTGAAACAAGTTAAAATCGATTAAAGTCAAAAAGAAAAAATTTAAAGAAAAAAAAAACCAACATAAATCAAAATGGGAAAAAATTGTTAACTTATATTGGCAAAATATGCATATATATATATAGAGAATAACTTACTGTACATATGTGTGTGTGTCTCATTTGTTCGATTTAGAGCATGTATTTGTAATTTTGACGTTGTAATTAAAACAAAAACCAAAAGCAGAGTTCTATAAAATTTAAGGAAACAAAGAAAAAAACATCTTTATTCAAGAAAATGCTTTGAGTAAAAGCAAAGAACAACAAAAAAAAAAAACAAAAAAAAAATAAACATATTCAAATATTTTTTAGGCTTTTCTTAAGCACATAATAGAAACAACAACAACAACAAGAACATAAACAACAATAAGAAATTCCACAAATCTCCCAAATTTTAAATATTGAAAAATGCTGCCTCATTAAAAAAAAACAAAAAAAAAAATTAAACACAAAATTAGTTAAACTAAAGCAAAATAATACACATAAGAGTTTAAGTATTACAATTAAATATTTAATATACATGTATATATATGTTTATATTTACATATATATATGCATATATAAATTATTGATGAAAGTTAAAGGTAACAAAATGGCGCCTTTTTGGCATGTGTTTAATTTTACTAACCAAGTAAAAACTTTATACATATATAGGTATAGTATATGGAAAAAAAAAATCATTTTTAAAAATATTTAAATATAAACACCAATAATTTTTTTCTTAAAACTATTTACAAAATATTGTAAAAAAAACATGTAAATTATATCTAAATTTTGCTGACTGTATTCCCTAGGCTTTTTACACCATTTAAAAATATATAAAAAACAACAACAACAAAAAAAAAAAAGAACTACTATAAAAATATATACATACATATATTTAATGCTGTAATAGATATCTTATTTATGACTCGAATTGTAAAACTGTCGTGTCATAAACAAATATCTAAAATTTAAAAAAACAAAAAAATCAACCCCCCCTACATACCATTAAGAATAAAACTGCATAATTTTTGTGCACTTTGAAATCAATTAATTTATTTTATAAATATATAAAAAAAAAAAACAAAATTGACTGTCGTTAATCAAGTTTTACTACCAAGATTTCAAAAAGAATTTTTTATGAATATATTTATGTGAAAAAAAGTTTCTTATTTTTAGATTTACGAATTGTTCTTTAAATAATCCCCGCCTGTGATAGAAATTTATAGATTTCTTATGATTTGATTTAGTAACTCAGACAAGATATTTATTCAGGATAAATGTTAGTTTAACTAAAACAAATTTTTTTCAAATATTAATATATTTTTTTTTTATTTGCCGATTTATATTCGAAGAATTTTGCAGCAAATCTTGTACGATTTCTCTTCCGAATGCATTTACACTAAGGGAAGAAAATATTAAATATATCCAAAAACCTTTTCAATTTATCCAAAAACAAGATCTTTTTGAAACACTGACGCATTTGCATAAAACAAATACGTTAATATTTAAAATTTTTAAAACAAAACAAAAAAACGAAAAACCAATGACCACCACCAGCCGCGGACTCGAACCTAGACTTCATCGCTTACAAGGCAAGCACCTTAACCAATATGCCACGGTCTACACAATTTGGTTGTTTAATTTGTTTTATAATAACAGGATAACTAATAAAAGCAAATTTTTAAAATAAAACAAAAAACAAAAAAAAAAAAATGCATCAGCCGCGTATTTGAACTTGGGCTTCGTCGCTTTAAGGCAAGCACCTCATTCAGTATGTCACAACTCAATTGAAAACTTTGGTTTTTAATAACTAATAACAGCAAGTTTTTTTTTTAGATTTAACTAGCACTCAGGGGATGCCCCCTATAAATGCGATAGCATTGTGCTGGTTCGGAAGACAGGTGATAGTTAGTTGGAGGGTGGAAAGATTGAGTAGTGACGGTGACGATTTGTTTTAAATTTACACAGATTGAAACTGCCGGGAAATACGCTCACAGGGAGATTGTTCCACAATTTTACTGTGCGACTGAAGAACGAATTATCTCGGCAATGCGATGTTCTATTGGGCAAAGAGGCAATGGTAAGGGGGTAAAGGCGCCACACACGAGCTGGTGGCGTCAGGCCATGTATCTCCCTAGAACACTTCCCATGATAGTAGCTGTACAGAAGGCTTAGGCAACTAACATTGCGATGATGCCCAAGAGAGTTTAGAGAAGGTGAAATATTTTCATCCCCTATCAAATATATCGCACGTCCTTGAATCCGGTCCAACAGCTCCAAATATGATCTTGAAGCTCCTGCCCAAATGTGCGAATTGTACTCCATTTTCGGCCTAATATATGAGGTGTAAATCAAACAAAGATCAGTTGGAGTAAAGTAATTCTTACAGCGTTTTAAAAAACTTAGGCACTTGGCTGCTTCTTTTGACACATCAAAAATGTGATCATTCCACCAAAGATCTGATTGTATTGATATGCCCAGAATGTCAAGAGCATGTGACTCCAAAAGATCTACACCGTTCATATTGAGGGGGCTAAGGGCAACTGATTCGTTTGTGGGTTAACAGACAACACTGGGTCTTGCTAGCATTAAACTCTACTCTATTAGCAAGACCCCACTTGGAGATTTTTTTTAAGTGTGTCATTCATAAGTTGTCTTTTCCATTCAATCTTTAAAGAGCGCAGACGTTTCTTGAACGAATATGAATGGCAAATGCCGCTGTCATCCGCAAACGAATGAATTGGGTTGAGAGTCAATGACAGAAGGTCGTCAGATATGCCGTCTACTACGACAGATTGTTTGGTTCTTAAGGAAGCACTTGATCCACCGAGCAAAGTTACCACCAACATCATATGCAATTAGTTTTGACACGAGCGCCTTATGCCACACTCGGTCAAACGCCTTTGAAATATCTAGAGTAGTGATAGTGAAACTAACACATAAACATGCATACTTGTGTGTGTGCCCAAGAGAGCGCGGCAGTTCTGCTTAAATTTTTTTTTTTACGTATAACATTTTCGTGAAAAGTTGCGCAGCAAGGTCTTGCCTTTATGAATGCTTATCATCATCTTACATGCTTTGTGCTGAGAGAATCGATCTCAATGTGCGGCAGAATGCCATTGTTCGTACGTTTCACGAAGTTGCTTATAGCGTAGGTGTAATAGCATTGCGTCGGTAGCGAAAAGCAGCCTATGCACATGTGCATAGGAAATTCGAAAATGTCCTTCACTGATCTAGAGCAATAACCCTGCTCTCACCGAACTCTCACCTTTCGGTAAGAAACGCCATAAGGTCACCGGTAGAGTGGGCCCTACGAAAACCATACTAACGGTCACTAAGCAACTCATTGTGCTCCAGATAGTTCATAAGGTTGAAGTTAATTGCGCTCTCCATAACTTTGGCGAGCGCAGAGCATGTCGCTAAGGATCGGTAGTTTGCAGGGTTCGTGGCACGCCCTTTTTTGGGACCGGCTTGACCCTTGCGACCTTGCTACAAGATGGAAATACTCTGCCGAGCCAGAGTAGATGCACACGCTTTTAGCACAGAGGCTTTGTTTATGTTAAGGTTTGCAAGGACTTTTTGAACTGTTCTTGTACGAAAATATATTTCCTGCATTACAGAATACGAACTTTCAACGAAAGGCAGTGGCTGATTGGGATTGTGCAATCGGATTGCAAACAATCCGAACCGAGTCCGTGAAGATTTGATCATCTTTTAAGTTTAGCTTAAATCAAAGCAAATCAAATTTTGCTTACTAAAATTTTAATACGAAAAAAGAACGTGTTGTAAGGAAAATATTTGATTTATCCACGTAAATATTTATACACAATTTATCCACGGGCGCGGATAATTTTAATATTCCTAATTTCCCTTAGTGCATGAATCTTTTCTGGCTGACCTGTTCATTAATGACCTTCGCAAATGAATAGTTTTAAATCATTCGTCGAAGTTAAATGCCTTCCAAAAAAAAAACAACCATATTTTGTTCGCAATCGAGTTTGCAAGCATTTACATTTATTTTGTTTTTTTAACTTTTATAGTTTATATTAGTAACTTAAACTTTTTCTTGAGCAAATGAGTTATACACGGTTTATGTATTTACTTTAAAATGTGATTTTTTATAAGCTTCTACTCGTAACGTATACACATATGAGGGCTGATTGAAAAGTTTCTAGCCAAACATAGAAATTCTTATTTTTTTTTGCTTAGCTATTTTTTGACATAATCTTTTCTAAACTCTTTTTCATCCTCTTTTAACATTTCTCCCAACGATAGTCCGACTTTTATTTAACTTGACTTAATAATTTTTTCAAAAATTTTTCTCATCGAGTAAAGAAGACTGATTGGACGTATTACGAATACCAATGTTGGTTATACCAATTATGTTGGACTTAATTTAGTTTCTGGATCAGAAAGGTGCATAGTAGCATTATGAACATGAAAACATATGGATACGTTCGTCTCAAAAGTTTCTAAAACCTTTAAGGCTCTTATGTATGTATATTTCCTAAACATTTATTAAAAGATTAATTTAAAAATTTTTTAAGCGCATGTTTAATGCTGAAGTTCAGAAGATCTAACTTGCCCTTTAAAAGGACGACTCCACTTCTTTGCCATTGTCTGCGGATGTTCACTAATCATAGTTTTTATATGGAATCGCAGAATTGGCTTTTAATTCATAGAAAATTAAGCAAATTTTTAATAAGCGGAAAAAATAAGTAATACTTGCCTATTTACTTAGGTGGCCATAACAACCCGTGTTCGGGGTTTGGTTAGTGCGGTTAGGGGATCCTTGGCCTGGTCCATCCATCGGAGGCATAAATAAGTAATACTATTGGTTTTATGCTATAGACTACTTGCATAAGAATGTCATAAGTGAGGGAGATAGTTTAAAGAAATACACCAATTTTTATTGGCTAATTTTTCAAAATTTTCATAATTTTAAAAAGAAGTTCATGTTGAAATATCATTTATGATTCATTTACGAACAAAACTAACATATTTTATGAATTATTGCGAACTCATTTTCGAACAGATACAGATACAGAACAGATACGAACAGATTTTCGAAGATACAGTTTCGTTATGATTTTTTCGCAAAGTCGTTTATGATAATAAAATCTATCTTTAATTTGAACTTTTTGGATGAAAAAAAAAAAAAAAATAAAACAAAACAAAAATTTTAACAAAAATTTGCTCACTTTTCACCACACCTTCGCTTGTGGTTTAATGGGAGGTTTCAACATTAAATTTTTTGCTCTTAATCCTGTGCTTTTATTTAACACTGTCCTCTTTTGTTAATATTTTTTTCAAAATTTTGACATTTTCTAAATCATAAAAAAAAACAAAAAAAAAAAACTTCAAAATGGAGGCTCAAATAAAATATAAACTTAAACATTAATATTGTGAAAATTAAATAACAAAAGCTTTTTGTGAGTTTATTGAAAATGAAAAAAGAAAATTATAAAATTAATGTAACTGTACCTTTTTAACTTTCTGAATGAGTGTTATATATTATATATAGAAAAAAAAAAAATTTAATTTTTAATTAAAACAAATATAAGCAATGCAATTCAACAAATGTTTCAACTCTTTGTTGTTTGAAATAACTAAGTTTTACATATAAAATTTAATGCATCATATATAAAACATTTACCGTTTTTTACACCAATAAATGTTGTTCTCTGTTTTGTGCGTATTTTAATTGTAATATTAATAATAAATATTCAACAACCACAACAACAACAACATAAAAATACAAAAACTTTAAATGCAATATTTTATTGAATATTGTGTGAGTTTTTTGTTGTTTTTTTTTATGTTTCAAATATATTTAGAAGTATAAAGATATCTAGTATACCGCAAATATACACCAACACTTACACCTACACAAACACTTACACATAGAAACTTTTAAGCCTCAAATATTCAACTGTTTAATTTGAATATCATGCTTATTATTATTATACATATAACGACTATAAAACTTGTAGTTGTATTTTGTAATTGAATCGTTGTGCTACACAATTTGTTGTTGTTTTCCTATTTTCTACCAAAAATTGCCAAAAACAAAATATACGTTGTATTAAATTAAAGCAAAAGAAAACATTTGAAAATAAGAAGTAGAAAAAGAAATAAAATATTAAGTTAAAAATATGTAAAAACAAATATAAAAGCAAAAGAACCTATTTTCATAATGCTTGAAAACTGTTTCATAATAAACATAACATTTATTTACGTACTTTTTATCTATATTAGTACCTAATGTCATAAGAACTATTTTAAAAGCGTTATTTTATTGTTTTTTTTTTTTAATTATAACAGGTTTTTGTTTTATGACACAAACTTTTATTTAATAAAATATATATTTACTATACATACATATATATATATATATATATATACATATATAAAACTTTTCCCACACTTAATATATGTTTGTTTTATTTTTAGTTTTTTTTTTTTTAATAGAATTCTATAAAATATTGACCGCATTCATCCGTTTCTAAACTAAATTTCGAATCTGTTCTAAGCAGTTCTAATCGAGCGCATGCTAAGATTTAAATCCGGGTCAAATCAATCTTTGCGTTAAAGTATTTCTGTGAATTCAAATGAAGAGTTTTCATTGTATTACAATCGCCTAATAAAAATTTTAATTTAAATTGAAAGTGTAAAAAATTTCACTTCATTCACTTTTTATGATATTAAAACACGATGTTAAATGTGGGCGCAAGAAAAATATTACCTCGCCTATTTCCCATATCACCTCAAATACTTAACGTAATCTTTTATTGAGTTTTTTCATTATCAACCACCATTTTTAATAAGATTTAGATAAACTACCTCCTACTATGCACACTTTCCATACTAACTCAAATATTTGTGGAACCCTTGAAGATTGTTTCAATTCGTTAGGCAAGGTTTTTTTTTTTTTTTGTACTGAACATCATCATCTTCTTAAAGTGCACAGTGTTGCGTCTAGAACAAGCTGGCTGGTCAAAATTGAATTTCTCCTTTAATGAAAATAACGGAATATTTTAACAACAAATATTCTCAAAATCGGGAAATCATCAATTGAACGGCTTATTGCAGAAAAATGATAAGCCACAAAATAAAAATGCTTAAATAATCGCTTTGAATTTAAAAAAAAAAAACTGTATAAAATAGACGTTCCATGTAATCGTAATTTTAATTCTTGCAGAATTATTCTATTGCTTATAGAAGCCTTCTGTAACATGGCCAAAAATTACCGAAGATAGGATAGTAGAAACCAATAATTTTAAAAAAGCCTGTGGCTTATCATGTTTTTGCATAAAATTTATTTTCAAAATTTTTTGTAAACAAAAAACAAGAACGGAACAATATGTACCAAGGTTGATTTGTAAGGTTGTCGCAGGGCTGATCGCACTCTCTTTTTAGTACCCATAATTGTCAAAACCAGCCAATTTTGCGAATGACTACGAAAGAAAAACGGATGATAACAGAGAGCACTTGCAAATTTTCTATGAACTGTCAACTTCGATTTGACAATTATGGGTACTCGCTCTCTCCCTTGCGACAACCTTTTAAATCAACCTTGATATGTACTAATTTTTAAAACTCATTCAACAGTTTCTGCAGTTTCCTTCTCGTTTTCTTCGTTTGTAGATAAACAATCACAATAAGACAAACAATCAAAAAATACCTGACTGGTTCCTGGTAGCACTTTAGAACCTTCGGTATGCAATTCATTGTTGCATTCTCCTAAACCATTTTCCTATTATTCAAATGCATAAAGCGAAGAGATTTGAATTTGACTACCTTTTATTTTGCAATAATGTAATAAGCCACTATATACAAATAAATATGCCTCACTGGTTTCTAAAATTCCTTCATCATCCGATGGTATTACCTGATACGAGTATACACTGATCAAGAATTGACGTGAGTTCTCTGCTTTTCCCTTTTAAATTTAAGCTGGAAGTTTGTTAACTGCGTTTGCATTTGCGTCCGTCTACTCGCTGGCGCAATTTACGTAAGAAAATTATTGCAGAGTATAATAATTGCGTTTTACGTTCAGAGTAAGCAGGGCTACAAAATTATTCAATATTTTCTATATTGTTTAAATGTAATTTTATAAATATTAACGCTGAACTACTGCATCAATCAACTTTTTTGTGAAAAACGATTCAATTTTTTCTTTTTAATTTAATAAATACAAAATATATTTCACTAACAAGCAGTAAGACGCAAAATATAACAAGCAGCACGAAAAAAAATGACACAATGGCCGAACTAGTAGCTTTTCTTTCTTCTCGCTATCCTTAAAAGTAACGAGCTGTCAATAAACAATCAGATAATATAAAAAATATTTCAACTTTCCTTGCGTAAATTGCGTTTTATGCAAAAAATAAGGAAAGCCAGGAAAGTTGAAATATTTTCAACTTTGCTTGCGTAAATTGCGTTTTATGAACGTCACAAACGCAACCATAAAACTCTCTCTCATAAGCTTACACACCCCTATAGGAACAAACTAACTTGTTTTTAAAAACAACTAATTAAAAAACTAATTTAAAATAAACCAGTATATGAACTACTTTTAATTATATTAAGGCGGCAACTACTCTGATGTTGACATGTTTTAATTGCAAATTTTTATTAGAATACAAGTTTATATATATTTAACCATGTTATTTCATCAAATATTATTAACTTTAGGCCATCAGTAATAGTTTTCCATTTGTTATTTAAAAGCAATTAAAAAAATAATTTAAATGTAACTAATTTAACAAGTAGTTGAAAATATATGCAGAGGAAAGTCAATTGACTTATTTAGCGGACATCCCCATACAAAATAAGTTAGTTCGTTCTATGGAAAAAAGTCAGAATTTCAACTAGTTGTGGTTGACAAAAAACTACTTTATCAACTACTTTTAAATTAGTTGATTTTCCTACAGGGACATTTCTATTGCATTGCGTTCAGCGAATTGACGGACGCATATGCAAACGCAGTTAATGAACCTTAAGCCCCATTTCCAATAACGCGTGAGATGCGTTCCGTTTTACGCTGCGGAAGCTGCATGAAAAAATCAATTTCCAATAGAGCGTGTGCGTGAACATATGATTGCCCGCACGTCTGCTTAGCGAAGCATAATTTTGAACAGTACCCGGCTCAGTCAATTTTGTAATTAGCATTTTGTTTGCGATGTTTTGTTTGAGTTCGACTGAACGTAAAATTTTAACAATCAAGATATAACACAAATTACGCAACTGTATTTTACACTTATACACACTTACACTTATATTTTAAAAAAAAATAATTTGAGGTCATTTTGTCAATTTTGATTAAAAAGTATTCGCACTAGTACCAAATACCTTATAATAAGTTGTCAACAGTTTATACAACACTAGCTGTCAAATTTTCACGAGCGTGAAATATTCAATTTTTCGAATATTTCACGCTGCGTGCACACGCATGCTGGTTATTGGAACCTGTTACGTATGTTTTCATGCATTGATTATTTGCGTCAATTTACGCAACGCATCTCACGCGTTATTGGAAATGGGGCTTTAAGCTTTACCCTCTCTCACGTTGATGTCCGCGTCTCTCATTCACAAATGCAAGACTTGATCGTCAATTGAAGCGTCGACGCGAATAACATTGTAAACGACAAATTAATGAAAAATGTTTTTTTTGCATACTACCAATAAAAATGTTCTGGCGTATTATGAGATTACATAAGGTCTGTTTCCGTACTCGATTGTAGTAACTTGCAATGTGCTAGAACGTGTTTCCGTACTTTTTCTAGCTAGAAGAAGTTACTCGCGGTGTGCTAGAAGAAATTTGTTGCAGCTACATAAGAACAAGCATCACGACGAACAAGCAAATCCAAATTTGCCGTTTGTTGTTTACTTATGTCGTGTGATAAAAAATAAATTTACAAATTGTTAAATATCAATAAATATAAAAACATATAAATAAAGAAACTTAAACCCGGCGAGCTTCGCTGCGCTCCGCGCTAATTCCCTGAAAAGTAGGCGTATAGTGAGAGCACGCCCTTATCCAATTATTTCCAACTATTTTTGTGTGTTTGTTTGTTTGTTTAATAGTAATTTATTAAGTGTCCACATTTGTATTTACAGTGACTGCCGCTTGGATCAATAGACCCTACATACCAAACGTGGTATTTTATTATCAAAGCATGTACATTTTTAATGATTTCTAACATATTTCAGATATGTATTTAGAAGATTTTATTTATTAATTTTTTTTACTTAACCAAGCGAGCGTTGCTACGCCTAAAACAAACAACTTTTATGTGATACCACGCTCATTGTCCAATGCCCGCTCGTGTTTCCCGGTAGCAGGATATCACCGAATAGTGAGAAACAGCATTCTGAGCTTTAATGTCCTGTGATTTTTACTTCCAAAGCTATTCGATATCAAAACTTTGGCTTATGAGTTCGGAGTCACACCCATTGTCCAATGCCCGTCCAAGTTTCCAATTTCAAAGACATCACCAAGTGGTAATTCTGAGTTTCAATGTTCTGTGACTTTTAATTTAATAGCTATTCGATATCAAAAATTTGGTTTATATAGGCGAAGCCACACCCCCTTGTCCTATGAAAATCCAAGTTTTCTATTAGAAAGTCATCACCAAGTGGTCATTTCATTTTGAGTTTCAATGTTCTGTGATTTTTAGTTCCATAGCTATATCAAAAATTTGGCTGGTATGGGCGGAACCACGCTCGTTTTGCATAGGAGGGTGAAAAGTACTTTCACCCATTCACCTATTCTCATACCCACCAAATATACATAAAAAATTTCATTAAATTCGGTAGAGCCGTTTCGGAGGAGTTCGGCCACAAACATTGTGACACGAGATTTTTATATATTATATATAAAATATCAAGTTAAAATTGGCTCCGTTTGCTTTTGTAGCAAGTTAAAATTGGCGGTGCTTACTTTTGATAGACAATCAGCTGTTTTCGTGCTTAAAAGTAGCTAGAAGTCCTTTCCGTACTTTTGACACTATTCTAAAATTTAATTTTACTCTCTCATATTGAACTTTACTAGACTTTTACTCGGAAATGTGTACGGAAACAGACCAATAGTTTCTCAAATTTTATTAGTTGTTTTGCATTGAAATGCTTTCCAATGTCAGTAATGTAAGAAAAAGAAAAGAAAAACGTTACATATGCTCGTCATCATGGCCAATGTAGAATTAAATAGCGAGATGCAAAAGTGCAATATAGTGCAATATATAATAAAAATTGGAAAGACATAAACAATAAGAGGCTCAGAAATACGGGAGAGGCATATACTGAGAGAAAAGGAAAATTTGAACCCAAGAAAACTGCTCCAGAAACAGTAGTGTGGAAAAACGTTGTAAGCGCCATCAGCGAAGATGTTACGCTTAGTGAAAAAACGTGTTATCATCCATTGCACTACGGATATAAAACGTTTTTCCATTACGAAAGTATCTAAATCTTTTTTCTTTTCTCTTTAAAGGATATATTTTGTTTTTTTATATACAGGCAAATTTCTTTACATCTCTTACATCAAAAAATTAGAAATAGAAATCAAATGGCTCTAAGTGCGCCATTAAAAATGTTTTTCTCAATTCCTGTCGACGCTTGAATTCTTGACGAGTGTAAGCCGGGACAATGAAATTCCCGTCTAACATACTTTCATTGCTGTTTTCAAAGCAGTCTTCATTATAGGTGGTAATTATTTTTGAGTTTATATTTTTGCTCGATATAAAAGCTAACGTTGGTATGTGGCTTTTATAGAAAAAATTCAAATGTAAAAATTCACTCCAACGAGCAAAAAAATTTCATTGAAAAACGCTAAAGTGTTTTTATCAAGTGTTGAAATAGTATTTAGCTATAGATAAGACACAAATATCGGTATTTCTTGTATAACCTGATATGCAACAAAATTTAAGCATCGAAATAATCATCTGATTTAGGAAAAATATCGATGGTGTTGATTTTAGAATTCTACGGAACTACAAAGCCCTGATAAGCTACTACAAATTTAAAAGTAAAAATTATTTCTGCGAAAACATGATAAGCCATACAAATTTTAAAACACGTTTTCTTAGAAACAACATGATTATTAACAGTAATAAAGAAAAAGGAAATATGCCTCATTGGTTTCTTAAACTACTTCGTCAGTAGTTATAGGTTATTTATGGTCATAAGCTTTCAAACCATTTTCCTAAATGGAAAAACATGATAAGCTACTACAAATTTAGAAGTAAAAATTATTTGCGTAAAATTAAAATAAATATAGCTCAATGTTTTTTGATATATTTCCCTTAGAGCTTAATAGGAAAACTTCGTCTATCATACCGTCATCGCTTTAGCCAATAAAATCTTGAATTTTGATATAGCTCGCAGTTAAATTCATCGTTTCTATTTGAATGTTAACTTTTGTATGGGGCTTATCGAGTTTTTGAACAGAAATTTTAATAAAATATTTAATTGTAAAAAGATACTTATACATATAAGTTCGCAATTAATTGAAAATAAGCCCTAATCTCTTCAGCAGGTGTTACTGTGGTACAATGTAGTAGAAATAACACAAGATACCAGTTTTTGATGTTATGAGGGTTATCATGTTTTTGCAATAAGCCCTTCATTGTTTTTGTTTTATGTAAGTAAGTCAACAGTTGTAGGCACTGGAAGTAAGAGCAGTGGTTTTGTTGAAATTACAATTCCTGCTCAGTTGAAATTGACTACTGTTGAAAACAAGCGAATTTTTTTATTTGTGCATAATTTAAACAAATTTATTTTAATGGATTTCAATGAAATTCGTAATGAGATTAACATAAAATTAACACAATAATCTTATATTTTTTTAATAACAGTTTTAAAAACTTAAGGTCAGGTTCTCATCTAGAGCTCGAAAAACACGGTGATGTTCTTGATTTTTTTTTTTTTTATGGAATTAAGTAAATGAACACCTTGAGTTTTTTTGCAGTTATTTGTTGTTTCTTAAAGTGTAGGATTGATTCTATATTTGTTTTGGTGAATAAAAGTGTAATGTGAAGTATGAAAAAAGAGGTACCCAAACGGTATTCATCGAACAGCACGATCCTGTCATGAAAAATAAAAAGCCAAAAAAATTTTGTAAATTAAAGCATATTTACTGGAGCTTATACCTATAACTTCAATAAATAGTTGAAAGTTACAAAAATGGCGGACATCTCAATTTTAAGTACCGTTTTTTTTACATTTTTTGTTCTTTAAAATGCTCAAGAAAAAGTACAGTATCCAAAAAATTTGATCTTTTTAAAAAAAAAAAAAATCAAGTCAATCCCTTAAGTAGTTTTTGAGATATCGTCGTGGAGACCAGTTAAGAAACATAGTTTTTCAGAAAATGCGTTTTAAGATTTGGTTAACGATTTTTTCAAATTATAAGCTTTCCATTATTTCTACGTCACTTCGTTTCTAGCGACATCTGGTGTTGCCTGAGGTAACTATTCTTACCACAGTATAAAAGGGAACACAGGCGTGCATTTCAAAAAGATTGATGTGTGATACTAATTCCTTTCCTTTCCTGAGATATTCTTGATGAGATACTTATAATTTTCGTGAAAAAGATGGGCTCCTTCCTTATGCGATAACTTTTTTATGCAATCGTTATTGGCCAAACCGCTTCGGAAACATATGTTACATATCATAAACTATTGAAAGTACTTAAAAAAAACAGTTCCGTTTCCTGGCCGAGTTTTATGAGAACCTTCCCTTAAGTTTTAATAAAGTTCAATATTCTTTTTATATTTATAAGTTTTGGAGAGTAGAACTTACTGTTACTCACTAAGCACAATTTATCACAATTTTTATATAAAAGCTACATTTTTACTCTTTCTTTGGATACCATTACTTTTCGCACACTTCCAGACATATACTTGCTTTTTGCGTGGATTTGGGCACCCGGGGCAAACCAAAACTGTCCGCCCTTATATCAATAAAACAGAACTGAAAAATTAGTTTGATTGTATTCAATGAAAAAAATAACATATGCTTAAAACAAAATCAAGAATACTTTCAAATAGTATGAAAACTAATTATCATAAATAAAATAAAAATGAACACTTCAGGTAGCGCCATTTTAACATAAGAGCTCAAATAAAGTTAAGAGTTGGCTAGCTCAAAGAAAGTATCTACATATTTGATATACATACTCTAACCTCTGCAGTCATTTAAGAGATCGGTAAAATGAATACTTTTACATAATTCGTTTTCAATTGATACCGTAGGCCCGATAGTAGACTCCGATATTGCCGATCGCAAATAATTTTGTATTAGTTTTATGCCGTTCCAGTTTCCCAGTAGCAGGACATCACCAAATGATAACTCTATTTGCTATGGTAGTAATGTTCTGTGAATTTTACTTTCTGTGAATGCTCATGCCAGTTTCCCAGTGAAAAGACCTGGCCAATTAGTAAGTCCATACTGAGTTTCATTGTTATGTGACATTTAGTTCCAAAACTATTTGATATCAACAGATTGAATTAGTCCATATAAAGACAGATTATACTCAACAAAAGTATTTGGTCGGTTGATAGTAATGATCACTCTTTTTATTGAATGCCTCAAAGAAATCTTTCTTTGAAAAAATTCCGTAAGCACTTCTGGAGAAGACCGAGGAAAGCATTCCACCCAATGCATGAAAGTAGAAGGCGTGGTAGGTAGGCTCAGAATATTTTGGCATTACTAATTTAAATGTAATACAGATTGATTTGACACCTTCTTCATCGGCTGAGCCGTGTACGTGTTATTATGTTTTCTCTTGCAATGGGAGCTGGGGGTAGGAGGGTGAAAAATACTTTACGTCCTATGCTTATACCTACCAGATACACAAACAAAATTTCATTAAATCGGTCGAGCCGTTTCGGAGTAGTGTGACCACAAACACCGTGACACGAGATTTTTAGCTATTTTTTTAACGTTTGCACTACATACTATATGAATATATATTATATTATATGAATTAGGCACTTGAAAAATGTTATGCAAAAACAAAAAAATTAAGGATTTCATTCCCAATGAAAAACAAAATGAAGGCATACATATGGAGCAATTCAAAATACATTTTTAATCAAGTTTAATAATGTGCTACACTTCTATCCTAACACGTAATATTTTTTCAATACGGTTTGGAACCGATTTGATCAGCTTTATCAATTTCACTCCAAATACTTTTTATCGGATTTATGTGTTGGTGTGCGGTGTTGGTGGCCACTGAAGTAGCGGCGTTCCTTTATGTTCAAACCGCTGAAGTGTATAGAAACCCTTGTGTCACGGTGCATTGTCTAGCATAAAGTATAAAGGTACTTAATTATGCTAATCCGAAAGAATTCTGAAGATGGTATGTACAAATTGCTGGACGTTCAGCCGATTTTTGTACGGCCACTACTGAACCAATACTTTGAGCAGAAAAGCAACCCCACACACTGACTTGACCACCACCATTTTGAATTCGTGCTAAAAAATGAAATGGACATTCCTTTTTGTCTTGCGTTGTCCTTACGAAGTATCTGTTTTTTCGATTCAAGACTTCTAAATACATGATACGTCACTAAAACTAACATTTTCCATGGATTTGTAGACCACTGACCATTTTTTTTGCACCAAGTCAGTCAGGTTCTTGTTCCTAAAGGGTTTTCAAGCTGTCAAATTGGGAATAGTTCTATATCGATGACACGATATTGCAACATAAGACCAAATTCTCTCCATAAGAAATACATGCAAAGAAATATGACACATGTCGTAAAGTTACGATCGTCGTCAATGTGTTCAAGCTATCTGTCGTTGCTCTTCTCCAGTTTTTAGCTTTTTTTACATATTTTGAACAAAGCCCCGAGAAGTTTCTGTTCAGCGTGCCATTTCACTTTGATCTATTCATTCTCAGAAGAAGCTTTGCTTTGACCCATTATGTCTTCTTTACAAATTAACCGCATGTGCAAATACAGAAACAATGCAATAGAAATGTGGAAAAACAACTTAACATTCAAAACATAAACGTAAATTAGAATTGTTACACTGCGACTTTTGAGTACTAACAAAAAATATGTTTTTACTGCAGATGTGTTTGCACGCATACTACAATTTTCGACAATTGTGCTTGTGTTAGTAACGCTCCCGCTCTCAGCACTGCCAAAAACTAATCTGCATGAAATAATTATTTTGACTCGTTTTTTCTTTATTTTGTTGTCAAAATCTTTTGAAAATTAACAATAATTTTCTGCATTTGCTACAAACAAAAGCATGCGAGGCATTGAAAAGAAATGAACAAAAAATTGAGCAGCGTGAACCTGTTCACTTGAAGTCTCAGTGCCAAATGATTGAAAGAACTTTGTGCTTGCGATCGTATACATGTTTCGACTCTCGAATGACGCTATCGAGTCTCAACCCGCGTGGGACTACGTGAACATCACTGTTTTACTGCATAGCGAAGTCACAAACCATTGGGACAAGCAACTGTTTTTTTTTATATAAAACAATGTACGCAATATGTTTGTTTACTACATTTTAGGATTTTACGCGAAATCTTATGATAAATAGTGTATATATCCAACATCCTAAGATAATTCATTCTGTGGCGACAAGGAATAACGACTAAGCTCAAAATATCGTGAAAAAGCGATATGGCATTTCCTTTTTTGCCAATCTTTGGAAGGATTCAGAAATCAACTTTTTTTACAGAATAGATAACCACTTATATCTGCACCTATTTCGTTGGTTTAACGGTTCATATATTTCCGAGAAACGGTCGTAGTTAGTGCCATTAAAATATCGTTTTTTACGATATTTTGAGTTTAGTCGTTATTCCTCGTCGCCACAGAATTGTTCTAGTAGAATTTTTCAGATTTTATTGCGATTTGATTAAAATTATTAAAACACAAAATAAGTTGCTATAGAAAAAAAAATATATTCCGAATTTTCTGAAGGGATAAACTACAATAAAACAATATTCACTTTCTTCGACAAAGCTTCCTAAAATCATTCATATCATACGCCTAAATAAAGGTTATAGATAGATATGTACAAGATAGAATATAACTACAAATAACTTTTGAAAAATTTATGGATGTCATATGTGCCATTCTCTATTATATTCTTGACCGGCACCGGCACCCGGCATAGTTCAACTAGTTATTTCAAAAATTTTATTAACTTTGTATTTTTACGATAGTTTTAAAGCGGTAGTCTTTGTTCAATTTTATTTTACGTTATTTATTCTATTAATAAAGATTCTTTTAATATTTGCAGCATTTTTATTTTAAGCTTAAACCTTTTTTCTATATCCATTTCCACTGATATAAATTAGCTATTTAACCCGTTTCCATTGATGTCGAAACAGATTTAATGGTTTCATTTACATTCATAATTTAACGAAAATCAATTCAATATACATATAAACATCTAAAATCAAAAATTCGAAGCAAAATCAACAGAAAAAAAAATGCCTGGCAAAACCCTCCTTTGTACTACTATTTATTGATATTGTGTACCAATAATAACAGTAATTTATACATTAGAAACTTACAAACAAATGTACATGTGCATACATACAAACATGAATATTATGTATATCATTCCATCCACTGAGAAGAAAACAATTAAAGAAGCAACACAATGTATCCTAAATTATATAAGAAATCCTCCTAGAAAGCAACAACAACAACAACAAGATAATATCTCTAAATATTTACATAGCTTAACTATATAAAATTCTGCAAACTAAGATTTATAAAAAAAAAAAAAACAAAAACAATTTCTACTCTTATTAGTAACAATAATAGATCTATAGAAAAATTAAATCCATATTCATAGTAAAAATATGTTTACAAATTAACAGCAGAGCAGTGAGTGTCAAAAAGTTCTATAAATGCCAGGTATATTTAAGTTAGTTTTAAAAATAAAAAATGGCAAACAAACATTTTTCCGTTTTTTTTTGTACGAAATCGATTGCCCGAATTTAAGCATTAATAACATTAGGACTTGATTTTGAAGCATTTCGCTTTTTTTATTTACAATTGACAAATATTCCTTCGTAGAGCACAAGATTCGATTTAAAATGAAAAAGGGTAGAATAAAAATACGATTATTTTTTTTTCAATTTTCCATCAAAAAGTCTTATTTTATTTGATAAATTTAGTGCATAAATTTAGTGAATACTATGAATCTGAAAAATTCAAAATTGAAATAAAAACGATTAGTATGATATTTTGCATTAAATTTCAAACAAAAACAAGGTCTTCTGAAGTTTTTCATATAATGTATCAATGTTGGAAAAGAAAAATTCAGAAATATCTGTGAATTCATATTTTGAGTACTGAAGTACTCTATTTATATAGGGTCCGCCATCTAACGTTTTTTTTTTTAACTAGTGCTTATTTCGTGAATGGTAACACTTAGCACATGTCTGATTTGACAGATAATTAGTTTTATCCTTCCGCTGAACGAATGTGGTTGTGTATACGGTTGAACAACGCTGGGCAATATTGCGATTTTGCCAAAATGGGAAATATGCCGATTTTGCCAAAAAAAATCATCTTTTCAGATGAAGCTCATTTTGATCTCGGCGGGTATGTAAACAAGCAAAATTGTCGCATTTGGGGCACAGAAAACCCGCACGCATATATTGAAAAGCCGATGCACCCAAAACGAGTCACTGTTTGGTGCGGATTTTGGTCCAGAGGCATAATTGCGAAAAATGAACAATGAGTGGCCGTTACAGTCAATGGCCATCGTTATCGGACCAAGTTAAACGAATTGTTGTTCACAAAAATTGAAGAGGAGGATATTGGCAACATTTGGTTTCAACAGGACGGCGCTAAGTGCCACACAGCCGAAGCTACACTCGATGTTTTGCGCCAAACATCAAAACAAAAGTTATTTGGCGGACCCTATATATCTCTATCTGGGTGATCTAAGTGTTGGAAGTCTGACGTTTTATTTGAGAATTGCTCAAAGACTTTTTTTAAGAAGTAATTTTTAATCTTTTGCAAATCCAAACGAAAAAAGGTTTGGCATGACGAAGAATGTTTTAAGCCAATTACGTATTTTGGTTATGAAGGACTTTAACCCTACTTCCATCTTTGAAATGAGTACCTAATTCTCTATTGGGATCAAATTTGATACTATTAAAGAAAAATCAATGAAATAGATATTTAAACTCAAATTAAAAGTCCGCAACTTCATTATTATTTTTTATTTATGCATTCTGAACACAAATCAAACTTTTGGCAATGATCCGGGCATAACGCAACAGAAGTTACCAGACTTATTTGCCTTTACGTCGTATGGACACTTGCTGCATCGAGCTCGTTTCTTCGGCTGTAGTGAATTGTCTCGTGGTGGATTGTCCTCGGAACGACGCTTGCGGCTGGTTGAAGGCATTTTATTTTTCATCTTCTTTATGATTGCTATCGCATTTTCGCAGTGTGGAAGCTCTTGACGGCGTTGAATGTGTGGTTTGACGAGATCGTGTGCAACAGCCTTCAAAAATAAACGCATTTGCAACGGAACAGGATCGATTGAACTAATTTCCCGGAATAAAGCCATTTATTCCGGATACATCAAGCATATATCGCACACTAAATACAAAACAGTCACAACTCAAAATTTACAAATTATTACTTTTTAATGTAAAACTATTCGTAGTGATCATATACTTTCACTGTAACACATCAAATACATTTTGTACACATCTTCTTTCTCTATAGTTAAAAAAAAGAAGGTTTGTCTCATTGCTTTGTATGGAGTTCCTTCAAAAATGAAATTGTTTTTTGCTTCACCTAGAAATTTAAAAATTTTTAGTTGTGACTGTTTTGTATTTAGTGTGCGATATGAGAAAAGGGCCATTGGCCAGCGCCGCACACGCCGTTTAGTCGAAAAAGTTGACATCATTTGATCGCAACTGTCAACGCCACCTTTCGTCTTGTTATAATCGATGATCATCATTGGCTTGCGATTCCTTTCAACAGAAATGTCTTTCGAATGATGTTTCGGGCTTAACATTACGATAACTCGATTCTTCTTAGGTACGTTGGTGGACAAAGTTACTCCGTTCTTATTGTCAAAGTAAAATTCTAAATGAGCTGGTGGCTTGTTTCGTACACACAAGATTTTTGCTGGAAGAAACGTTTTGTTCTTTCGGACGGTTCCAAGCAACGTCTGTTTTCCCTTTAGCAGCTCAAGAGCCAACCGATGAGAAGTGAAAAAATTATCGGTTGTAATGTTTCGCCCATGAAGTGCTTCGGTCAATTAGAGAACAACTCTTTTCCCTTGATCTTTTTTGGGGCAACAATTGGGCGCTTTCCCAGATTAAACTTGTAAGTTCCAAAGATATGCATTGCTGCTATCGCACGCTACCCAGACTTTTATGCTGTATCGAGCTGATTTGCTTGGAATATACTGAGTAAATAGGCATCTACCACGCAAAGGG
Source organism: Coremacera marginata (assembly GCA_914767935.1). Taxonomy (NCBI): domain Eukaryota; kingdom Metazoa; phylum Arthropoda; class Insecta; order Diptera; family Sciomyzidae; genus Coremacera; species Coremacera marginata. Next base: position 70,557,798 of record OU612046.1, on the reverse strand, counting down.
ATGAGCTGTTCATCAACAGTAATATTCTCATGTGGATTGTAACAGCGCTTCAATGAGTTCACCCAATGAGCTCATGTAAAAGACTTCTCTAATCGGAGCGAACTTGTCACGCATTCTCCGTTCTTCTCTTGAATTTTTATCATCGAAGCTCATACACGAAGTCATAACTTCAAAGTCATATTGCGACATAGTTGCTCTGAAAATAAATCGACCAGTGTCTTCATCCCATAGCTATCTTAATGTTTCACCATTCGAACGAAACACCCCACTCTACAAAAGTAAACCAACATAAGCCCGTAGCTTGATGTCATCAATTGTTGCTCATTTGTCTTTATATTTCCGCACACCGTTTAAATTGGTGTATTTCAATATAAGCCGCTCGAGCGGAGAAAAAAAAGATTAAAAGTAGAAAGCTCATTCGAAACACGGGACAAAGTGAAAGCTGTAGGTCCTAAAAAAACCAAATCAAAGTAAGAACTGAGCAGCAAACAAAATAATAGCAACACAAACTACCATAATTAGTTGAAACCCTGCCAAGCGATCTTCTAACGCCTGTCTGTGGCTCTAATTCGGGAATAGAATATTGCATTTTCTTGACTTTCAATTTCGATTCATTCTTCTTCCAAATTCTAATCAAAATCGCTGATTTCATCGTTCGACGAGTCAACGATGGCCATTTTCTATGCAGTCAGTTCATATAAAACATCGTCTGGTTCGAAATCCTGTCTGTCATTCTAACCACACTCATCCATATTCTCAAATAATTCCAGAAAATTCGTTTCTCGACGGCGAGACATTTTCACAACACAAAAAAAAAAACCTAAATGAAGGCAAAGAATGATCTGAAATAAAGCTTCGTTTGGCGCGCAATAAACAGAACTGACGAAGCATGGGTGTATTCAAATATGTCATCAGATATTTCTAATTCAATTCGCGCGATATTGCACGCCTCAAAGTACCACTTGTTCGTCAAATACAACAGATTGTTGATTGTAGTATTATTGTTGATACTAACTGAGGATTTTAGGAACTTTTTTGTTTTGTGAGAGAAAAAATACGAAATTTTATTTTTGAAATTTATTGATCCGTGCAAAAAAAAAAAAAAAAAAATTGAAAACACCAAAAAAATAGTATCAAAAATTATACTATAAGGAAGTAGGGTTAAGCAAAAAATAATAAGAAGTTCGATAGACAGATAGCTTATTTGAGAAAATGTACCTACATTTGGAGAATTAAAAATACAATATCTCTACGTTTCTCGATCAGCTGGCATTACTAGGTCAACTGATAACTCCTAGAGAACTTTAATGAAAATATTGTTTTTTTTTTTGTAAAAATTCTCTTTTATTCTATCACATTAACCAATGCAGGGTCTCCTTTTAGGGTGATATACTTATTCCAGCGGTCTTCTAACATTTTGATGCCTTTCGCATAGTGCTCGTTATTTAACTATTCTAAATACGCATTTGGCTTGCATTTAACTTCATCATTTGAGCAAAACCGCTTTCCCTGTAGTCAGCTCTTCAAGATCTGGAGAGTATGGTGGATGAGGCAGCAATTCGAATCCCGATTCATGCAACTTTGCCATAGCTTTGCGCATGTTTGAAGTCATGCATTATCGTGATGAAAAATAACTTTCTTCTTCGCTAAATGAGGCAGTCTTTTTTTAATTTCATCATTCAAATGGACCAATAATGTCACATGGTAATCGCCGGTGATTGTTTAACTACTTTCAAGGTACTCCACGAAGATTATTCCGCGCACAAACCCGAAATATACTGGCCATAACCTTACCGTCTCTCTGCCTACTGCTTATTGCGCTCAAAAGTTTAGTGATGAACCCATTTTATGACATAAAATTATTATATATTTTTAAGAATTCCAAAAAACAAATATTTATTTAACTTAAAAAAATTCCGTTTTTTAATTTTCATAAAAAAAATTAATAAAAATAAACAATAAAAATTTCTTTTGTATAACTTTTGTTTCAATTGAAATTCTCCTCAAACTCATTTAACTTTGTACTCACTAATTAAAATTCAAACCACTTTTGGCACTCGCTGTACTGTAAAACTATTGAAACATAGTATGTGAGAAAATTACAAACTATCGCTAATTGCTACAAAAAACAATTTATTTAAACCCTTTAAAAAAAAAAAAAAATCAAGAAAGTATCTTAGAACCAATAAAATTCATTTAAAATATCTGCTAAATTTTTAATCATTCTAGAAGAACAACACATTAAGACAAAATAAGTTATATCTTTGGGTGCTTTTGCACCTTAGCTACAGAAATAACAACTAATTTATATCAAACACAACAACAATAGCAAAAATAAGTTTAAATATTTGTTTAAGTCTTTAAATATACAAATGTTTTAAATACGCATTCATTTCTTCAAATAAACTTTCAACTCAATAGAGATAGCTGCGGAAATGGAAAGAAGAATAAATAACACAGTTCGACAAAATCAAGTTTTTTGTTAAACACATAAGAAATTTCCGTATTTTCTCAAAATAGACTTTAAAAAAAAAAAATACAGGTGCGTCGTGAGAGAAGCGAGAGAAGAACACACGAGAGAAGCGAAGCTTTTTAACAGCTTCATACACACAGAGGAAACATTTGAAATTATAAAATTATCGGGTATAATTTGCCTAAGACCTTCGGCCAGAATGGGTTATCTAAGTATATTTTTAATACAACAAAGGGAATTTAGGCAATCGCATTATTTTGCCATTAGGCAATTTATGCTAGAACTTGTGTGTTCTTTTGAAAGCCTTCTGCTAAAATGGGTTGCTGTAGATTTAAGGCAATATTAAAAAAGAAACTTGGGTATGTTATACTTATACTACTAGTGAAGATTTCCTAAGCCCTTTGCGCTTACGTTGCGCTTGCGTTGTTCTCTTAAGATTTGTTTGTTTTTTCCATCTTTTCAGCTTTGTTTAACACTTTTCTCAGTTTTTTATTTTTCATTTTTTAATCAACTTAATTGTTACTTCATATCAACTCTTTACTAGTCTTGCGTGGTTCCCGCTGTGGTACACTATTCAGCTTTATGTTATACATGCTTCGTCAGTGTAAGGAATAAATTGCTGCGAAATACATGCTCGTTGGTACAAATGATAAGAAAAGGAAAGCAAATAATGACAGAAAAGCGTATGACAGAAAGAGTAGCAATGAGAGAAAAGATTGTAAGAACCCCAATTTGCTTTTGCCCATTTATTACTTTTTGGCATTTAGCACAATGTTGGCATGACCAAGTTGACAAAAAACTTATGAAATTTGCACAAATTTCTTAGGCTTCATACAAAAATAGTTACCCAAGTCGTTTGAGGCAAAACGCCGTAGGTATTTTTCTGTGTGTAGATTTGATAATTTTGTTTTTTTTTTAAAGAACTTAAATTCAAAAATTTAAAGCAACATTAAAAAACTTAAAAAAACACACGTTAATATTCACACCAGTAAATTTTATTGCATTTCATTATTATTTGATATACTATATATTTTTTATTTTATTTATTTTATTACATGTTACAGTCATTGTTAAAACAAAAGCATGTACTAACAACAGCACAAGCGCATTTACAAAAAAAAAAAAAGAAATAAAACTTTGCCCTTCGCGAGGACCGATCTCATGACCCTCTGATTACAAAACCTACTCTTTTTCCGCCAAGCCAAGCAAATCTGTTAAACTTTGGTGTTAATTTAATATTAAATATATAACCGCAGCTATGTTAACAGTTGTTAACAGATGGCGTTACCAAATTGAGGATGATGACCAGTGTTGTCTTTTACAAATTTTAGATAGTGGTAGGTTGAGTCTAAAATGAGTGGTGAATTTTAGAAAACGTTGGAATATATTTTTCTTCTTAAGGAAAAATTCGACTGAAATCCTACAGCAAAACAAATCATAAGAAGTATACCATAAAGCAAGTTTTTTCACGCTGAATTAGTTTTACTGCATATAATTCTCTTATAATGTTCTTAAAACAGCACTAATATATAAAATATTATATGCAGTAATAAATTAAATATTATATGAAATAAAATTTCTTAAATTTTAATTATAATGCAGTAATTTTTATATAAATATATTAAAAAGTGATAGATTTTAAAAAAATTAAAATAGTGGTGGAAACCAAAAAAGTGGTAGATTTACACAATTGTGGAACAGAGGCAATACTGATGATTCTTGTATCAAGTGGTTTAGCAGTTACCCAAGCCATAAAAATCATTAACAGATCTATTCTGCGCGTTACCGATAATAGTAATCTTGTTACCGAAATTTGTTACCGGTATTAGTATACGGTATTCTGCTCGTTAAGAACAAATAACACTCTTTCCTTGCATCTGGCTGTTTTGCTTGTTACCACCAATATTCACTGGTAATGCTTGCTTGTAGAATACCAAAAGGATGTAAATGTTACCAAAAGGTGAGTTTCTTCGGTAATAAGATTAACGTTACGGCGACAGAATCGATCTGTTAATCAACTCTTGTAGCAAGTGGCTTAGCAGCTACCCAAACCACACAAATACATACATTAATATATTACGAGTATTGGATGTGCAGCAACATAGCTTCAATTGCACTTAATACTGAATCAATGCGCTTGCAAAAAGAGGGTGGTTGGCTCAGTGGATAGGGTATAGAACCCCAGTCTGAGGTTGAAGGGTTCGAATCCCCACGTCGGGCGGAGAAAGGTTTTTTTATATTTGATATATTAAATTGTCTTGTTGTAAAAAACGCAGAAACAAAAAAAATCTTATAAAATTCTAAGAAAAAATCTGTCGAAAATTTTTCAGATTTCACTCTAAGAAAATCACAGAACGAGGAGTAAAAAGCTTCGCTTCAAAAATTCTACATGTCTTGTCGCTTCTCTTATTCAGCCCTTTCATGAATAATTTTTCATGCGGAATCGGAAAAGGGAGCAGATAAAGACATCACAATTTTTGTTTTTACACTCATGAATATATACGGGTAACGAACAAATTTGTATTGAAAATTTCCAAAAAGTTTTGGAGCTTTATCTGAAAAACGGAAACTCCCTTTACCGATTCCGTATTAAAAATGTTTCATGATAGGGCTGAAATTTTTTAAAATTGCAGTTTTCTAAGATCACAGTTTGACGCTTTTAAATAACGAAACAACGCTATAAAATATAAAATACTGGACTGCTTTTTATAAATACAAATTTTTTTGGAAGGTTATTAAATAACATATTCTATAAATTAGAAATAAGCTCCAGTACTAGACAGAACAAAAAAAATTCAAAAATTTATTTTCTTTTCTTTCAATATATTTCTTTTTGCAGCTTTTTGAACACTTTGAATAATATTAGCTTAACAGCTTTTAATATTCATTGAAACGTTTGAGGTTTCATTTAAATTTGATGTTTATTTATGAAATATTTTTTTTATAAAAATTATTCCTTAAAATTGTGCATACATGTATTTGGGAACAATATATTTTAATTCAAACTTGCTAAACTTTTTTGGCAGTCTGTGTTTTTTTTTTCGTTTATTTGTCAGGATTTGTTTATTTGTCTCGGCAAATAGACCAACAATATTCGGTTTGCAATTTTTTGAGTCTTTTCCTTTGAAACGACTTGTGCAAATGTTCCTCATGATCGTCACTGAAGTCTCTTGGATTTGAATTTGTATAAAAAATGGATTTCATACTGAAACACGGAAATTATTTCCTTAACAATGCCTTTAAAACTTCCAGTTCTGTGACTTCCCAGATAGTTTAATAAAGGGCGTAGAACTTTTTTCAAATAAAACACAGAAAAAGTAATGAAATGTCCAATATATTTTGTATATTTATATATGGCTTATATATATTTTATATATGGCTTTATTAGATCGCAAATTTTATGGCATTTAGTGTTTAAATACAATTTCAGGCACATGTCCACCGTGACTGCGTCTTATGAAGACCATCCTGTCGGGCCAATTTTGCACCACTTTCTCCAGCATAGCTGGCCTTATCTCGCCAATAACGCGCCAAATATTGCCTTCCAAGTGGTCACACGTAGCTTTTTTATCAACATAGACTAAATCAGATGTCCTAGGTGGCCATCTGACAGGCCCATTTCTTGATATGATTCGATCATCAAAAGTTCGTCCCAATAAAGCGATGATTTCACACGTTGTATGGCCATCCTGCTGGAACCAATTTGCAGGCGATTAATATAGGGAACCAAAAAGTCGCGAATCATTTGCCTGTAGCGCTCACCATTGATGATAATGTTGGCTCTATTTTAAGTTTTGAAAACGTATGAACCAATGATGCCTTCGGCATGCAAACTACATCTGACAGTTACTTTTTCTGGATGGAAGCGAGCCTGGATACTCTCTTCAGGACTGTTCTTACTCCAAATACGGCAAATTTGCTTATTTATGTACCCGTTAAGCCAGAAATGTACTTCATCGCTGAAGGTGATTTCACGGTAAAAATGCGGTTCAACTTGCGATTGATTTTCAGCCCATTCACCGAAAGTGCGACGCAATTGATGGTCTGATGGCTTCAATTCCTGCACCAATTGGATTTTATCTATGGTGTAGACCAAGGTCTTTTATTAAAATCTTCCACGCAGTGGACGGGCAAAGGCCGAGTTGTTGAGAATGGTGTTGAAACGATAAACTTGGGTCCTCGGTCACATTCACCTCTACAGCGGCGATGACTTCTTCAGAACGTACAGTATGAGATCATGTTGAATGAATATTGTTCATAAGAGTAAACGTGGACATAAATCGATTGATTGTTTTGCATATAACCTGCTCAGATAGACGAGTATGTCCACCCTAATGTGTGCGAAGTGTTCTGTACGTTTCCGGCGGAGTCAACTGTTGGCGACAGTTGTGTAAAAATTCGCTAAATGGTACAATTATGGGAGCGCTCACTACAACTGATCAGGTAGCGGACGCTATTCAATCGAGTGAAAAATTCTATACTATACGGACACAACTGTTGAGTATTTTAAACTTTGACTCTAAACTCTAAACTTTGACAACTTTTCAGACGCTTAGGGTAACAATACATTCAGGGAAAAACATCGCTCGCAGGGAAAGGTTACGCTACCATAATATTTCACAATAGTTGACTCCGCTGAATGCGGCCATTGTCATACTGAGCATAAATATCAAACACATGGTTAACTTTTACAACTGGTTTGACAGCTATCCCTCTACACCGAGAAAAAAGCTTATGTTAGATTGAAAAAAAACCAAGTATATTCGTAATTTATAAGATGGCTTTGGGAGTATTCAGCCTCGCAAGTACTTCATCAAAGCGCCTAAGTTTTCCATGTTGACTTGCCAATTTTTTTGGGTGATAAATTAACCAAGTATTTGGTAATTTTTTATACACTACTTAAAAAAAAAATTGAATTCAAATATATAACTTTTTCCGGGTTTTGGATTTTTTTATTTTCCTTTTTTTTGAAGCTGCCTCGTTCTCTCGTTCTGTGATTTGCTTGACTCAAATCGGCAACACAACACAAATTTTTCTTTTATCAGCACAGTTTTTTCTTAGAAATGAATGACTTCTCAGCTTTTCTTGCTGCTTGACTTCTATTATAACAAGAACATTAAATAAAATTAAATATCAAATACAAAAAATTTACCTTCGCATGCCATTCGGATTCGAACCCGCAACTACCACCGATACCACTGTGTATGAAGTCACATAGCACGCGTTGAGCCAAACTCCTTCGTTACGCGGAGTGATTTATTCAATATTAATTACAACTGAACCTATAATGCAGCAAAACACAATAATCTATTAAAAGATTTTTGTTGTATGGCTATCAACAGAATACTTCGACATACTGCATCTGTTAATACAGCATCTGTTAACATAGCTTTTGATATATGGACTGGCACCAAAAGTTCCAGGCACGATTCCGTACGGCGGGCAAAGTAATTTTTTTTTCTTGTTTTCTTTTCTTTTTGTTGATGAAATGTAATAAAATTTACTGGTGTGAATATTAACGTGTGTTTTTTAAATTTTCTTTATGTTATTTTTGAATTTAAAATCGGTTTTATTATAAAAAAAACCATTAAATTATCAAATCTATCCTTCTCTCGCGTGTCTAATGACGCAGCTGTGTTTTTCTTTTTTGCGGAAAATAGCTCAAAACTATGCTTAAGCCATCCATGCTAGTTGTTTTTTATTGATTTTGGGCTTAGGTGAATCAAATATTTTTTTTGGTATGTGCTTTCAAAGCAAAGTACTTAACAATAAATTTCTTAGGTGAATAAGCTTACCTACTTACTTACCTAGGTGGCCATAACAACCCGTGTCCGGGTTTCGGCCGACCGCATCAGCTCTCGCCAGGCGCCTCTTCTTTGCGCGCGCCTTCTCCAATCGGATACACCAAGTGCGGTTAGGGCTTCCTCAGCCTGGTCCATCCACTCGGAAGCATGGTCTCCCTCGTCGTCGTTGACCAGCGACCCTCGCCTCGAGCACCTTTTTCGCTGGAGCTTCGTCGTCCATACGATGGACATGACCCAGCCATCGTAGTCGCTGCACAGTTATACGCCGAACTACGTCAATGTCATCGTAGAGCTCATACAGCTCGTGGTTCATTCGGATGCGATAGTCATCGCTGACTCGAACAGGACAGAAGATTTTGCGAAGAACTTTTCTCTCGAACACCCCCAGAGCGGCTGCGTCAGTTTGCGAAACTACCCATGCTTCAGCGCCATAAAGCAGCACAGGTAGAACGAGCGTCTTGTAGAGTGTTAGTTTTGTCAATCGAGAGAGGGCTCTGGAACTTAGTTGCTTACTGAGCCCGTAGTAGCACCTATTAGCAATTATTGTTCTTCGCTTTATCTCCAGGCTGATTTCGTTGTTGGTATTAATGGCGGTGCCAAGGTATACGAACTCCTTGACTACTTCAAAGTTATAGCTGCCGGATGAAACGTGGGAGGCTTAACGCCGCGCTCCCTTGTTTGTAGACAGCATATACTTTGTTTTACCCTCATTTATCGTCAAACCCACTTTAGCTGATTCCTTTTCGATAGCGGCGAAAGCAGCGGTAACATCTCTCTTGGTTCTGCCGACAATATCAATATCATCAGCGTACGCAAGGAGCTGGACACCTTTATAGAAAATGGTGCCATTACGATGCACACCGGCCTTTTGTACGATCCCCTCCATGATGATGTTGAAGAGATCGTAAGACAGTAGATCGCCTTGTCTGAAACCTCTTTCGGTATTGAAGGTTTCGGAGAGGCCATTTATTACCTTGACGGAGCTGCAGGTGTTGCTCAACGTCAGCCTGCAAAGTCTAATCAACTGTTGCGTATAGACAATCCCTTCTCGGGCTTTCGAACGCAGCTTTAAAGTCGACAAGGGGATGATGTGTGTCAATTTGATTTTCGTGGGTTTTTTCCAGGATTTGTCGTAGCGTGAAAATCTGGTCTACGGTGGACTTTCCAGGTCGAAAGCCACACTGATAAGGTCCAATCAGTGTTTTTGTAATCGGCTTAAATCTTTCACACAGTTCGCTTGAGAGAACCTTATATGCCATGGAAATAAGACTGATACCTCTATAACTTGCGCAGATTGTTGGGTCTCCTTTCTTAAGTATAGGGCACAGTACGCCGAGGTTCCAATCGTCGGGCATGCTTTCTGCTAGCCATATTTTGCTGATGAGCTGATGCATGCGCCTTATCAATTCATCGCCACCGGTTTTGAACAATTCAGCTGACAGGCCGTCAGCACCCGCTGCTTTATTGTTTTTGAGTCGTTGGATAGCAACTCGAATCTCTTCATGGCTAGGTGGTGGTACTTCCACTCCGTCATCGTTGAATGGTGGCACTGAACTGCGCTCTCCATGGGCGGCATTGCAAGAATCGTCGCTATCTCCACAATCTCAGCACACACTGTGTATCCGTATTCAGATCTTCATTTTCGTCTCTACAAGTGGATGCTCCGGGCTTAAAACCTTGGGTTAGACGCTTAACCTGTTGATAGAATTTTCGTGCATCATTCTTGCCCATGTATACCTCTAGTTTTTCACACTCACGCTTTTCCTGCTCTCTTTTCTTGCGTCTGAAAAGGCGCCTCTCTTCCTTCCTCTTTTCGCGGTAGTTTTCTCGCACGGCTCACTTTGCAGCTGACTGCAGCGTTTTTCTATATGCAGCGTTTATTACTGCTGTCGCGATGCGACACTCCTGATCGTACCATTGGTTCCGAGGTTGCGGTCGTCGGAAACCAATGACTTTTTCAGCTGCTGCGCGCATGGAGTGGGATATATGCGCCCAAAGTCCACCCGTGTCGTCGGGTCCAGAGGTTGGTTGGTTGAGCTTAATCGCCGAGGACTATTTTCACGTCCTCAAGACTAGCGTAGAAAGCGTCCTTGACGGCTTCGTCCTTTTCCTCCGTCGGCTAATGAAGGAAAATTTTGCCTTGATGCGGATCGTGGCCAATCTTTCGTTCACAGATGTGAACCGGGAAATAAGGTGGCGTAGTTTCCGGCTAACGACGAATCCACATACAAATTCGTGCCTCTCTGCATGGCAGGTGTGGTAGATATCGCAGTGTGCTTGTTTAGAGCAGCCTTGCCCTTTCCATCGCATTTCCTGGATGGCGGTGATTTCATCTTTTATTGTTTTGAGGGCTTCCGCCAGTTGGGTAATGGCACCTTCCCTATAAAGGGTCCGGACATTCCAGGTGCATATCCGTAAATCATTGTCCGTTTTTCGTTTGCGGTGGTCGTCAACGTAATTGGGGTTCATATCCGAGGCTGGCTTAGTTTTCATTGGGCAGTAGTAATGTGGCGGGACCCAAACCCTGAGCACATTCAATGTTTAAGGTCTATGAAGCGACCCGCCGCTTAAATTTGCCGTCAAACTGACGGATTTCAGTTTGCCGTTGCCGAAGGAACACCACGTGGAGGTTTGAGTCGACTTGAGACGATTTCGACACATGGATAATGCTGGCCTCGCGAGGTTGAGGCGGTCAGACACGTTGCCATGTGAAGGTTCCCACCCTGTTCCCTCTTATGATGGCATTATAGAAGCTAAAATTATGCGATTGTGGAAAGTTGATTAAATAAAAAAACAAACAGCTGTTTTAGGCAACGCTTAGTATGAAATATAAGTTATTTATTTAATTGTTAATTGGCCTATCATATTGTCAGATTGGACGAGATGTAGTAAAAAAGAGTAGTAGTATGATGTAGTGTATGTAATAGAATGCAAAATGTATAGAATGTTGTAAAACGTCAGAAAATAAAATGTACTAAGCTTCAATATGGCGCGAAAGGCAGCCAACTTCATAGTGAATGGAGACATTTTTTTAAATTTCCGCTTTTGGCATAACTCATTTTTTTTTGGCGTTGAAACAGAAACACCACGCTGTATACGTATACAAAAATACGTATATTGTATACAAAAATAAATAAAAACTGATACAAAAACTCAACAATTTATTGAAAAATATATCCGCCATTAACTTTTATTACTTTTAAAGGCCTTTAAGTACCGATTCCATAAGATTTTTCAAAATATCTGCCGTGATTTGCTCCCAAAGATTTTTTATTCAGAAATAGTCTCATTACTAGTCCGAGTCAAGCAAACGCTTCGCTTTCCTTTTATATAGGCCCACAAATTTTCTATAACGCTTAAATCAACACTTTCTGGTGGTCAGTTTAAAATATCTACGCCAGTTCGATTCAAAAAGTTTATAACTCACTCTTGTGACATAGTTGTTCACCAGATGAAAATGCATGATCATTTACGACATCCAAATATTTATATTGGTTCATCGTTCCATCAATTGGAACCAAATCACCATGACCACAAGAGGAAATACATTGTAAAACTGGTGCTACTTCTTTTCGTGTATTCGGGAAATTCGTGGAATTCGAACAAATCTCTTTTAATGTTAGTCGTGATACTCTAACGTACTTTCATCAGTACACAAAACTCGGTTCCAAAAGCTCATAGTCTTACAGACAAAATCTTTGGCAAATTTGAGTCGTTTAAATTTATTTGCCGGCATTATATACGGTATTTTTCTAATGGAATATGTACCGAATTGGAATTCTTTTAAACGTCTGCGAATTGTGCGTTCGCTAACTGGGATCTGAGAAAATCTGAAATGCATGGCTTTTTGGAGTTAAGCTAGGGTTCTTTGCAAACTTCAGTACAATAAGCTGGTCTTCTTTACGTGTTGTTTTACGTTTTCTGCAAAAGAACGTGGCGAATTTTTCATTGAATTTGATTCTTTGTGCTTATTTATTTGAGAGTGAACGGTTTGCTTTGACAAATGTAACTCGGAGCATATTTCTTCGACAGAAATACCACAATTATGCTTCTCTACGATTGCACATCTCATTTCAATATTTAGTTCCAACTTTTTCCATTTTTTTTTTTTTTTAAATATAACTAAAAATTGAACTAACATTTGAATAAAGTTGATTAATTACTAAATACTTTTATATTAATTATCAAATCGTTACTTGCATAAACGTCAAAAATACTTTTGCCGCCAAGAAGTTTAAGACTGTTGATTCAACAGTTATCAACGGTATTTTAAATAAACAACATTCACCGTTACTCTAACAGTGAGGACCGTTACTTCAACAGTCTGGACTGTTATTTCCAAATAACAAATAGCACCGTTACTCTAACTGTGAAGACTGTTACTTCAACAGCCCAGTTTGTTGTTGCAAAACCAACAAACAGGACTGTTGCATAAACACTTTCAACCGTAGGATGGGATTTGGCTGCGAAAACTGTTGTGCCAACTTGCTTTTTCGTTGATTTATCATTCTCCGTTTTCTGAGTGTATATTGCTTTTTCTTAACGTTTAACGAAACCTTTGACGAACCGTGTTATCCATAGATGTACATAAACTCTTCTATTCAAAAATGAAAAAAATAAAAATCAAACACAACAACAACAACATTTGAATGCTCACAATTTTATGTCTTCCCAATGAATCAATTAACAGAAACCGCACGACACTAAAAAATCAACACTATAGAAATAATCCACAGAATCCCTAAAACCAAAATTTAGCTATAGAAAACAAAAAACTTATGATGGAAAAATGCTTTAAATTTCACGGAGCACAACATTTGTATCTTTGCTTTGGTAATTATTGAGCATCTAAGGCAAGTTAAAAGTAGGCTTAGGAAAAAAACTTCCAACAATTTAAGAGTACTTAAATAATAAAACGACTTCATACGAGAAATTTTCAAAGAAGTGGAGTAATGGAGAAAATACCCATTTTTTTATTGTAGTAAAGATGAAGTACCACTTTTTCGGATTATAATATTGGCAAATTTTAGTTATATACGAAATATTGAAGACAGTCAGAAAATTTGAATGTTTTTTGGGACTGTTTCTTATCATATCTCGCATATTACTCGAGTACTTTTTACTTTATAAAATTTATTTCCATTGAACTTTTGCTCTTGTGTATTCGTTTTTCTAATTTTTTGCGAAGTAGTTGTAACATCTACACCTCAAATTCCCCTCACTTCAGTCCTAGTAAAGCGATTAGAAAGATTTTTAACATCCCGTTAATTATTGTCAAGCAAATTGGTTTTAATACTTTCAAGCTGCAACTCTTTTTTAAAATTTGACTTTCTTATAAATTCTCATAGAATTTCTTTCTCAATATTCTCTCAACGTGTGGTTATTTAAGTGCTCAAGGAACAGGGAATGATTGGAAAAACTCAGTATTTATTTTTATGTTATAAGAATGAAAAATCATAAAATTACTAAAATACTAAAATCTAAACACATGAAAAAAAAACTCATTTAGAAAATAGTTTATAAAGTGCGTGACTTATTTTATGCGTTGATTTTGAACCTTTTACAAGATCCCTATTTACATTCGATACAAATTATATAAATATATATTTATATATATATTTATACATTATATATAAATATATGCTACATATATTTAAGTCCATTTTATGAAACAAAACAAAAACTAACAGCAACAACAACAAATATTTTTAAATATTTAAACAAACAAATATTATTAATATTCAATAAGTGTTGTACAAGAATTATTAATAAAAAAAGCAAAACAAAAAAAAAAAAAATTTAAACAAAACAATATACACACATACATAAATGCATTCGTAGCTATATATATTCTACATAAATATATATTCCTAATATTTACTTGTTCAATTTTAAATTATTGTATTAAGCTTAGTAATAGAGAAAAAAATAAAATGTTAAAAAATTATTAGGTGGGACAATATATAAAATTTAAAATTTTAAAGGCACAAAAGATAACCCTTGAAAAAAGCATTAAAAAAAACTAAAGTACTTGGAATTCATAAAAAAGCATGACTACACGAGAGGAATGAAAATCTTGCAAACATGAAGTTAGTAGATACTTGAAATTAAGTTTTAAGTTTTATTACCACAATATCACATAAAAAATGTTGAACTAACAAGGCAATTATTTTATTCGAATTATATTCAAACTTCATTTTGAACAAGGCTAAGTTAAACAATCCTCAAAATGTTCTTAACTAGAAACTAATAGCATCTTTGTGTAAAACGAAGCCTTCGTCTTAGGCCTCGTTCGTTTTCGGACGATATCGGACAAAATTGGCTTGATGTATTTTTTCCTTGCGTCGTCGTCTACTGTTACGTTGCTTACGTTGCTCAAATACAATTAACGTGAGTACTTGTCAAAAACATTATTACCGGATCGTAAAAGTCCAGCATATTGCGTTAAACTGGCAAAAACCTTAAACATTTCATACTTATTACAAGCAATTTTTAATAAATGGCAACATTTTTTTCATCAGCTGTTTCGTTTATTTTGTAATTTGGAGAATTGTTTGTTTACTTCTGCTGCAAATTCAGTTTTAGGATTTATGTACTGTGAAAATTAAATAATATAAGAAATGTTTTCGGCGATTGCACCAAAGACTGGAGTGCCTTTTGCCAGCTCTGGATTCTTTTCCATTTCCAGCAATCCAAATTGTTCAATTGTTGTTTTCTTTGTACTAAAAATATAGAAAGTATTTGTGTATCCCTAGATTAAAATAAATTATATTCTATTTACCTTTTCTTCATAGCAACTTCCATTTTAAAAATGTTCACAACGATGACAATTTACTAATCGTCAAATTTTGACATTTCGTTCGTAATTTTTTTCTTACACAAAGCCAATTTCATACTAAGGTTACGTTCTTTACTGGAACAGCTGTTCTCGTTTATGCACGACATTATTTGTACATCAAGCCAAAACAGCTGACTCTCGGCTTTCCAGCGAAGGCTTCGTTAAATCGACGTGTCGTTCGTTTTACACAAAGATGCTATAACAGTCATCAATCCATTTTGTTTGCACTTTCAACTTTTTCCTTATTCGTTCGATTTCTTCAAAAACATCATTACTCAAAAAAGTTTAGTTCACAATTGAATAGATATAATAAAGTCTGAACCTCTTTTAAATGTTGCTATAATTTTAAATATTTTGAAATAATTGGATGTTTATTGAAGGATTGTAGCGAAATATTGCTCGTAGAACTAGCAAATTTTTTTCAAAATGAGAAAACACTAAAATTATTATAAAAATTGCAAAATACCATCTATCTATAATTTGTCTATTTCAAGTTAGACGTATCGTCAAAATTATTTAAAAAAACTGTTATATGTTGATATTTTTAAAATTACGCAATTTCACCCCTTAAACTAATTTTAAAAATGAATTTAGTTTCAAAGTTTTAATTTCTATTATTATTTTAGTGTTTTCTAATTTGGAAAAAAATTTGTTAGTTCTACGAGCAATATTTCGCTAGATCCGCCACTGTCTCTAGATGCAATATGTACTGAGAAATATCCATTTTATAAGTGGGCATAGATAAAATATATTTGGAGGAAACAGACCCAAATTCTACGCTTATGTGGAAAGTTAAGAAGATGGAGTTTTCAATACTGCATATATTCTTAAGCATGAGATGTCAATTCCAGCAAACTAGATGAGTCATCAAACTGACTCAATTTCGGAACTTTAACTTTAATGTAACTCTTTACAATGATCCTAAATTGTTCAGATATGACTGTATTTTTTTTATTAAAGCTCTATATTTTTAAAACTGACTCATAACTGACACATCATAAAGAGTTTTTAAATGGTCATAATAAATATAACTGATGGTTTTTTATCGTTCACCGTCATTTTTGTTTTACAGAATCTTAAAAAAAATCATTTTGAAGTCATAATTATGCTGCTTCCTTTTGCTGGTCACCTTTAACATTCATAAAACATTGTGGAATACTTACCACAGAATACTCAGAAAACTCTCCTAAAATTAAAATTTTCTTAAGCATACTTAGAGACAGTTATTTTGGGTTCATAGTTATGGGGCTACCAAACAGGTTTGTGGGATTCTGTTAAAATTTATAAACCACTCCTAAATAAGTTTTATCAGCATGCTCAGAAAACTTCAGGAAGGAGAGTAATTTTGAAGCAATAACTATGAGAGCTCCGAAACTGGCTTGCTGAGATGTTCGGCTGAAATATTAATTCAATTATTACGTTTTTTGAGTTGTGACGTTGTCAAAGAAAACGATAGATTTCATGTCAAAATATTACTCGAGAATTGGTTGTCTAATCAAAATTGATAAATTCGAAAATGAAGGTACTAAACTATATATTTGGATTGGACAGGGTACAAATTGAAACGAATGATTCCGAATACGACACTTTATTTAATTGTGCAGAGCTTAGATATAGAATAGAGAACTATAGAATAATTACATTCATGGGCGTATACAGGGGGGAAGAAAGTGGGGCAGCTGCGCCACCCCATAAGTTAAATGGCATATCGCTCGTTTTCTTCAATAACGTCATATTCCAAAAAACGTTAAAATTGAGTTAACCATGCAGAAAACTTTATCAAGCGAGGATCTATATTATATGTCATAAATAAATCATAAGCGACGAAAGGGTTGGATAACACTTGCGCTGTACCGTGAATTTTTCTGCGTTTTTTCTCGTTTTTTCTCTTTGTTTTTTAGTTTTTTAGTTTTTTAGTAAAATATGCAATCAACTTTTATTGTGTAAAACTAGATGGTCAGTAAAATTTAAGATCATAGCATTGTTTAAGGGACATTTTATAGACATAATGGCCAGAGCTTTCTGCTGCTGGACAGACCATATTTATTCTGGCGTTATGTCTTATTGCCAACTACAGTCAGATTCTTGAGTCGACGGCCAATATACTGCTATCAAAACACTTGGATGTAATTAAGTGTGCTAAGCATATCAAAAGAATTACAACAACTGCTGAAGAACAACTGTTTAGCAATAAAAATAGCTGAAGCTTTAAATGTTGATTTACGCCTTCCGCGTATAGTTGGTCTTCAACAATATCGAGCGAATCATCCAGCTGCGTCGCTAAGGGAATACTTAAGGCGTTTTTTGTATGTGCCGTATCTAGATTCATTAATATCATCATTAGAAACAAGATTCAGTGAAGATTACTCAACTGTTTTCTATTTAACGTTGTTGTATCCCTCAAAGCTACTCAACACTGATCCAGTCGTTTTGAATATGCATTTGGCAAAATTGTCTGATTTTTACGCATTAGGCTGATTGCAAGCGGAAAGACAGCTGTGGCGTTTATTGTGGTCAAACAAACCATCCTTTGATGTTGATTTGATAGATTAATATAAAGAATCTACTATGTTTTATTCACAAGTAAGCAAAGGTATTCAAATTATTTTAGCATTGCCATACACCACTGCATCTATAAAAAGGACTACCAGTACATTCAGGCGTGTCGAACTTGGTTGCGATCAACAATGATAGAAGGCCGCTTGAAGGCCTGTGTATGCTCAGCGTGCATCGCAAACTGGTGAATACAATGTTTATGGACAATGTTTTGCAGAGATTTTCTGAAGTTCCCAGAAAGATTTTATTTGTTTAATACTAAATTATAAGTAATTTAAATTAAATTGTACGTTTTCATTTTGATAACTTTTGACCCCCCCAAGATCAAAGGCTGGCTACGCCTTTGATGACATTATACGCAACTTAAAACTATTATATGAATCAGAAAAATATTCTTAAATTCATTTAATTTAATTCGTCTTCTATTCGATTTGAATTTTCGAAAAAATAGACGCATTCACGATTTGGTTATTTGTGTTATATTCTTAAATTAAAACAACTAAGTGATTGAGAATTTGTGCTTTATACAGTATGGTCAAAAAAGTTTCAGGTAAGTCTAAATGTACCGAAATTCTGAAAAATATTCACATACCGAATTATGAAGGTTGTTCAATAAGTACCCGACCTAACAAAGAAAACCAAAAAATGTTTGCAAAATATATCATCATTTCTGTATATATCATAGTTTTCTTGTAGTCGATATACTTTTCTCAGTCATGTTTAATAGTTTCGATTCAACTGCAGACTTCACCTCTTCATTGATGGCTATTTCGTAAAGCTTATCAACTGAATGAATGGTATTCATCAACAGTAGTTTGAGATTGAAAGGCCTTCTTAACAACAACTTTGTTACTGTCTGCAGTTAAGAATTATAAATACAACTATTATAAATACAACTCACTTGTTGTAAGTCTGAACATATATGTATCAACAAATATATGTTCTTGGTTAGTCTTCGAATTAGATGCACATCGTCAGAAGAATGCCATTTTAAATCAGGTATTCATTATGTAATCTATGCATTCCGCAAGGCTTGCATAGACCTCTACACTAATCTTAGGGGGAACATAAGCATTAATAACATCTACATTGGAGTTACAATGTATAACTTTAACGCAAATTAGTTTAATATTAGAAGAGCAGAAAATATCAATAAGAGAACTGACAAAGCAGTTTCTTACAGATAAAAGGACACCACCACCGACAGAAGAATTGTTGTAGTGCTTCTATATTTTCTATAAACATTGAAAAGTATTATCAAACAATTCCAAGTCAATAATGCTTCCATTCAGCCACGTTTCTGTAAATGCGATAATATCCTCAGAGCAGTTCTGAGTCGATAGAAATATGCTCTGCGTCTTAGAACGTAATCCTCTCACATTTGGATAGTAAAGGGACACAGCATATTTAGTTCTTTTGAGTCTGACGGGTGGCATGAGTCGCCATTCGAGACTTATTTTAAGGCTTAAGCTCAGAAACGAAAATATTATTGGCCCACAAATCTGGTGGAAACGGTACATAAATAAGTGACTCAAACTTTAACTCATTGATTTTGGCCATTGCGATAACGTTACACATTCGTGGGTGCATTATGAAACAAAATTTTCATTTTCACTAAATGCGGCCGTTTTTACTTGTTTCCTCATTCAAAAGCTGCAATGAGTTCCCATATTACTCACCGTTGATTGTTTTTCCTTTCTGAAGATAACACTGTTCTACACAAAAACTGTACAAGTCTCTCTGTACAAGATATGATACTGTCTTCATTAACAGAATTTTTGTATCGCTTCGAAATTTTGAATGAGTAACTTAAACTTTTCGTAACTTGCCTTACTTGGCTTATCATAACTTTGCTTCTGCTCAACTGATTTTAAAAACTTTTATGTTATAACAAAGGTAAGACTTGCAGTTTTGTACCAATCCATTTTAAAATAATAAGCTCTACAGTTCGAGCAATTGCAGGAAGTACTCGTATAATATGTTTCTGCATGTTTCTTGGAAACAAGTAATCGTAATTGGTTCAACATATAATATGATTAATGATTGCAAATTTTCTTTATATATATATATTCGCATCTTAACATTATTTCATTGTACCTTAGCACTTGTTGTTTGAATTTAAAAACAATACAATTTGTTTTAAAGAAAATATGTTTTCATATAAATATATTGTAATTAAAAATGGACTGAGAACACTTTTAGTATATTACTATTTGTTTGCTTGGAAATATAATTTAGTGAAGAATAACATTAAATATTCGCGGACAAATATATAATAATTGGAGAATACATAATTTAATTGCAGTCAAGCAATTATTTTCAAAACGATAATTAAGAACAACATAATATATTTACTGACGATTACACTATATTTACTTGGAAAAATATTTTAGCAAAAGAAATGCCAACAGTTTTTCACTGTGATTACAAAATATTTGCTTAGTAGTAATTGTTGGTTTGAAGCATAAAAAAAAATATGTTTAAAAAAGAGTAAATAAGTTTTTCTCGGATTTAATTATGTTGAGAAGTAACCATATTATGTTTATCCGACATTACAATAATTTTTATAAGCACACATTTTCTAATTAGAGAAAACCGCCTTATTTTTCCGCCTTATTTTTCGTTTATTTTGTTTTTTATTTTATTAATTTGAAAACACAAACACTTTTAATTTAAACAAACATTTTCAGAAACACTTTTCACAAGAGCTAAGCTTTTTAACACGTTTGCGCGGCTGCTTGAAACTTAAAATGACACCAAGACTTGGCTACTGTTAAAAGCCAGCGTATAAAGCAACAAGGTTTCCGCTATCTTTCGTGCAAGTGTAAAAGAAACAGATATATGTATGTCTGGGCGAAACACATAAAAAAAGGAGTTCTGTTTGTTTTAAATTTGCAGAGTTCTGTTCTTTTTGAGTTTAACAATGATGCAAATATATTTTTATTGGGTAGAAACACACAATTCTATTTTGTCACAAGCATATTAATGTAGACGTTAGTTTTTTAGCTAAGGCAATTATATTGTTGTTGGACACAACTAATATCTTCTTATATCGAAAAATAATGCTATTGAAGGAAAGTTCTTAATCATTAGGTGGTTTCCTCTGAATATTTTGTTTTAGAAGCCAAACATATATAAACATATTTTTTCTCTGCGTGTGCAGGTTAGAGCATCCAGTTCTTGAATATTGTTGCATAGTGTGGAATCCAGCATTTGAAATGCACAAAGAAAGACTTGAATCTATTCAAAAATAATTTCTGCTCTTTGCTTTATAGCAATTCTGCATTCTGCAATTTTATTATGCTCTTTTTAAAGATTATAGAAACGTACCTTCGTATGAATACGTATGAAAGTCTTCAATATAATGCCGCTTTCATTAAGAAGAACATTACTGTGTTCATGTTTTACATTCGATGTCATAACTGGTAAAATCGATAGCGAATATATCTTCGGCAGGATTGTTCTTAATGTACCAATAAAGAGAACTAGGCATGCAAGATTTTTGAGTGAATCTCAGCACCATACTTTCTATGCATACAACGAACCCTTAAATAGTTGTTGTAGGATATTCAATGGCAAAATTCATGCTCAGACGCTCCCTTTCTAAACACCTTTTCCCACCCTAATTGTTTCCTCTTATTACTCTTATTACTGTTATTACTCTTATTACTCACCAATCATGTTTAAACGAACTTTTTCCAATGCTCCTATTTCTGGAAAATACCATCTTAGCTCTGACTCCCACGTCCGACTTAAAGTCTTCATTATTAGTATAATTTAAAATTATTATAAATTATACAATAATATCTTATTAATATAATTATAAGACCTCTTTCTTTTTCTTTTTTCTTGTTATAAAAAAATGTCAGTGATGCGGGCGGATTACGCCTGCAACGAATAAAATACCTCCAATCACCAAAAACAAGGAAAGGAGAAAAAAAAGAAGAAATACCTGTTAGAACAAGTGAAATTTGCCTTGGTTGGCTAAATAAATAAATAAATAAATAAATAAATAAAAAAAAAAAATAATAATTTTTCATACAATATTCTTATATCATAAATAATGAATAATCTATGTATAATAACGCAAACGGCAGCGATGATAAATTATTTTTATACCATTTTGATAAAGTGCCGAGTTTTCGGTGGCTTACCTACAATATTGGTTAATATATTATATACTTGGCTTAGGTTATCGTTGTATGTGCTTTCAAAGCAGTGTATTAAACAATAAATTGCTTGGGTGAATAAGCATAAGTTTATAATTCCCATACAATTCTCTCCACCCAAGCCGACTTAGGTGATTTAAGCACACCCGTTTTCCAGAAGTTTCATTCTTATGCGACATTTAGTGTCAAGGCTATTCGATATCAAATATTTTAATTATATGGCGGTGCCACTCCCCCTTATCCAATGCTCGCTTAATTTTTCCAGACAAAGGACATGACTAAATAGTAAGTTCATACGGAGTGTCATTGATAGTTAGTTCGAAAGCTTTACCGAAAATAATAGCTTTCCATAAATTAAAAATTGGAACAAAAAAGTTCCTAAAAATACAATGTAATTTATTTTGTTGGTTTTTTCAAATTCCTTTATTTCAAACTCAATGAATTTTGGTTTGTGAATGTACAAAACCTACTGTTACTGTTACTTATCATCTATACGTAATACAAGATCAAATACACCAAATCGTGAATGTCCTTAATACTAAATTACAGTTTTATTTCGAATAATTTTCATTTTAATTAATCAATTTCGATTTCATGCCTACTCTCACTTCTTGCTCAATCTAAACGATCCAACAATGAAATACAAGAATCAAACGAATTTCATTTTGAACCTAATGTAATCAAAGCAATGATTTTTTTTACCCTCTAGAAATATTTTGTAGAAATTTTAAATAAATATTGGAAAAAAGATTATTGATAAATAATCGCAATTAAATTAAAAACAAAAACTAGGAAAAAGTTGCCTACAACAAATTCAATTAAAATGTGTATCGAAGAAAACTACAAAAATAAAACTGATGTTTCTGAAAATAATTATTTGATGTAATGGAGCAAGAGATATAAAGAGTTTTAAAAAGAAAATATACGAAAAACTTAATATAGGTTTGAAAAAATAAAACTATAAAAATAACAAGAGGAGATAAATCAAGAAAAAACAAGTGTAATATTAAGGAAAAAAAATAGTTACCTTAAAAAAATAGTTGTGTATTAATAGCCTATTTCAACGAATAAGGATACCAAATAACAACAACAAGAATAAGAACAACAAAAACAACAAAGTCACAAACAACCAAATACTTTACTTTATTTAGCAAATACAGAAAAGCAAAAATTAAAAAACAAAAACTAATGAATTCAAAATATTGATAGAACTAAGCTTACACTGAAAGAAAAAAATAATAAATAAAATTACTAAAAAGTGCTATTTAATTTGATTGTAAAAGCAGTAACTTTTGCTTCTTTGACTAAGTCCTTTAAAGGCGTTTTTTCCTTATATTCTAAAGAAACTAAAGAAAGTGGTTTTAAAGGATCAAAATAAAAATCGGATCGAAAAAAAAGAAAGTTTTGCGAAAAGTTCAGCTGAAATGCAAATAAATTGATACAAAAAACTGCACAATTTTAATAAACTTTTAACATATAACGCATACAAACAAATATATCGAATATAATAAAACAATAACAACAACAAAAATATTAAAGACACTTTTCTAAAACAAACATATTTAGCATAACTAGTAAAAACTTTTGTATTTGTACTGCAGCCTGTGCCCTCCTGTATGTGTTGCTCGTTTTACTTACAACAACAACAACAAAACTATATAAATTATGAACATATATTTACGAATATAAATATTTACGTACATATGTATTTGTGTAGATTTATGTACCTCTTATCTAACATAAAAACAACAATAGATGACAAAAAAAAAAACAAAAACACATACATATACAATTAAAACTGAAAATAAATACGACACCGATCAAGCTTTTTCAAATGTTACCTAAGAGATTGCAAAAAATGATCTGGAAATAGTCAAAATATGTTTAAGAAAAAAAAAAAAAAACAAAACAACTAAATTCAAACAATTCTTATATTAATAGTAAAACAACAACAATTTAAACAATCAGGTTAACTTAATCAAAATTTTTAAATAATATCGATGCTTAATTATTTCGATTTTCTTTTTTTTTTTTTCTATAAATTCTATAAATACTGCAGAAAACAAAAGCAGATAAAGTTATTTTTATTTGACGAATTTATGCTATTCTGATAGTAGTTATGGAGAAAGTTAGGAAAAAAGTTTTGAGTATTTATGTCACGCTTCTATGCAACACAAATAATCAAAATTCCCCTTTTTTGAGAAAGCTTTGCAAAATTTTTGTTGTAGTTTAACTTTTGGACTAATAAGTCAAGACGGAGTATGGTTCAATCAGTGAAAAGATGCTTTTCCAAAAATATAATAAAGTGACTATGCAGTAAGTCCCTTAAAATTTTGTGAAATTACAAGTGGAATTTTTTACATTTTTTTTATGTTCTATTATTTTTATACTAGTTGCAATTTGTAAGAGGTTGATTAAGAAGAGGTATTTAGATTTTTTATATCAGTTTGCAAGGAAAAAACTTGTAATTTTAACACTTGGTGCTGTACAATTATTTCCTGTTTATTTCTGTTATTGTTAACTTGACGTAAGCAGAAGTTTATTGACGTGTTGTTTTGATAACGTTGAATATTTTTAAAACTATGATAAAATGGTCTGTTCGTCGCAATTTGATATAAAGAGCTTTGTTTCATATGTGCGATATATTATGTGGCCATTTCATACCGCATCATATAAAAACCAATAGACGTTAAAGCAAAGGTATTAAATTTGCATATGAAAACTACTTCAACCTTGCGGTTATTTCGGGCGTGAGTTGGGCACCGTATGTCCTTTACAAAACCAGATACAACAATCTCATCAGTTGGATGCATAAACAAATAATAGCGACGATAGCTATGATAACAATGATTTTCGATGCGAACCACCAACACAAAAAGTTCGGTCAACATAAAGTTTTATAAAATAAGCTTTTGTGTTATGTTTATAACTCTTATAATTTTTCAATTATTAATTAATAGTTTTTTTTTTGATCTCAAGGTCTATTTTGCGTTCTGAAGACAACAACCAATAACAACAACAATACCCTTTGTATAGAGTGGCAATCATACAGCAGACTAGACAGCTGTTTCGTTGGCCGCTACACCAACTCATCAGTAGCCTTTATCATTTGGGTGTACAATGTAATTCAGAGTAATTTTCTCTAACATTGACGGAAAACAAATAGACATGAACGGCTAGGTATATCATCGCTATCATATAAAGAAAAATAATATAAAAAATTTCACTTGGTCCTCACAAATTATAAATGAAACCTTAAACTTTTTGATTTTAAATACCTACATATGTCTTCTTGAGCTAGATGCTTAAATCATTCCATCCTGAAAAATTTGTTGCACAGTGTTATAATCAGGGTGTAAAATAGATGTCGATGACTATAGTCAGGGTTCGGATAATGTTTAGATATAAATAAAAAAAAAAAATAAAATAAAACAACTATGCTATGAACAAAATCAGCCCGCGAGCTAAGAGCTTTTTCAAAAATGTATACGTAAGTAAATTATTTCGCTGCAAAAACGCTCTTAGTCTGCTGCCGGACTCAGAGCAGGTAGGGTCATGTCGCTTTATTCACTTGATTTCAATATAATTGCGTTGTGTTTGTACACCGAAAGAAATAAAATAAAGAAGCGATGCGTAGTTCTGTTATATTTGCTTACATTACTGATACTCTATCGCAGCGCTTTTTTAAATGTGAGCACTCATTGTTTTCATAGTTTGCAAGTTTAAAATAGTTTATTTTAATTTGTTTTGTTTTTAGTTATATGCGGTCTCTTATATACCACTCTGTTTAATATGTATACATAATATAGATAATAATAAATATAATAACACATAATAAAGAAAAAATCTATTCTAATGTGATTTCATCCTTTTTCTATTCGCGAACTTTTTGTTAATATTTTTGTATATAAGGATTTCAGAAAGCTTTCAAAATGCTTTAACGTTCCATTTCTTTCAGTGAGAAGCTTTAAACGTTACACATACGTGCAAGCAGTTTAAGTTGTGTGCGTGTGGTCGTCACTGATTTATTGCGAGTAGTTTTGCCCAATTCAACAATTATCTTTTGAAATCATTCGCTTAGTGTTTCTACAGTCGGAATTAGAAATTTCAGTCAAAGCAATTCGGAGCTCTTAAAAAACACAATGTTTAGAATTTTTTTCTGAAAAATTTATTATACTTCTCATGGGTGCAGCGATGGTAGGGCAGAGAGGGTCATTTGTCCCCCAGAACATTAGAAAAATAAAGATTTTAGTATTAAATTAAGAAATTCAAAACATTTTGCCTTATAACTAAAAAGCATAGAATTTATTAATATTTATTAAAGCTTGATTTATTTTTTATTATAAACTTACTGCTAACTAATTTTTTTATTTATTTATCAGTCACATGAAGATAATAATTTTGGCTATTCCTGAACAAAATCCTAGCTACGCCCATGATACTTCTGGTTCCACTTTTTTTAGCTGGTACAGATCTTTGTGGATACCGTGTAAAAGACAGTTGATCTAAAAGGAAGTTTTTATTTTTATTTTCTTTACGTTTTTTCATTTTTCAAGATAATATATTTTCCAAAAATTGTGAATAAAATGATGAAAAAAAAGAAATAAAAAATTGGTTTCAGGTCTACTATCTAGCAAAAAGCATAGAAAATAGAATCCTATTTGAATTTAGACTTTTTTTTTACAGGGTGTCCACAAAGTCCCTTTACCAGGATGAACCATAATTTGGCTTCATAATTTTTTTTATGTTCTTCATTTAAGGTGTTATAATCAGGGAACGAAAATAAACGGAGCGTTATTTAAGTGTTCCGTGGAAGGCATGACTCATCATTTTGTTGCGTATATGTTTGCTTAAACGAACACAAACACATACACGATGGCATACAAAATGAACACAAACATTATCATTCTGTTCTGTTTGACAGGAAAATATACGGTACTGTTGCTAGTGTTTGCGTGTTAAGTACTTAATATAAACGACATACTGTAAGTTTAAGTGTGGCAGATACGGGGAAGGTGGTTTAGAAGAAATGTTGAAGCTCTTATATTTGACCCTTCTAGGAGTATAGTTGCGGAAGATATAAGCTATTTTTGACAGTTTTTGTGTTTTTTGTATTTGGACTCAAAGAAGGGTGTCTGATAGGAGATAGGTATATTCTAAATGGTGAGACAAAATTTAATAAGACCAGTGATATATTTGACTGCTCTAGAAGTTCATTTTCGGGAGATATAAACTATTTTCGATAGTTTTTGCATTTTTTTATGTATGGGGACTCAAAGAAGGGTGGCAGATAGGGGGTAGGTGTGCTGAAAACAAATGTTGAAGGGCAATACATAACAGGACCAGCTGATTTATTTGATCTCTCTAGGAGTTCAGTTCTGGAATATATAAGCTATTTTCGGCAGTTTGTGTGTTTTTGTGTGAGGACAAATATATCAGCTATGGGGACAATATGGGGACCCAAAGAAGGGTGGCAGATAAGGGGTAGCTGTGTTCGGAAGAAAGTTTCAAGGGGAAAAAATAATAGCAGAAGCTCATTTGTTTGACCCTTCTAGGAGTCCAATCGCGGAAGATATTTTTGTATGGGGACCCAGATAGGGGTAGCAGATAGGGAATATGTGAGAAATAGAGTTGGGTCGTTCCGGACCTGCATAGTTCATGGAATTATATTCACTCCCAAACATAGCTTCAATCTTTCCTTCTGTACGATTTAAGCATGTCCAAACAGTACCGATTGAAATACATTTTTTTTTTAATGAGCACATTACTGCTTAGACGGATTGTTTAAGCGACGACAAGTAAAACGATTATGCTTGTGAGAGAGAATGAATGAATATGCTATATCGTCATTCTTGTTGTGTGCATTGTTCTGTTAATTTTTGCTTTTAACATACGAAAGAGCACAATCGCGAAATGATATTTAAAATACTTTTGTTCCTTTCACTATAAAACAGATAATTTTTATATATTTTGTTATGCTATAATTTTGTTACTTAATATTTAGTCTATAGGAAATTTTTTAATACATTATTAAAGTTTCTTTTTTAAAATATTTATTAAAATATTTTCATTAATTTCTTTATTTTGAAATAAAAACATTTAAAAAACCAAAAAATTGTGTTCAATTTGGTTTAAGTCTAGTCAGAGCGTTGTGTTGAAATAATACTTGGAGTATTACAAATTTCCTCTACAGTTCAACAAACAACCAGCTCAAACAGATCAAATAAATAAAGGAACTAGATAGGTCTGCGGACATGTTTCCATGAATAAGTTCCGCTCTTTAAAAGAGACGTTCAACGAGCAAGCAGTTCAAGCAGATCAAATAAACAAAGGAACTAGATAGATCCGCGGACATGTTTAAATCAACTAGTTCCACTCTGTAAAGGAAACGCTCCACACAAGCCTAGCACAAGCCTAGTGAGAAACATTAAATAAATTATTCACAACAACAATTACATTTTTTCGTTTTCTGCTTTCTTTGCCTCTGAAAAACCGCAACACATACGGTTCTTTTAGTGTAGCTACGCGACGGAATGATAATAATTATGCTGATTTTAATGCAATTGTAATGTATTGCTTGTGTTTGCGTTCAAACTATAACGCTACAGAATAATGATTGAACTTACCAACGCAACACAGCGTTAACGTTCTGTTCTCTTAGTGAACGCTAGAGTACCCTAACAAACGCTACGCTTAGAGTCTATTTTCGCTCCCTGGTTATAATGTACAAAATAATGTTTTGAATGTTCTGAAAAAAATGGAATAAAAAAATTCGATTTAACTAAACACTATTAAAGAACAATCTTTCAACATATTACATATTTAATGAAAAAAAAAAACCAAAAGCAGCAAATATTGGAATCGCTCTAATGCGCTTTAAGGCTGGGGCCAGATTACGCGATTTGTCGCAGCAAAAATTTGATAAAAACGTTTATGCGGCATAGTCGAGCCATATGAACACATGCAAAATTCAGCATTTTTCAGTAGCATTCGCGACAAATCACGTAAACTGGCCCCAGCCTTAGAGTGTGAAGAGTTCCATCATGAAGCTCAAGTAAGAAGATAGGTTCTTGTATATCCCAAAAGAAATCTTTGGAGAAAACTTCAACGAGAGCCCCTCCTTCAGCCTTTGCGTATACTCAACAATCTTCCAAGCGGACATGCTTGCTTTAAACAGATTTGTTAGACTCAACAGTTCAAAACACACTGTAGGCAAAACGATTTTTATATTCTCGGATAGCCCAGCTGTTCTTAAAGCGCTAAAATCGCCACTTATTAAACCAGATAGTTCTATCGACTGTCAATGCTCTTTCAGTTCTTTCTCAGAATAATAGAATAATCCTACACTGGATCTCTGCCCCAGTGGTTTTGATAGGAACGAGAAAGCGGACTCTCTGGCTAATCTAGGAGCTACCACACGCTTCACATAACCGATACTGCTCTATGGTGTGGGTAGAGCCCCTTTAAAACAACACGTCAAATCAATCACCCTAGATCAAAACTGCACTAAGCACATATTCCCTGAACTCTCACCCAAGAAGTCAAAATTCTCAATAAATTTAGGTAAAAATTACCTCAAAATGATGACAGGAATAATAACTGGATACTGCAAGTTGCAAAAACCACCTACTAAGAATGAACCTGTCAACAGATTCACTATGTAGACTCTGCCTTGAGGATGAAGAGTCCTCCAGACATATTCTTACTGAATGCCCAGCCCTGTGCTCCCTAAATTGCTCCCTAAATGCTTTATTAAATTAGATATTATACAATAGGCCTCACTTAGAAGCTGCAGTGTCCAAGCTGTGCAAGCTCACTGCAAACCATATCTATCTATCTACCTATCCCAAAGAGAATATTTTGGTAAAAAATGTAAAAAGCTTTTACAAAAACGCTAATGTTTTCCCATCATGCTAATTTTTTTCTTCGAAAAATTTCAACTACTCGTACTTATAATTTGATTTCAATTATGTATTTTTGAGTGCATAATTTTAAGATTAAGAATAGGGAAAAAATATACTGAAATTTGAAATTGTATATACTGAAGTTGATTCATATCATAGAATCAATAAATATAAAATAAGTATTTGGGTGTGGAAGTTATCTGAACACCATTATATATATATATATATATCTGTCTAATGTGGTTACTATACCAAAGATCAAGTAAAACGAAATGAATTAGGGTGACAAAATATTTATTTCAAAAGAAATTCCACAATTTTTGAACGATTCCAGTTAGAATTTCATTAATTTATTTCTTAACACTAACGTTAGCGATACCATCATTGTTTTGAGGAATATTGTAAAGGAACTAAAAAAAATTTGATGTTTCAATTCTAAAAGATCATTAAAAGTTCGAGAAATATTAAAAATGTCTATGGTAGATTCTTAAACTCAAAAACCAATCCTTTTCGAACTCCATTTACATTACAATTATGTTACTTTATGTCACAATCTTATATAAATACATAAATTATAAAAGGGTGGAAAACACAGAACACAGAATTGAATATTAGAAATAAATAGATTCGGGAAAAAGTAACTGAAATCCGAACTCTGATTATTTTTAATTTCGTTAGTGATTCTCTATTAAGTAGAAAGTACCCATAATAGCTTTATAAAAAGAAGATATTTATCAATGGAAAAGATATAAAATATATAAGAGATAGCAAAGATTATAAATATCTTTGTTTCTAAATCAAAAGCACATCCGCTACCTAGTATAGATTGAGTTGCAAAGCTGACAGATACTCGTGAGGTAATGAAAAGTAAATATTGACGGACAATTATGGAAACTTTTAATATGCAGTTGGTACACTTTTTTAATTCTGCTTACGATATATTTTTCACAATGCTCACAAAGCACACAGAGATAATAGAACCAACCAAATACTATTTTTTACAGTGTACTCAAGTTACGTAATTAATATAAGAAAATTGCTTCTGACAATAAGCTTTGGCCACATTAATTGTTACTTTTTTAGTTTTTAGTATAGAACAAAAAAATAAATCTTAAAACTAATAAACAAAATGAATATTTTCGGGTATAATAAAATGCACCACGAAAAGCAAGAAAAATCAATACAAGACACAAAATGAACCAAATAAATTAAAATGTGTTGAAATTAATAATTAATATAAATATGCAATATTGTAACTGAAATGTGTAAAGTTTTAATAATTTTTCAAAGTGTAAGTAATATATATAAGTCAATAAAAGGAAAATTTTCAAAAGAGAAATGAGCGATTTGCGTTGAAAGCGTCGTTCCAAAAGCAAAAAAAAACAAAAAATACTCTGATAACAATAACGCAAGCAAAATAAGAAAAGAAGAAAAAAAATTTTAAAAATAGTTATGAGATATATTTTTGGTAAATGTGCAATAAACTAAATATAAACACAAAGAACACACACATACACCTACTCATACGACTATAAATGTTCCATTACATACATAAACTAAGTTCAGCGCATTTTTAATAATTAACATATCAAAATAATTATATTGCATATAAATACTATATATACACACACATATATATATATATATATATTATATATTATATAAATACTTGCAGAATAGCTTAGTTTTTAGTGATTTTCTGAGTATTTTTAGCCACTGTGCAAGTATTGCACAATCAAAAAGAAAGAAAAAAAACAAAAAAAAAGCAACAAAAGCACAGGAAATCAATATTAGGTGCATTAGTACTTTATATGTTATTCAATTAATCAATAAAAATTTCCAAACATATTGAAACAAATGCTTGAAATTTTTCAAAGCAAAATTTACAAAAAAAAAAAAAAATCAAAAAAAAACAAAACAAAATAGTTTACAAAAAATGATATACTTATATTATAAAAAAAAAATCATATTCAAGCAAAAAATTATTTAGGAAGGTTTATGTATACAATTCAAAATTTTGAAGAAAACGCAGAGCAGCAGCTACATATTTTTAAGTAGTTTTTTGTCTTTATAAAAATTGGTCATTAATAAAAAAAAAAACGAAAAAAAAAACCAGAGAAATGCTTAAATTTTAACACTACTGATTTACAACACAAATTTACAAAATAAATGATATAAACTAGATTTATTTATTTAACACAAAATAACAACCAAAGAAAAAAATTTTGCTCTTTAAATGTTTGTTTTTTAATTATACGAAAACCTTACAAAAAACTAAAATAAAAATTTACCACAAGCATGCAAAAAATTTACATTAATATTAGGAAAAATGAGAAATTTTTAAATTTAAACATAAAACAAAAAATAATATTTAAAAACTTTATTAAAAATATTTTACTGTGTCTTAGTCCAAAGTTGTAACGAATTTAATGAAAAGCTAATTAAAAAACAGCAACATTTTGAGAAATATTTATTTTTAACAAAAAAAAAAAAAACCAAAGCATTTTAAGTATTTTTCTTTTTATCATCCATTCTTCCTTAACTTCCCATATTTGACTGCTTATACTTATTTTCTATGCGAAAAAATACTACGAAATGCCTTTTTATACTTTACTCATTTTCGAATCGGCACTAAGAAGTTATTTATATAAATGTACATTTGTATATTAGCTAATATATTATATGAAAATATTTTTAACTCTTTGATTTTCAGCAAAAATAGAAAATATTTAAATTTTACAAGTTGTTGCCACAGCTTTACAAAAATACAAACTTATAAAACTAAAAACTTCCCTATTTAACGGATGTTACACAACAACATCAACAACAACTTATATAAACTGAAATTAAATCAATCTTAGTTTTTAAGTCAACAACTCAAAGATATTTGATTAGAATAAAAAAAAAAAAAACTGTCTCGAATATCTTTTCGTGGAACGGTCATCAGCTGTTGATCGCCTAAAGCAAACCAGTGAAGTATAATAATTCTCATGAGAAGAAGTTTGTAAAAATATTTTATGTATTTACATATATATATATATATATATACACACTCATACACACATACACACACACAGAGATATATATATATATATACATGTATACTCAAGTTTAAAAGTTTATGTATTTGAGAATTACGTCTAAGAATAATTAAAAGAAGAAGAAGTAGATGAAGAATATGAAAAAACCCAAGGTAGTATTTAAAATGTATATCGTTCCATATTTAAAACTATATATATATATATATATAATAAATATATATAAAACAAAAAATAGTGATTGAAAAATATTTTCATTGTGTTTTATTTTCTAAATTTTAAATTCGAGTTTCTTCTTCTATTTAACTGGAATTCACCTACGTTGGAAAAGTCTATCAAACTACCAAACTCACCTATCACCTCTGTTGAAGTAATCAAATAAGTTAAAACGGTAGAATTTGCAAATAAAAAGTTGAACTTTTGTGGTCATCAACTCCGAGTTTTATGAAATAATATACTAGTTTACTGCAGTCGCTTACTAAAAGCATATTTCTTAGCACGCGGACAAGCTCCTTTTTGTGCTTTCACAATAAAAAAATAAGAACATGAATATAGGGTTGCTAATATTGACGATTTATCCACATTTTGAAATTTTTGGGTCCAATTATGTCCTGACGTTTTTCTTTAATTTTTATTCCAAAAACTACGTGTTTTTAGTTGATTAGCTTTTTCTTTTTTACTATTTAAAGTTTTTTTCATCTAAGACCCGTACTAGACCGTTTAATTTTTTCAACGTTTTTCAAAAAGTTACTGGGACACGCTGATTTGTGATTCTACTTTAAAAATCATGAATTTTGGTATACAACACTTCAATATTAACAAACGGTAAATGGTCGCGCAAAACGCTTAAAGGATTTTTTTGCTAAAAATTCATTGATTCGGAAAAACATGAAATTTCTTCTTTAATATTTTGGATATAATTAAGAAAGTTATAATAGAACGATTTTTACTAATTTACCTTTATTTAAAAGACCATCTTTTGCTATAAGATACATTGCATTTTATTAGGTAAATTTTGTTTTACTACTCTCCAAAGTGAAATTTTTAAGAAAATTATTACGAAAATTTGATAACTTCAGTATTTATTACCGCGTGTTAAAAGAACATGAGGAAGAATTTTTAATTGAATGAATTTTGTATTTTGAGGAATTTCAAACCAACAATTTTGATGTATAATTCAAAAACTTTTGGAACGGTATTTTTCCAGAAATCAACACAACTCTACTGTGAATTTTTCTATGTTTAATATACGTATAATAAATTCAAAGTTTCGGAAAACCTATGGAGAGTCTGCTCTATCACGTACGCAGGCATTATAGTGGTAAAAATTGTTCAAAGAGGATCGTACATCAGTTGGAAACTAGCCTCACCCTTCTCATCCGCCAACATAAAGAATCGATGAAAATATCAAATAAGTAAAAGAAATTGTGCTCGAAAATCGTCGTGTGACCGTGAGAGATAAGCTGGTGTGGCGATTTACATTGTACATTTTTGAAATACTTTGCTCAATTTTTCCAACATTTTATTTTTCTAAAAAAAAAACTTGTTTGCATTAATATTTTTTCACTTTTCTCAAATTTTTCTTTTCCTGAAATATAAATAAATTTTAAATAAAACTAAATAGTTCGATTTCATTTCGTTTGAACTATATTGGTGACCCAAGAATATTACATGCATAATGTCTCTTACGCATTCGCCACCACGTTCTGCACGCACTGCAGAACAAAGTCAAAGTTTCCCAGACAATGTTGCACAAAGCCATTCACCACATCATGCGGAATCAGTACACGGAGATACAACACACATCGGAGCTATTGGCGTTTGAAAAATTCCTCTTTTTTGGAAAGCCAATTCACAATTATGGTTAACGCAGGTGGAAACAATATTTAGAGTACAACGGATTACTCGCGGTGATACAAAATTTGATCACATCACATTGGAATTCGTTAGTGATTTAATAATCTCACCACCATCAGATGGGTGCGGGTATGAAGCGTTTAAAAAAAAATCTTATTGCGGTGTTTGCAGAGTCAACTGAAAAAAGCTGCGTCGACTTTTAACAGGACACTCAATAGGAGATCAAAAACCACCGCATTTTTTACAATTTATGCGAAATTCTGGATCTGGTCAGGTGAGTGAGTCAGTTTTAAAAACGGTATTTTTGAAGCAAATTCCGGAAAACGCTCGAGCAATTTTAGTAGGAAATAAAGGCACTCTCGACGACACTGCAGAGCAAGGCGAAAAAATACTTGAACAGCTCTCTCCGTCAATCTCAGCAATTTCCGACTCCTCATTTGCAACCATTTTGGATAAAATTGTTGCTCTTGAAAAATGTTTTGAAAATTTTCGTGATAGATCTTCAATCCGAGAAAATTTGTCAAAAAATCGTCGAAATAATAGCCGTAGACGATCAAGAAGCCGTATAGTTAATAAGGAATGGTGTTGGTACCACAATCATTTCAAGGAAAAAGCCTTGATATGTATTTTTCCTTGTACGTTTCAAAAAACGAAATTTTTTGTTCGGAACTCGCGGCATCCGAAAATATTTCAACTAATTCTTGCCACCTTTTTATTAAAGATCGTCAATCCAGGCATAATTTCTTAATTGACACCGGCGCAGACGTATCAGTCTTACCAAAAACCAAGCAAGTTTCTTCTAAACCACAATTCGCAACAGTAGACGCGAATGTGCCTGTAAATCTCTTTGCTGCGAATGGTACCAAAATCCAAAACGATGGTTTTAGAACTAGATCTTGGTCTACGCCAAAAACTTAAATGGAGATTTGTGGTAGCTGATTTTACTAAAGCAATAATAGGGTCAGATTTCTGAATTCATTTCCATTTGCTTCCTGACCTAAAAAACAAACACCTTGTTCATGGTAAAACACTCATCAGGTCAAAAGTACAAGTAACACAAGAACCCTCCCTTGGGAGGATCACTGTTGTTTTGAGGAACAACTCACCATTCACTGACCTATTGCTAGAATTTCCAGACATTTACAGAGTGTCTAATATTCTTCAGAGAATGCCAGAACACACCATATGTTACCACATTGAGACAAGCGGACCACCTTGTCATGCCAAATGCAGACGTTTAGATATCGACAAACTGACTGCCGCGAAAAAGGATTTCGAGTACATGCTAGAGGTTGGCATTATTCGACCATTAAAGTCGAATAATGGACTGGACCATTCTGGCAAGGTTTATATATCGACTGGATCGGCGGACACTATTCTATATGATATTTAACGCATGCGACGGGTTGCAGTGCGACTTGTGCCAAAATTGATAAATTTTCTTAAAAAAGAGTTTCGCAAAAATGCAAAATTGCAAAAATTTAGGTGAAGTTGACTGTTTTCTTTGATTCTCAAGGTGCCGTGCACTCGGAACTCCTTCCGCAAGGTCAATCCGCCAACGCTCAATATTATTTGAGTGTTTTAAAGCGTTTGCACCAAGTTAATGGTTCTCTGGCTCACACATCACGCATTGTACGCGACAATTTGACCAAAAACAATGTCAATATAGTTCAACAATCACCATATTCGCCAGATATGGCTTCGTGTGATTTTTTCCTATTCTCCAAACTCAAATTGCTCCTTCGTGGAAAACATTTTGAGACGGTTGAAGTCATCAAAGAGAATTCGCAGAGGGAGTTGAAGGCCATTCTGAAATCGGCCTACCAAAAATGCTTTCAAGAATGGAAAAAACATTGACATATGAGCTGCTCAGAGCACAAGTGGCGTAAGTCCACTTTTAGTAGTTTTGAGAAAATGGAATATTTAGAAAAATTCTTATTAGAAATTCTGTGTATAAAGAACGCAGTTTTGCTTATAGGCTAGATCAAGAGAATAAAAAACGCTATTCATATCGTAAAAAATTAACTTAATAATACGAAAAAATAATGAAGAATCTTGCATACTAAACTTAACATATTCTTGAAATTTCTTATTTTCGCTGTAGAAATCTAATGTGAGATATTCTTAAGAATGTTTTTATGAGGAATGATATCATTTAGTTCCAGAAGTCGAACAAATCTTTCCCTTAGTGATTATATTCATTATTAAGGGAGATACAAAATGAATGGACTTACGCCACTTGTTCACTGAACTTTTTTTGAAATTTCTCATTTCCGCTGTAGAAATCTAATGTGAGATATTTTTAAGAATGTTTTGATGAGGAATGATATAATTTAGTTCTAGAAGTCGAACAAAACATTCTCCTAGTGATTATCTTCATTATTAAGGGATATATGAAATGAATGGACTTACGCCACTTGTGCTCTGAAAAAATTATATAATTTGTTAGAACAATAACAAAGTTTTGCATTTTATTCAGAGATTACGTAAGCTAGGAGTTTCTAACCCGGACACATAAATAGATTACATTTTTCTCTTTACTTCTATGTACTTAACTCAATTTCATTAAAAAATGGACTTGCGTCACTTGTGCTCTGAGCAGCTCATATGTGTATCGCCTTCAATGGTGATTATTTTGAAGGGGATAAAATAAATATTGAAGAATAATTAACTGTTGTTGTTTTATTTGCACAGTTCGTTTAATAAAAATAATATTCGATATTTTTCAGAAAAATACACTGTGGATTTACGTTGCTTTTTTTAAAAAAAAGACAAAAATCTTCGATTATGCACCAAAATTATTGGACCTAAATTTTTCAAAATACAAAATTCATAAAATTAAAAATTCCTCCTCATGTTCTTTTAACGAGGTGTAATATGAGTTCACTATGAGGCCACGTGGCGGCCGTGGCGTAGTGGGTAGAGTGTGTGACTCTTACGCCAGAGAACCCAGGTTCGAATCCTCCATCCGACACAGAAAGTTTTTTCAATTGAATTAATTTTTCTGTTCGGCCGTCACCTCTCTGCAGACAATGGCAAACCTCAGAGAGTAAAAACTGCCATGAAAAGCTTTTTGAGAACATAAGCCGTTCGGAGTCGGCGTAAAACATGTGTAGGTCCAGTTCTCGATCATTTGTGTGCAAACATTTCACATCACACACAACACAATTGATCATAAGAAGCTCGGTCAAAGTCCTTTCAAGGGCTGAAATGGCCATTCCGTTTTTTTTTCTTAAAATGAGTTGAAGATATCAAATTATCGTAATAATTTTTTGAAAAATTTCACTTTGGAGAGTTGTAAAAAATAATGTTCTAAGCAAAATGCAATATATTTTACAACAAAATATGGTAAATTTTATTATCTTTTAAATAAAAGCAAATTGGTAAAAATCGTTTCATCAGTTTCTTAGTTATAGCAAAATACTTAACAAGAAATTTCATGTTTTTTCGAAATAATGAATTTTTAGCCAAAAACCCTTTAAGCCTTTTGCGCGACCTTTGTAAATATTGAAGTGTTGTATTCCAAAATTCATGTTTTTGAAAGAAGAATCAGAAATCAACATGAAACGGTCTAGCCCGCACCCTTCTATGAATGTTTGCTGGGTTGTGTTTGGGTTATGGCTTATTGCAGTGACTGACTGGAGCCTAAAATTTGACCTGGAAAATAATGATTTGACCGACCCTCTCACCTTAACCTTCACCATACCAAAGATTTTTTACATGTATTAAATTACATACAAAAAGGGTCACCCGGGTGGGTACTGGTAAGGCAAAGGTTAAGACATTCTTCTTCATTACGCTTATATTCAAAAAGTTTTACAATGTTTTAAGATACTTATAAAGTTCGGATAAAATAAATTTTTCCAGTCATTAACAAAGGTGCGGCATGTTCTGAAGAAGATACCTTTTAAATAAAAACGCAAATGGATCAAGCGATAGCTCGATAGCCTTTGTCAATATTAGTCAAAATTCTAAAATAAAAAATTGTACGAATATCTTAAAAAATCCACGCAGGCGTAAAAAACGACAAATGGCATTTTACCAGCCTAAAACGGGTAAAAAATTGGGAATAAAATATAAATAACATCCCTTTAAAAATATATAAATTTTTAATACTCTTCCTTTATAATTTGTTAATAGCTTTCTTGACTATTGACTTTTTAACATATTCTTTGAGACAAATATCATATATAAATATTAAAAGAACCAACTCTTAAAAATGTCCATGATCTATGAACTTATCTTGCAACGTATAAGCTGCCTCCGGTTCATTTTCTCTGAAGCTCATTCATATTTTTGATTTTATTTAAATTATGTTATTAATTCTTTAAAGAATATCATGCCTACACCGAGAAAAAAGCTTATGTTAAATTAAAAAAAAACCTAGTATAATTTATAAGATGGCTATGGCAGTTTTCAGCCACCCAAATACTTTATCAAAACGACTTGTCAATATTTATTTGGGTGATAAATTAACCAAGTATTTGGTAATTTTTTAGACACTACTTTTAAAAAAAAAAAAAAAAAAATTGAATTACAAAAATATAACTTTTTTCGGGTTTTGGTTTTTTATAGTGATTTGCTTAGCTGAAATCGGCAACAAAATAAATTTTTCTTTTATCAACACCGTTTTTTTCTTAGGAATTTAATGACTTCTCCTTGGCTTTTCTTGCTGCTTGACGTCTATTATAACAAGAACATTAAATTAAATTAAATATCAAATTCAAAAATTTTACCTTCGCATGCCGTTGAGATTCGAACCCACAACCAACCGATACCACCGATTGAGAAGTCACTGCACTACGCATTGAGCCAAATTCCTTCGTTACGTGGAGTGATTAATTCAATATTAATTACAACTGAAGCTATGCTGCAGCATACACAATAATCTATGAAAAAAATTTTTGTTGTATGGCTATCAACAGAATATTGCGACGTACTGCATCTGTTAATACAGCATCTGTTAACATAGCTGCAGTTATGTCAGCAAGTAGTAGCAAGGCTGCTTGGATCAGTGGGTAGAGCGCTGGACTGGTACTGAAAGTTCCAGGTTCAATTCCGCACGGCAGGCAAAGAATTTTTTTTTTATTTTCTTTTTGTTGATGAAATGTAATAAAATTTACTGGTGTGAATATTAACGTGTGTTTTTTAATTTACTATTTAATGTTATTTTTGAATTTATTAGTGGTTTTATTACAAAAAAACCATTAAATTATCAAATCTATTTTTCTCTCGTGTGTCAAATGACGCAGCTATTTTTTTTTTGCAGAAAATAGCTCAAAACTATTTTTCAAAGATTTTTAATTTTGTGTATTTGGATTTTAGGCGAAGGTGAATCAAATATTTTTTTGTTTTTGCATGGTATCGAAGTATGTGCTTTCAAAGCAACGTATTTAACAATAAATTGCTTATGTGAATAAGAATAAGCTTATAATTCCCATACAATTCTCTTTACCCAAGCCGACTTAGGTGATTTACCTATTGCTTGTTTTCTTGGTGTATTTGTATTTACTTGAGCCAAAAGAAAATAGTGCTCTTTTCCCAAAAAAATCCCAATTACATCTTATTAAGCTCAAATTTTAAAAAAACTGTACGCGCTTCGTTTTTCATTATATGAAAATAGTACTTCAATTACTAGAGTTATGCTTTTTTACTTCATTCTAATTTTCTCTTGTTGCATTAAGAAAATATCAAAAATCCAAATTAAAAAAAAAATATTCAGTGCAACCAAAAGGATAAAAAGCAGTCTGCCTTCATACCAGTAGTAGTTCAAGGAATGTCTTTTTTTCATAAAGCCAACTAGTATTTTCAACATGGCAATGTCATGGGAAATATCAATTGTACCTTTTGCTTATGGACAGTTACTGAAATACAGAATTAGATCGCAGTTTTTTGTACTTTCGTGACACAGTTGGTTATCAAGAGGATTTTTTATTTTAATTTGATGACTAAAGTAGTACTTAGGCTCGATCCTCATAGCACAAACGACAGATCTTGCTGTTTAATTTTTTTTTGTCAGTTATATTTTTATTTATAAATTTTAAAAAGAAACATTTTTCGAATAATGCATTTTTCCCTTTCCGTACTCGCATCAAAATGCGTACAATTCGGCTGCAGGTTGAACGTGCTACCATCGCACCATTGCCTCTCTTGCATCAAAGCGAACAAAATGAAAATAAAATCGAAAGCAAGCATAGTAGACAACTTCCAATTTATTCAATAGGAGTGATGACAAAATGTTTTGTTTATCCAAAATAATAATCGATTATAACTTCGCTTTGTGGTTAGAAACCCTGACCTTATGCTACAGCGCATACTTGTTTTGGTTTATTTTACCGTGCCTACTCAGTTTAAAATGTTGATGCGTTTTTCGTTAGAAGACTTGCATCGTATTTAATGTTATTTCCCAGTAGTCCAAGTCTTAAAGAACTGATAAACGAATCATGAACGATTTTTCTTAATTTTTGACGAAAAATGCTGATGCGGCCATATATTTCATTGGTTTGTAAGATCGGATAGTAAAATTGGATAGTAAGATCTTTTTATAACGAATAATTTTATGCTTTTTATATTTTTTATTCATTTTCAATTGTGACGACCAAACAAATTTTTTCACATTCCCTTATTTAAAATTTTTTTTTCAAATCCGCACCAAACTTGTTACGGGTGAAAAGTGAGTAATTTTGTATGGAGTGCGGATCTACTGCGTTTTCAAAAATCGCTTTTTTTAATCCAAATCCACGAACTTTGTTATCGATCCGCACCGAACTGACTTGCCGGCTTCTGCAATCGATAAACCAACGAGTTCGAGTAATTTTCCCGCCGCAACTGATCCGCCGGATTCCACAATCAGTATGTATATTTATCAAATTTTTTGAAATAAAACACTCTAGTTTAAAATAGTACATACAAAATTGTTTAAACATCATCATCACCATTAAGTTTGCATTTTAAACCATTGCACAGTGGTCCAGTAGGCCACTTTTTGAGGCATAAAACCAGAGAGCCTATATAAAAGGACGAAATGTCGCCTATTTACTTCTTATGAATGTTAAAGAGTCCCCATAAGAAATGGGCAGGTTTACAAAACTGACACGCCTACTTTTGAAATAAAAATCACGTATTTCGATATTTCTGTAAGAGTGTATTTTTAACATAAGAAATTCTATTCATTAGAGGAATTTTTTAAAATATTAAAACTGACAGATAAAGATATTAATATTAATAATAATAAGGCAATTTCAGTAACTCGGTATTTAATCTAAAAAATAAAAAAATTCTTTAGGAAAATTAAAAAAAATATATTTCTCAAATGCTTACCAACGAAGGTTTCTAATGTCTCATCAGCATCTAATTAAAATGATAAATCGAAGAGAATTGGAACATCTTCGTCAGAATCGTAAGAAAAATCATTTAAGCATGTTCTTGAAGTAGATGGTAACTCCGATTTAGAGGGAACATCGGGAATTTTCAAAAGGCCAATCACTGCACTTGGCAATTGCATTCTATGTTTGAGTTTATTTCGTTTTTGCAAACACAAGCTGGATATGAGAGAATTTGAGGAATCTATTGCTCTATTAAAAACATCCACCATATTATGGACTCTTGAATCCTTTCTAGAATGCTCAATACGATCTTTCTTATACAATTTGTTTCGCGCTTCAGATGCATTCTCAGCTAAGATTCCAAGAGGCACAATGGAAGCTTCTGATATATGTGAGGCGTGTATTAAAATTTTATGCAACGTTGCTGACATTGGATACCAGGCATATTCTTTTAAGTATAATTTTGCAGTATCTTCACAAAAGTCACTAATTTTTTTTGGAATCGATTTCATATTCGCATGAAATCGAAATCAAAATTATATATAAGCGTTGCAAGAACTTAACGTCAATAACAGTAATAGATGCAAACATTTCAGTATTAGAAAACGCTCTTCTAGCAGTATTTCTATCGTTGGTATTGCCACTACCGTTTGCTTTGGGCTTATCAACATGTAGGCTCATTAACTTCCAATTTTTTTTTTGTATTTCAGTTTTGCATTGCTTTAAAATCTCTTTTTCTTTCTCATTTCTAATTTGCCATTTTCTTAGATCCTTTCTATAAGCAAGGTGAAGCACGAACTCAAAGCACCGCATCCACGCATGCAGTGGACTTATGCCATATCGTCGGCTGATAATTTAATTGTCGTATGTGGATTCCGATAGTTTCGAGTAAATTGAGTTTGAAGTTTGAGCTCTTATAAATTTTTTTTTCAGCAAACCGATTTTCTTTAAATTTTAGGAGGGTAAACTACTAATATTTGACTAGTTAATTTAAAACATTTCTGTCATTTAAATAGCTACATACGACATTTTGCTTCCGAAATGTTTATATACGACATTAAAACACTAAATGTATTTGAAAAGTATGAAGACATTTTATAAGTAACGAAATTATGTATAATAGTTACGCATCTAATTTGTTTAGTTACTCATTAAAACATACCCATTAAAACATACAAAAATTCGTCTTCATCGACAAAATGTTAAAATTAAAAAATAAATTAATAAAGGAAAGTAGTTAACAATTATGAGTATCAATTCAATTAAAACGAATAATAAAAACAAAAAACTTATCTACTCTTCATAACAAACTTAAACTTAAATAATTCATTGTTTTGTATTTTGACACTGCGTTAAAAGATTAAAAAGGGGCACATAGTACATATTGTATTTTTAGTAAAGTGAAATAATTGCATACTAGGAATTTTCAATCGGTATTTTAACTCCTTTTACTTAAATTCTTTTACTTTACTAAATACACAATTTGTACTGTGCCGCGAAAAGTACATTTTTATTGTAACGTTGTGCTATTTTCAAAGATTAACATTATTTTAAAATCGCATTAAAAAAAGCTCTGTCGTGGGGTTTCAGAAAAGGTATCATGCTTTTCAAATCTTTTGATTTATCAGAAGTTATTGCCTTTGAAGGAGCAACTGCTAAATTGGACTTTAAGATATCTTTGATATCCTTTTTGAAACGTAAATTTTTATTCAAATTAGCATTCTTATAGTTAATTTCTGTTCCATAATCCTTATAAAAAATTTTGTATTTATGTGGTTGATATTTAATAAATTTGCACT
Organism: Coremacera marginata; assembly: GCA_914767935.1. NCBI lineage: Eukaryota > Metazoa > Arthropoda > Insecta > Diptera > Sciomyzidae > Coremacera > Coremacera marginata. The sequence continues at coordinate 70,514,035 of OU612046.1, read as the reverse complement.
TTGAAAATGGGAGCTGTTGAAAACAAAGTTGACTTGATAACTGAGAATATAATTTAAAATCAGAAGGCACCATCTGAATAATTTTTAATTTTACATTCCCGTTACAAACATCGTTTAGTTTTGTAATCAAAGAGACCGGGCTTCCAATTTCCATATGTCTGAGATGTTTTTCGATTGTACTATGCACACAATCAACTTCCTGCACTAAGGAATGACCCGGTTCTGGAACACACGAATCGCTCCACAGTATAATCCGCCTAATTCTCGGGTTATCAGCTACGACTCGAGCTAATATTTTGATTAGCCCACTCGCAATTTCGTTTCCAGATCTACCATTCATAGTTTCGTTCCATATAGCGCAATACGTTAAGTTTGGAGTGTTTGGTAATATTAAAGTGGCAGTTAAATTAAAGGTAGCTAATTTCCTTTTATAGAAAAAGTTTGAACAGTAGCCTACCGGTAAATTAAAAACATTTTGCAAATCAAAACATATAATTTTAGTTTATAGCTGGCTAGTTTTTTCTTTGTATAAAGCATACATTCTACACTTAGATGATTTTCCAAATATTTTTTTTCGGATGATGCTCTACAGTAATGTGAGTCTAAAACAGGGAAACTGTTAATATGGCTTTTGACTTCCGCTATTTTCCCTTCATCAGTAGCTTTTCTACCACGATTTTTTAATTTAGATGGTTTTGGTGCTCCAGTATCTTCATCTATATTATTAAAATAGTGCAAACCTTTTCTCTCGCTTATTCCCAATGTATTAAGGAAGAATAACTTGCACGTCGGGATAAATTTACTACGAACTTGCAGATTGTAGTGGTATGAACATTTTTTCTTGTTGGCTTCAAATTCTTCCGCTTTCTTCCGTCTTTTTATGCACTGAATTCTCTTTACAAAGGTTCCAAAAAACACCTTCTTTCCCTGCTCCTCTAAACCCCAATATTGCCTTTTCACTTCAAGTCTGTCAGCTTCGGAAAAGTTTTTGTTGCATTGATAAAAACATCTATCAGAGCATGCAGGGCGTACGCCTAACGTTTTAGCTGGAAAAACTTTGCCTTTATATCCAACATATGATTGGCCATGTTCACGCAACCTCTTTTTTATATTACATTTCCACAAGTCAGGTCTTTGCTTCCGCTTTTTACTTGTATGCGTAGACGATGCAGAATTGCTTTCACTAGCTAATGGGTCAAGAAAATTAAAATAAAGTAAGAAGGCCGAAATACTTAAACTTACAAACATCTGTTGGTAAATCTCGCTCATTTAACTCAGGAGGAATATGACTCGAACTATTAGGAACAATGTTGTCTGATGCACCAGCAATTACATTTTTCGATGTACTCGAATCCGAACCTGAAGGGCTGATTCCTTGCAGGATAGTAATTTGGATCTAAAACCTCGTCATCACCAGAAAAATCTAAATGTATATACATAATATTATAGTGTTTGCAAAAATATAAATTGTATAACATCAGTTTACTTACCGCTATGACTATCGCTTCCACTCGTACTCAAAATTACATCAGCCATTCTGTAATAAAAAAGTGCGATCGTAAAAATTAGCCGTCCCCAACTAATACGATAACCTCATAAACTCAACACTCCATATCTTAAAAACCGTATGAGGTATCGAAAAACTGATTACGCCAAATGAAAGACCAGGTCGGAAAACCTAAGGAATCGATCTTAACTCAAAACCGCAAAAAATCCACATACGACAATTAAATTATCAGCCGACGATATAATAATGTATTTGATTTTGGTTGAAAAACTTTTGACTTTACAACGTTTATTGCCATTAATTGTTTTGGAGTTGCAAGATTGTGATGATTTTGTTCCAGTTAGAACGTTTAAAACCTTTCCATCTATTAGCGTCATAAGGAGTTTATATTTAATGGTAATTCTTCTATCGTCTTCCAAAATATATTCATAAGGGTCAACTCAGATATTTCTTTGTCCAAACTTTTATTTTCATTTGTGATGTGCTCTTTACTTTCTTTAACAAATTCGATTTTAAGTGGTCTGCAAAATCGTATTGATTGAGAACTCCGATTCATCCAAATAATTTTGTCATCTAATGTTATTAACTTTAAAGGTAATCGATGTAATAAACATGGAATGGTCTAATGTTTCGGGTGTATTGCCCGTAAACTGCTGTTTGTATAAACTATGTCCGGTTGATCCATCAAAGCCATAACTTAAAATCAAGCTTGCCTCACTTACTGTTTCTCATTGATTTATAACGTCTTTATGACGAAGTAGAATTCTATTTGCTGTGTGATCAACCAACCACACTGGCAAGACTGTTTTCCTTAGTTGTATTTTTTATTCGTGCTCTAGATCAATTTAAATTTGTTAATTTTCGTGAAATTATTAAGCAAAAAATAGTTCCAGTTGGTTTGCTAAGCATTGCTAAGGATCTTCATCTTTACTGTTCCTGATTTTCATCGCTAAAAAAGCTGTTGAAAAAATCCTTTTCAACATATTTGCATTCATACTATATATACATATATATGTATATATTTCTTTTTATTTCAGTTTGTTTATTATCTAGCAACAACAATTTTGTTTTGTTTGTTGATGTGAGAGCGAAACTTGGTTTTTAATTTCAGTTGCATTTTGACGCTAGCTCACTTTCTTGTCGCTGGTGCTTCTCAAACTGTTTTGACAAATAATTTGTTTGATTCTCAAACTGTCACTGAAATAGAGTTGCCATAGTACGTAGTACTTTTTATTACACTTTTGTGAATTATATTTCTTTCATTAAAAATGTACTGCAATTTTCGCAACTGCACTGTAAAAGGTGAATCTGACCAGCTGGTTAATTGCTGGTTGTGTGATGCTTTTTTTCATGTAAAGTGTGCAGCATTGAATTCAAGAATTTTTGATGCACTCAATGAAAGTAAAGGACTTCGTTGGTCTTGTACAGACTGCAGATCTACTGATGTAGATATTTTAAAGCTTATAAGGCAATCTCGAAGAGGCTTTTTAGAGGTGTCTAAGGACTTGGTGGCGGCTCAAGCCAGATTGGCTGATTTTGAAGATTTGTTCAAAAAATTTAAAATCATGGATGAAGCTTCTGTTTCCCATAAGCCTAAACGGCCACCCATGAATCTCGAATTTCTGCTAAATCTGCTAAGCCTGGCGCTATATCCATACCTCCGTCTGTTAATAATAATGATTTAATATCACTTTCACCTGTTTTGAGCTCACCTTCCAAAGCGCAATCAACTGAGTCTGTAAATAAAGATCAAAATGGGGAATATATTGCCCCTACTAATGAGGCTGCATCAGCTGATCTGAATTTACATCCGGTTGAGTTTTCTGAAGCAGTACCAACTATAGTCGTAAGTAATGATTCTCCGGGTAATTCTGGTAAAAAAAAAAAAACTTATGCTGAAGCCTGTACTGCTACTAATAGTATTCCTTCAACTTCCGTTATGAGCTCGGTTTTAACTGGTGCTATACCAAAACAAATATTGAAAAAAAGCATTATTCTGCCGTCTTGTAAAGAACTTGTGGTTGTCCAGCCTTCTAGATCTATATTTGTATCTCGTTTTGCTCTTGATACATCCGAAGAAGACGTTTTACATCATATAAACTCTAAATTGAATATTGTTAAGAAGAATATTTCGGTTTACAAATTCAAGTTTTCATATGAGCGTACTGTATCTTCTTTCAAAATAAATTTGCCTGGGAATCGATTTAATACGGCATTAGATCAAGGTGTTTGCCCTGAAAATACGTTGATCCACGAATATATTCCTAGATCACAACCTAAAACTTCACTGGCTACTTAACCTATTCGTACTACTCAACAAAAAAACTAGATTGTTGCCTTGCAGTCCTTATCTTATACCAAAATGTTCGAGGATTAAATACAAAGTTAAAATATTTACATATTTTAAGCCACAACCTATTATTTGACATAATTGTTTTCAGTGAAACTTGGCTTAAGCCTAACACCCTAAATACTGAAATTCTATCTAATAATTTCAATATTTGCCGCAAAGATAGAAACGCTATTGCTGGAAATTATTTTAATGGCGGTGGAGTTTTAATTGCCGTTAAATCTTCTTATTTCTCACAAGAAATAATAATTCCTGAGGCATCTGATATTGAATTTTGTTGTGTTCTTGTACAGTATGGTTCGTTACATCTTTATGTAACATGTTCATATATTCCTCCCGTTTCCAAGGTAGAGGTATATTTGAAACATTTCGTTTCGATAAATAAAGTGTGTTTAAAACTTCAGCCTCATGATCACATTCTAATAACGGGTGACTTTAATCTTCCAAGGGTCGCTTGGAACTGCTGCACCGAAAATCCTGCAATATTATTGCCTTCTTCTGAATGCTCATCTGCTAATTCATTTTTAAATTAGCTTTCAAGTCAAGGACTTTTTCAATTAAACAGCCACTTTAACAAGAATAGCCGTTTGTTAGATCTTGCATATTTTGACGACAGCAATATTATTTCAGTTTCAAGGACAGATCCACTCGTGCTCCCTGAAGATCCGTACCATCTAACTTTACAAATTGCTCTTAATTTTCCTAAACAATCTGTAAAGAATCGTATTGTTCAACCTCCTGCTGAGTTAAATTTTAAAAGAACCAATTATGTTTTGTTAAAAAACAATATATCTAATATTAACTGAACATCAGTACTAAATATCGTTAATACACAAACATCGCCAGAAAACCTTGATTCGGCTGTCTTTGCTTTTAATAGAACTCTCAATGATTGTTTTCTATCATCAGTACAACAGAGAAAAGCCCGTTTAGCATCTGGTCCTGTATGGTTTACTGAAGAACTGAGAAAATGAAGAAACTTTAAATCCATGCATTACAAAAAATTTCAAAAAACTTACGATATTTATATAATGATGGTAAAATTAAACGTCAAATCTGATGCTAAATCATTCTGGAACTTTGTCAACACAAAACGCAAGATTGATTCCTATTCTTCTTTTATGAAATATAAAACTGTTGAATCAGTTAGCGTGAATATCATTTGTAATCTTTTCGCTGACTTTTTCAAAGCGACCTATCCATCTTCATCCTATGATAATCTAAGCTATCCATTCAGTGTTCAATCTGGGGATATTTGTCTCCCAATAATTGATACTAACACGGTTTTGTCATACTTAAAAGCTCTTAAAACGTCATATAAAAGTGGTCCCGACAATATACCGTCATGTATACTAAAATATTGCTGTGATGAATTGGTAACTCCAATCACTTTGCTTTTTTCGTCTTCATTAAAATCTTGCTATTTTCCAGTTGCCTGGAAGTCGTCTTTTATTATTCCGTTGCACAAGTCTGGTAACAGGTCTTTAATCGATAACTACCGTGGAATTGCAAAATTAAGCACTTTGCCGAAGCTTTTCGAGGCAATCATTACTTCACAATTATCACATAGTGTTAAATCTTTATTGTCTCCACTCCAACATGGATTCGTTTCAGGAAAATCTACGGTTACAAACCTACTTGAATTTACTTCCAAAACCATTGAGAATTTTGGAAAAGGCTTACAGACTGATGTTATATACACAGGTTTAAGTAAAGCTTTTGATGTTGTTAATCATAAACTCTTAGTCTTAAAGCTATCCATTGCTGGATTTCCCACAATACTTGCAAGATGGATTGAATTTTATTTATGCAATAGAACACAAAGTGTTCTTTTTAAACTTGGGAAATCTCATGAGTTTCCTGTCACTTCTGGTGTATCTCAAGAAGTCCCCTCGGGCCTCTTATTTTTTTAATGTTTATAAATGATTTGCCATCTGTCATAAAGCATTCGAGTATTTTAATGTACGCAGATGACGTGAAACTATTTCTTCCTTTCAAAAATGCTAATGATGCCGTTCTCTTGCAAGCTGACATAGACCATCTTTATAGCTGGTGCAACGTGAATCGTATGAATCTTAACATGAAGAAATGCAAGCATATGACTTTCACTCGGAAATCTCCTGTCACATGTATTTATAAAATTTGTGACCATACATTAGAGTCTTTAGATGTCTTTCATGATCTTGGCGTAACTATGGATACTAAACTTCGCTTTCATATTCATATTAATAAAATTATAAATCGAGCAAATAACACTTTTGGTTTTATTAAACGATGGGCAAAAGAGTTTAATGATCCCTATATAACAAAAACCTTATTCACCTCTCTAGTGCGACCTATTTTAGAGTATGCTTCAATTGTTTGGTGCCCTCGATATAGTTGTTACATTGACGACATAGAATCAGTTCAGAAAAAGTTTCTTTTGTTCTGCTTAAGCCATCTTTACTGCAATTTCAACTATAACCTACCACCTTAAGAATATCGTCTGCAACTTTTAAATCTTCCTACTTTAAATAATCGGAGAATTATGCTAAATGCTACTTGGATTTTCAAACTTTTACATGGATATGTAGACAGTCAATACTTACTGAGCAAAATTTACTTTAATATTCCTCTATGACCTAGAAGATCTTTTGAGTTACTTTACATGAACTTTTGTTGAACTAATTACTTGCAAAACGAACCACTTAGAAGCGCTTGTGGGGACTTTCATTTTGTTTCAGATGCAATTTCTTTAAATGAATCCGTTTACTCAATTTAATTTATTATTTTAGATTATCTACAGTATCGCCAATAATCTGGATCATGTTTCCAAGGATACTTAATATTTTCCTGTGCTGTTTGGTAACAACTTATACAATCTAGCTGTGTAGTTTAATATGATTGTCCAGAGCGAGATCACGTCCGTCTCGCCTGGCATATGCCGGTTAGACGTCGTACGACTAGCTTTGCATGTGTGAGCTGCTATAGATATATTTTGATTATCCAGAGCAAGACCTCGTCTGTCTTGCCTAGCACATGTATGAGCTCGACCTCGTCCGTCTAGCCTGGCATATGGGAGCACCGCTCTAATCAATTCATTCTATTTACTACTAAGAAGCTAACCGGATTGCATCTGTTTGCATTTTCATAAAATTTAATTGTACATAAATTAATTGTATGATATTTATTTTGTTGAATATTAATTGCTATAAAGCCATACGTGCTTAACATTCAAATAAATAATAATAATAATAATATTTTGAAAAGGAACCTTTACCGAAGTATTTGTAGCTATTATGCCATTTGGTCGACATTTCGATTTGCATTCAAGCAATTTATTGTATGCGGGATATATATCACAATTTCGTGCCTTATTTAACTCATGTTCATATATTGCTGTTTCGTGAAACTATTTTCCAATAAAAAGCTCAAAGCCTCTTCCCGTGACAAAGACAACGGAGTTTGAAGATCAGCAGTGAGTCTTTTTCTAATTTTACTTGGACGCGATGGAGCTGTTTCTTTTACGATATAATTTAAATCAAAATTTTTAGAAGATTGTGCTGAAATAGACGCAGCGTGGACTAATAACATAGTGTTGTTTTCTTGTTGGGACGAGACGTCTGATGCAAGTTTTCTTTTTTGGCGCGCACTGCCATCGTTATAATCAACATGAGGCCGGCCCCTTTTGGGTTCACTTACATATACTGAAAACTCAGTCTCACTCTCTAACCAGCTTTGCTCATATTTACGAAATATTTTAGAGTATCTGCTATATTTGATCCACTTTTGCCTAGCAACGCTACAAAAATTATGAGTTTTCCTTTTTGTTAATATCATTTCTTCATCATCAATATTTTTATTAATTTTTAAAGCAATCCAGTTAGAAACATTTGCATTATCTCTATTGCTGTCTACCCAAAATTGAAAAATTTCAGAGTTTTTAACTGTAACTGACTCTGAAAAATGAAAATTTCGCAAATTAGATGCACGTATATGCTGATAATTTTATGATCGCATGATAGTAGATACTATATCATATCCAAAACTATACAACTCTTCAAGTATGGCTAACTATGCCAATGGTTTTTCTATATTTCGATTTTAAAACTTATATGGGTAGTATTTTTTCCGTTTTGACATTATGTATGCAGTTGTAAATGTAAAAAATGTTATATTCCAATCTCGGGTCTTCCTTTTCAAACCCAGATTTTTTTTACATATTAACTTAATTAATTGAAGTTAATTTTAATTTAATTAATATTTTATATATTAACTTTCCCGATTTACTTTTTTCAACCCTAAAGTATGAAATGATTTTTCTCTACTAATAAAACTTTTATGTTTGGGTTTTTTAGCTCAAAATTTTAAATATTTAAATCACTCGAAAGTAATCTTTGAAATATTTTAAACATAAAAATAAACGTTGAAAGAAAGACCCCCTTTAGATGCGAAAGCATTGCGTTAATTCGGAAGACGGGTGATAGTTAGTTGGGGGGTGGAAAGATGGAGTTTATACATTGTAAAGGAACATTGCAAGTTTCACAACGTTCTGGCGAAAACGGAAATCCAACTGGCCATTGTAGCAGTTGATCCAGAATTATACCAGAACGTCATGGAAAATTTCATGAAAAAGGATGGCGTGAGTAAGCAAGGTAGAAGCGGTTATTTGAAATACCTTATAAAATACCCCTTATAAAAAAATTTGAACAAGTCTATAAATAAAAACTTAAAACTACCCACATCATTTTTTTCTAGGTGCTCCCCTGTATAGCTTTAAGTACAGCGCCCGTTTATATGATTTTGACTGCCTTTAACTCCGTTCAAATCTTTAAACGCGTTTTTCTCAAAATTACTTTTTTCAACAAGTTTGATACGAGTATGATCTGCACTGACATATGTATGTTTAAATTGTTACTTTTTTTAGTTTCCTTTTATGGCAGCATATATATTTATATATTTATACATTTATTTTCTTATTTTATATTCTTGAAAAAGACCAAAGTATTCATTTATTAGGCTTTGTAAATACAGTCTCCAGACGCCCAGGTGGATAAAACATTCAAATCGTCATCGAGCATAACGAAGTCGGCATCAGAGTCAAAATCAAGGGTTCCTTTTTGCCGTTCAATACTTAAACACTTTGCCGGATGCAAGGTGGCGACCTCAATAGCATAGACAGTGGTACAGCCTGGATGAGCGAGAGCATTACAGACATTGATTTAAGAAACAGCGAATGTGCAGAACGTACCTGTAGCTTTCTTAAATATCCGTACACATTCGTCCATGGGCGCAATGCTGCCACAGAGTGTTTCTGTGCCAGCAATAAATGCTTTGCCTTCTTTAACTTGCAATTTAAGTTGACCAATGTTATGGTTGCCTTCTTCAAGACCTAGTGCAGAAATAGCATCCGTGACTAGGATCAGCCCCTTGGGATGAGTGCGATGTGCAATACGCAGCGCTGCAGGATGTGTGTGAACACCATCGGCAATGATGCCGTAGTAAACAATTTTGTCTTGAGGTATAGCTTCAGAGGCCAAAAGGCCGACTAAGCCGGGATCACGATGATGAAACTAAAGGAAAGAAAAAGCATTATATTAATACAAGCTAGGAGTGATGAAGTGCTATCAAGTCTACCGGCAGCATTGCGTTAAATAAATGCGTTATCAGAGTAGCTCCACTTTGTACGGCTTTTTCACCTTCGCTTAAGTTGGCCATTGAGTGTCCCAAGGCAACAGTTATACCCATGTTGGTAAGAGTGCGCGTCACCTGACCAGTGGGATCATTTTCAGGTGCCAAAGTGATGATCTTAACGTTATTCAAGGAACCATAAGTGGAGTGCAGCGTATTCATACCCTAAAGAGAAAACCATCTAATTCATACTCGTACACGAATGGTTATTTTTGTTTAATTATTTCAACTCACATCATCGATGGTTTTAATGCAATTTTCCGGATGTGCTCCTTTCTTTTTAACATTAATAAAGGGCCCCTCCAAATGTAGGCCCAGAACTCCCGCCCCATTTGTGCTCACGGGAATTTTTGGTATTATTTTACGATAGACTTCATCTGGTGACGTGACAAGCGTGGGACAAAATGATGTAACTCCGCACTTTATCAGTCCACGTGCAACCTTGTTGACACCTTCGGCTACAGTATCGATGTCGTAGGAGAAATCGACGCCGTAGCCACCTAAAAAACCGATAAAGTGGTTTAGTTAGCAATGATAAAATAAAAATTGCACATCAACATCATAGTAAATAAGTATTAAAAAACCCCGTCATTCCAATACGTGCAAAATAAGAGCGATAAGATTAGAGCCCTCTAGATAATTATTGAATGACACTAGAAGCGTTTAACGAACTCAAGTGCAAAAACAGAGCTAAGCCGTTCATTGAGATAAGGGTTCAAATAAACATGATTAAAAAAAAATATTTAAATCACTGAAATTGAGCAATGGATACGAAGGCTTAATCTTTAACCCTTTCCTTGTTTTTGTTCAATATAGTGTACAACAATAATTTTACTTTTCTGTAAGGACTATTAAAAATTTTGAAAAAAGAAAACTGTTTTTTAAATTTAGCATGCTTTGACTTTTTTAAATTCGAATTTGAAAATAATGCAAAGTGTAGCTTTTTTTTAATTTGATTTTTACAAACAGTCCACAACGAATTCGTGTGATTTTAAGAAGTGAGTAAGCAAAGTAAAACATTTTGAGCAGGCAAATATAAGTTTTGTTATTTTATAATAGCTTAAAACAACAGTTTGAATTCTATTTGTTACTACTTTGTTACCAAATTAAAAAAAAAATTGTTTCGATAACTTAAAAAAGTGTAAAACAAATTGTACAAATTACTCAAAAGCAAATACACAATATATTGTGAGTTAATAATTTGATCAATATATTATATAAAATTCGGGAAAGGTTTTTTTTTTTTTTTTTTAATGAGTTCACGCAAAAAAGTATTGGCAGATGAAGAAATTTCTGATTGTTTTTTGGACAGGGTAGAGACGAATTTATCAGATTATGAGGAATAGGAAAGGGATATTTTGGAAGCAGCTGAAATCAGATTTGAAGCCGAAACTGCCGACATGAATCCTGAGGATGAGATTCTTATAGATTATTTTATAAGACACAATAACCACGATGAAAAAAATTCTCGAGGAAAACTTTGACGACTTTGAAGATATTCTCTATATTTTCGGTTGTGAGCAAAGCTTAAATGTTGAAAGCGATGAAAATGCACAGGCAGAAACAGCAGAATCAGGAGCAGAATGTGAAAATTCATTGGAAACACAATATAACATAACACAAAACAAAGGCATTGAGTGGCGTAGATTAGAGTATCTACCAAATCCATTCACTTTTGAACCAAATGATAACCAAGAAGAGAATAATCTGAAAGTCTTTATGAATATTATGAACAATGCTTCACCAGCGATCTGTATGAAAGTGGCACATTTTATAGAAACTTGTATGCTAACCACAAAATAGCGTTTCAGGGTTTAAAAATACTACAAATGAAGAAATTAAAATTCTGATCGGCCTCTGCGTAAGATTGCTGAAGAGAAGATTGAAGAGAACACCTTCCAGCTCACGATGGACAAAACTATCCCACAATGGTGTAATAATGTTGGTTGCACAGGACGAAACTATTTTATTTGCACTAAATGCAATGTGCATTTATGCATTTGTCGCGACAAAAATTGTTTCCAAGCTTTTTATTAAGTCAGTGAAATTTAAAAAAATTAATAATATATATTAAAAATAAAACCAATGCCGCCCATGGAGAGCGCAGTTCAGAGCCACCAATCAACGAGGACGGAGTGGAAGTACCACCACCAAGCCACGGAGAGGTTCGAGTTGCTATCCAACGACTCAAAAACAATAAAGCAGCGGGTGCTGACGGCCTGTCAGCTGAATTGTTTAAAACCGGCGGCGATGAATTGATAAGGCGCATGCATCAGCTCATCAGTAAAATATGGCTAGAAGAAAGCATGCCCGACGATTGGAACCTCGGCGTACTGTGCCCTATACTTAAGAAAGGAGACCCAACAATCTGCGCAAGTTATAGAGGTATCAGTCTTATTTCCATCCTATATAAGTTTCTCTCAAGCGTACTGTGTGAAAGATTAAAGCCGATTACAAAAACACTGATTGGACCTTATCAGTGTGGCTTTCGACCTGGTAAGTCCACCATAGACCAGATTTTCACGCTACGACAAATCCTGGAGAAAACCCACGAAAATCAAATTGACACACACCATCTCTTTGTCGATTTTAAAGCTGCGTTCGATAGCCCGAGAAGGGATTGCCTATACGCAACAATGTCTGAGTTCGGTATACCTGCAAAGTTGGTTAGACTTTGCAGAATGACGTTGAGCAACACACGCAGCTCCGTCAAGGTAGGAAATGACCTCTCCGAAACCTTCAATACCGAAAGAGGTTTCAGACAAGGCGATCCACTGTCTTGCGATCTCTTTAACATCATAATGGAGGGAATCGTACGAAAGGCCGGTGTGCATCGTAATGGCACCATTTTCTACAAAGGCGTCCAGCTCCTTGAGTACGCTGATGATATTGATATTGTCGGCAGAACCAAGAGAGATGTTACCGCCGCTATCGAAAAGCAATCAGCCAAAGTGGGTTTGACGATAAATGAGGGTAAAACAAAGTATATGCTGTCTACAAACAAGGGAGCGCGGCGTTTAGACTCCCACGATTCATTCGGCAGCTATAACTTTGAAGTAGTCAAGGAGTTCGTTTACCTTGGCACCACCATTAATACCAACAACGAAATCAGCCTGGAGATAAGCGAAGAACAATTATTGCTAATAGGTGCTACTACGGGCTCAGTAAGCAACTAAGTTCCAGAGCCCTCTCTCGATCGACAAAACTAACACTCTACAAGACGCTCGTTCTACCTGTGCTGCTTTATGGCGCTGAGGCATGGGTAGTTTCGCAAACTGACGCAGCCGCTCTGGAGGTGTTCGAGAGAAAAGTTCCTCGTAAAATCGTCGGTCCTGTTCGAGTCGGCGATGACTATCGCATCCGAATGAACCACGAGCTGTATGAGCTCTACGATAACATTGACGTAGTTCGGCGTATAACTGCGACTACACTGGCTGGTCATGTCCATCGTATGGACGACGAAGCTCCAGCGAAAAAGGTGCTCGAGGCGAGGATCGCTGGTCAACGACGACGAGGGAGACCATGCCTCCGATGGATAGACCAGGCTGAGGAAGCCCTAACCGCACTTGGTGTATCCGATTGGAGAAGGCGCGCGCAAAGCAGAGGCGCCTGGCGAGAGCTGATGAGGTCGGCCGAAACCCGGACACGGGTTGTTACGACCACCTAAGTAAGTATATATTAAAAATGTTTTATTTTGACTTTATCTATGTACTTAAAAGGTTGGCACAAGACTATGTACAAATATAATAAAATTTATTATTTTAAATGCCTCTTTTCTTAGTCATTAATGAATTTGCATATTTTTAAGGCTATGCTAATTTAAAAAGCAATATTACGTTTGATTTATCATAATAAAAACGTTTTAAAACATAAGCAAAGTTTTATTTGTTCTCGAGTTTTTACACCTTTTATGCATTTTGGTAAATATACTGTACTAATTTTCTAAGACTATAAATCTTTTCTAGAAAATTTTTTAATTTTTTTTTTTAATTTTTTTAACCCTTTCAGTATCTTTTAAGAAATAATAATGACACAAATTTAGAAAGGCTAAATTTATGATAAAAACGAAATGGCTATTTCAGCACTTGAAAGGACCAATTGTGTTGTGAAATGTTTGAACACAAATGATCTATAACTGGACCTACAAGTTTTATGCCGACTCCGAACGGCTTATGTTCTCAAGAAGCTTTTCATGGCAGTTTTTACTCTCTGAGGTTTGCCATTGTCTGCAGAGCGGTGACGTCCGAACAGAAAAATTAAGTCAATTGAAAAAACTTTCTGTGCCAGGTGGGAATTAAACCAGGGTTCTCTGATGTATGGGCCACACACTCTACCCACTTCGACACGGCTGTCACTATGTGGGTTTATTGGGTTTATTGTGGCGAAAATTTAAATAAAGTTACATCCTAAGGTTACATGGTTAATTTGAGAAAATGTGCTTTTTACAAAACAACAAAAAGTTCTGTTAGTGAACAACGTTGAAATAGTATCGAATATTAAAAAGTATCGAGTATTCAGAAAAACGTATCGAGTTTTAATTTTTTTTGACGCCAACAAATGCACATATCTTCAAAAGTAACGAAGTTCTTCATACAACACATGTTTACTGCAAAATAGTTTTCTATGAAAAAATCGACCTTTCAGGCTAATTTTAGATAACAATTTTCTTGCAGTGGTCTGAGAAGAAATTAGAAATCAATTTGTATGTACTATTTTTTTCAAAGTAAAAATAGACAATCCTTTGTTTCTAATGTTATTATATATTTATATTATAATATTATTTAAAATATACACATAAATTATAATAGGATGTACTATTAAATTGTAGCGACCGCACCTCAACCAGTTTGAGGTGCGTGGCTTGTATGTGATAGAACCCAGGTACGAATTCCGTCTGACACAGAATGTTTTTTCAATTGAATTAATTTTTCTGTTCGGCCATCATCTCTCTGCAGAGAATGGCAAGCCTCAGAGAGTAAAAACTGCCATAAAAAGCTTCTTGAGAACATAAGCCTTTCGGTGCTGGCGTATTTTGTATGGGAGGTAGGCGTGGTTTTCATCCGATTTTGCCAAATATCATAGAGATGGTTCTTATTATATATCAAAGCAAAATTTCAAGACATTTCTTTAATTTTTTAACATAAAATAAAGCCAATTTGTATGAGAAGTGGGTACATTTCATTAATTTTTGTGGATTTTTAAGAGATTTAGATTTAAAATAACGAAACTTTGTATGGGAGGTAGGCGTGGTTTCCCGATTTTTCCATATTTCATAGCCAGGATTTAGATTGCAGATCAAAGTTAACGTGCCAAATTTCAGGGCATTTGTTTAATTTTTGTGGATTTTAAAAACATTTTACTGTTAAAATAAAGTCAGTTTGTATGGAAAGTAGGCGTGGTTTTCATCCGACTTGGCCCATTTTCAAACTTGATCTCCTTTTTTTAAAAATAAACGTTTATTTTGAATTTCAAAATTACGGCTGGAATCGTGTCGACAGACGGACACACGGAAATCGACTCAGGAGATGATGCTGATCAAAAATTTATATTTTTGAATATATATAAATATAATTGATATATAAAAATATATATATTTTTCTATTCCTGCCACGCCTCCTTATCGGCGTTACAAACGGAATGACAAAGTTAATATACCCCTTACGCAGTACGCATTGGGGGTCTACCAATATACGTTAACAAACAAAAACTTTTTTGTACTTAAACTAATAATGTAAAATTAACTTAAATAAACTTTTTCAGAAAACATATTCTAAAATTAATTTTAGCCTTAATTTTAACTGCTTTTGCCTAAAACGTCCCTTAAAGAAACATTATTAGTTTAAATCTCGTAAAAATGGAAAAAAATAAAAACAATAGATACATTGTGAATTCATTAATTATTTATACGTACATGCGTATTTAACAAAATAAATTTATAGCTCGTTTTCTTCAATAATACCACTATCAAAAATAAAAAAAACGTAAAAATTGAGTTAATTGCGCAGGAACTTGTATGATACCATCAATAATATTAAGTGTAATTTTGGTGTCGATATTTTCTTTTCTTTTCGCGTGAGAGCAGAATATGAAATCACTTCAGCTCAATATATTTTTAATTTACCCACATAAGAGATGGGAAATTGTAAGTTTTATTTATCTGTGTTAGTGTGTAAAGATCAAAATATTTGAAATCTAGACGTATATTTGGTGTAATGGTTATATTTTATAAGTACCCTATAGGAACAAACTAACTTGTTTTTAAAAACAACTAATTAAAAAACTAATTTAAAATAAACTAGTATATGAACTACTTTGAATTATATTAAGGCGGCAACTACTCTGATTTTGACATGTTTTAATTGCAAATTTTTATTAGATTACAAGTTTATATATATTTAACCATGTTATTTCATCAAATATTAACTTTAGGCCATCAGTAATAGTTTTCAATTGGTTATTTTGAAGTAGTTAAAAACTAATTTAAATTTAACTAATTTAACAAGTAGTTCAAAATATATGCAGACGAAAGTCAATTGACTTATTTAGCGGACATCACCATACAAAATATGTTAGTTCGTTCTATGGAAAAAAGTCAGAATTTCAACTAGTTGTGGTTGACAAAAAACTACTTTATCAACTACTTTTAAATTAGTTGATTTTCCTACAGGGTAGTGCAGCGATTCTCTATACACTGTTCACAACTTAAAATGGTTCTCCTGAAAAATTAGATCTTTTGAGTTGTGAAGTTATTGAAGAAAACGAGAGATTCGAGTAACACACAAAAACATATTTGTTATTTTAGGTGCCATAGTAAATATCACGAAGTTAGTTATTGAAGTTAAATAAAGTCTCTTCTTCTTCGAAAGAAAGTCATGATTATTATAGCAGTCTCATATGAGATATATTTTGTCTTAAGTTTTAAAAGATCACTCGCTTTTGAGAAATCGAGTCAGCATTTGTTTACCCTTTTGAGGTCACTCCTTATAGCAAGCACTGAGTCCTCTCCATTTTCGCATTACTTAGCCGCGATCACAATTAGAAATTAAACTTTTGTAATAATCGATTAACTTGCGCTCAGGTTGCCACTGATAACAATTATCGTTTATGTTAACTTGAGTTGCACACAAAAAAAAAAGAAGCCAATAAAAATGTTTAAAATTGTGTTAAGATTTTCGGAGCTAAAACGTATTGTTTCAAATTTAAAAGTGCTAAACAAAGAGCTAGGATCTAAAAGCACATTTTTGGGGCAATTAAAAAAAGTGCTAAATCTATTCCCAAAAGCACCAAAATAGCACCAAAATAGCAACCAACTGCTGCATTGACTTGAAATGTCATTCGCACGAGCTAGTAGAAAATTTCTCGTACTTTACCTTTAATCATGACAGAATTATAAAGTAGGGCCGACTCGAAGAGGAATGAAGTATAAAACAGAAAAAAACGGCCTAGTTGTCAAAATCTGTGGCAGCCGTGGCGTAGTGGGTAGAGTGGGTAGACTCTTACGCCAGAGAACCCAGGTTCGAATCCTCCATCTGACAGAAAATTTTTTCAATTGAATTAATTTTTCTGTTCGGCCGTCACCTCTCTGCAGACAATGGCAAACCTCAGAGAGTAAAAACTGCCATGAAAAGCTTCTTGAGAACATAAGCCGTTCGGAGTCGGCGTAAAACATGTAGGTTCAGTCCTCGATCATTTGTGTGCAAACATTTCACATCACTGGTCATTACATCAATTGGTTATAAGAAGCTCGGTCAAAGTCCGTTTTAAGGGCTGAAAGGACCATTTCGTTTTTTTTTTTTTTTTTTTTTTTTTTTTTAGTTGTTAAAATCAGCTGTTCATTTAGGGTTTCGGCATAATTGTACTTTAGAGCCCAAGCTCAAATATTTCTTTTCTTATTTTTATTAGATGTATATGGGCCTCCTTAGCCTAACGGTGCAATAAAATTTGCCCGCGCTCGTATGGTTTACGAGATAAAAATAGTGAAAATTTTATAATCTGCAATTTCTAAAGAATTCCTCATTGCTTACAAGCTCGAAAATTTCGACATGATCAAATTTACAAGGAAAAACACTGTTTAAAATCATCGTGAAAAACAGCTTTAACACTTACAGGTTAAAGTTGAATCATTAAGAAATTGAAACATTTGCAAGAGCAAGTGAAACATTTTTATTAAAAATCGACGCGATTTTTAATAAAAATTTTTCTCCTGCGGCGCTTTAATATGCAATTGAAAATACATGAAAAATTTTTCGCTTGCGGCGCTTTAATACACAATTAAAAATTAATGAAAAATTTTTTATTAAAAATAAAAAATGTATATTAGCTGTTATGTGACTGATGAAAAAACATCTTTATCAGACTGACGGAGTATCCGAGTATTTTCATATAATTTATGTAGAAAAATAGCGTGTAAGTGCTTTAATGTTCAGCTAGATCGCTGTTTCGTGAATTTTACAATTTAAAACAATTTAGCTTTGCCCTTTAAAGTGGTTATTAATGATCAAATTCTTTGTTTTAATTGCATAAGGTACCCGGGTACCTCGTCAGTCACATAACGGTTAAGCAATGCCATGCCATGGGTGTCGACAAACTAACGGAATTTTTTAAAATTGCCGGTGAGCTGTATAACCCGGTTAGAGCGATATGTCATCGTCACAAGATTCGAGCACTGATTCTAACGAATAAATCGACAAATAATTTTATTATAAAATAAAATGATGCTGTATTACTTATTTTGACAGGTTCGATATACCACACAATGGTAAGTATTATATTCTGAACTGTGAAATTTGCATCCACGCACTAAAAAATTTGCACTGAATTTTCAAAATTTTGTGATTTTTATCTCGTAAGCCATACGAGAGCGGGCAAATTTAATTGCACCGTTAGGTTTAGGAGGCCCATACACATCTAATAAAAATAAAAAAAAATATTTGAGCTTGGGCTTCTAAAGTACAATTATTCCAGGGTTGATTTTAGTTTAAAAAAAGTTAAAGTTTTTTTTTACAAATTTAAGACTTCTTTAACATTTTATTGTTTTATTACATTGTTTTTTATAATATTTTCACTCAAATTATCACAAATTTAACACACGCGACAGTACAGCTTACCCGGCATTTCAATTATGCATACTTTGTTGACGTGTGAGGACCCTAAGCGAATCGGCCCTACCTTGTTTTAAAGAACTCGTTGTTTCTAGTCTACCTGTCAACGCGCGGCCAACCTAATGCAGTATTGCGTTTAAGCTATTAACCCCGAGTGCACTCTGCATAAAAACGTAGTAAATGAAATTATGTAAATTTCAACTGCGAAGTCTGCCTTTCTTTTAGTTTTGTTACATCTGGTCACCTTTTGAAATTTTTGCACTTTCTTTCTTATCATTATCATCGTATATTCAACAGATACCATTTATTTGTAGGTCAATATATCCCGCTGCGATGATAGCATCATTGCAATCAAACTGTTTGTCTGCTTTAATTTGTTCATCGAAAAACACCGGTTCCGGATTGACAATCTTGCCATTCCGTATCCAAAGATCATCTTTGACTAGATTGTGATTCCGCACCAGACGGCAGTTAATAAATTGTATTAACTCAGACGTCGACATTATTAATCACCAAATCAACGAAATAAAAAATTGTATTACTGTTAAATTAAAAGAAACAAAACAAAACTAAGCGATATAGCAAACAAATAAGAACTAAACACTCGACTTCTCAAAAGACGAATGAAATTTATTGAGCAAAACAAAAGCGTAGACAGAAACCAACAACTTGGCTGTCAAATGCGAAACAGCTGTTGGCCCCAGTATCGGACGAGTGTACAAAACAAGTGTGCGTATATGTGATTGTGAGTACCCAGCAGAAAATTCAGAAGTGGTTTCATTTAGAACCTATTCCGTAACTAAAGGGTGTTTTTCTAGAGGTATAGAATTTCCTAGAGAGAAAGCCGTCAAATCCATTGGCAAAGCAAGCACATGTGTTTGATATTATGTTAAGTATACTTTGGCAATTTAGCATGCAAATACATGCACCAGTGGATCGTTCATGCAACTCATACCGATCAGAGTTACCGACTTATATTACCGATTTGACGTCACTCTGACCTGCAATCTGTATCGATTTCTGTTCGATTCAGTCGTTTCAACTCGATAAGCTGTCACCTGTTCCGATTTCATTTCAATGGAAATTTTTAAAAAAGTGTTTCTGTACAAAAAGTGAATCAATAAAAATGTGTAATTTTTCTCACTGGCTTTGCGGCAAGTGAGAATTCTACCGATTTATCTATTGTGAGTAATGTTGTGTATTATTAAGTTATAAGTACTCGAAATATACCTTTAAAAATTATTGCTTTCATTTAAGTTGAATTTTTTATATTTGTATATATTACTAATATGTATATATATAACTAATAAAATTTATTTGAAGAGCAAATTAAATCCGGACGAGTTTCGAAACTGTTGGACTTAATGAAGCAGCATCGGCAAGACGGGAAGGGTAAATTTTTGAATGCATTTGAATGTTACTGAAACAATAATCCATTAAATAATTGATTCCCACATACTTCTAACTCAGTTCACTGTTCATTAAATCACTTGATTTATTTAGCACACAAAATAAAATAAATTTGCCACAGCTCAGACGCGGTGGCAAATTTATTTTGTTGAGAGAGAAATTTAGATAAAGCATTAACAACAATAATGATGCACAGCTCTTTTGAAGTATCTGCGACTCTCTCGTTTTCTACTCTTGCTCGTGTATGCTACACAGCGTTACCGTTGGCCGACTCAAGTAGCAAAAATTACCCCTTTTCGGATGCCCTGCCCCTAAGAGACGACTTTTTCAAAATTGTGTTTATATGCCACTTTTCGTAAGAGTGCGCCTTTTTAATTTTTCCAAAAATACAACACAAAAATCAGTGTTTGCTCGTGATGAGGCGAGTAAAAAATTGTATGGTTGGGGTGAAAAACATTCGTTTAGAAAAATAAATCATTAGTTTAGAATTTAGGTCCGCATAACTTTTTCAGTTATGATTGTATGGCAAAAAATATAACTGATTTTTCAGTGTGCACCGTGTTCAGGAGTGCACCTTTAACTTTTCCAATTTTTTTCTTATTTTCTTTATATTCTGTATATATTTTTAATTTGAATTTATGTGAACCAGTTTATGTGAAATAAATTTTTTATACATTTACTTATACGTTTGTTTCTTTTTAGTTCATTATTAACATTTAGGCTATTCACAGTTTAATTGCGCAGGCCTGTTTAATTTACGATTTGTTATTTTTACGCCAACTTACGTAAGCGCATTTTTCTTTGTTGTTGTTTTGCATGCAAACGCAAATACGCAAACACGCGTAAATAAAAGTAGTCCTTGGACGTGTTTTTTGTGTCTTGTATTTTTATGCCCTATCTACAGCATATATAACAGCGTTGCTAAATCATTGAATACGGCAAACATGTACTGAGGTGCACACAGTTTCAAAAATAACAAATGCTATAAATAAGCTTTGTTAATATACGTTTAAACTGTGAATAGCCTAACTGTTCATTTTTTTTTTTAACTTAATTCACACTAAAAGGCTGCGTAGGTGCACTTGAAACTGGGTTTAAGACATTGTTAGTTTACGCGCGCTCCAAGTGTGAGCGAAGTTAACAGCCCTGCAAATTGGTATATAGCAGGGATAATATTGGCTTAGTTGTAAAAAGGCCAAAATTTATAAAAAATAGGGCATTTTTGACAAGAATGGGGCCTTTAGTGGTAATGCAATATTAAAGACTTTCTATTTGAATTTTCAGCCAGGACCACAAATATCCAAATAGATTTCGAATTAACTGTTTCGGGAAATCAAAACAATTTGAAGTTCATATTTTCGTGTTTTTTTTTTTTTTCTTTCACTTTCACTGTTTTAACCTAAGCTTATTTATTTGTCACAAAAATAGCACGCTTTAGTATAAACGATCAGCTCTCAGAATCAAAAAAGTATAAACGATATGTTCAAGATATGGGTTGGTGCCAGGGATGATATTTGGGGGCTTTTAAGCTTTTTTAATTGTAAAGCCCCGAGGCCCTTTTAAGTCGTTTTAGGCCCTTTTGGAAAAATTTAACCGAAAAAATTATCGCAATTTTAACAAGAAAAGTTTAAAGGTTAATGTCTGTTGACAACATTTGTGTACTATGCCATCGTTGTCATAGCCAAAATTTTAAATTTGGAAGTAGGAAATGTAGGTAGGAAATATCGTTCACAGAAAAATCGCACAAAAAATAAACTTAAAAATTACTAAAACGAAAAATTACCAAAAAAAAAAAACAAAATTAAAGAAAAATTAAAAAAAAAACACAGGTGCGTCGTTGGACACACGAGAGAAGCGAAGCTTTTTCGCAGTTGCATAGATTTGATAGCTTAATATTATATTCTTTTTCATAAATCAACTTTAAAATTCTTAAAAAGAATTATTGTTATTGTTGAATGTCAAATTTCCACGCCAATTACATATACGGGCATATAATGACAGCGACTCTCCATTTTAACTCTCCACACATGGTTGTGAACTTGTCTGCACTGACTCATGCATGCGTTTGTTAATTCCATATTTATTGATATCATCTATTTTTTTGACACTTAAAAACGCACTTGTCTACGCACTTGTGGGCATTGCTAATTTTCTTCGTACCAACAGCATATAGTGTAAATTATGTAAATTACAGAGGTTAACAGAGTTTTTTCCATCACGTTTTTAAGTAAAGTAACTCTGTTAACACATGGCAGAGATTTAGCAGAGTTGATGCAATCTCTATATAATAATTTACACTCCATGCCAACAGCACCACAAACGCATTCACAATACAAACAAACCGATGCTGGAGACACCTTGTGGCAAATAAAAGCAAAGTTTTGATAGTTGTAGCATAGTAAATACACAATCCTCTATCTATGGATAGATGGTGACGATCTACCGCAGCATAGCTTCTGTTATAATAAGGATTGAATTAACAACTTTACCTAAAAAGTCTGTGTGGCATAGTGGCTGGTGTACTAGACTCACATTTAAGAGAACGTGGGTTCGATCCCCACGGGCAGGCCGAAACATATTTTTAGTATTTAATATTTAAAGTATTCAATTTTCTTGTAATAAGCGCTAGCAACAAAGAAGCAATCAAATTTCCAAGAAAAAAATCTCGAATATTTTTCAGATTTCACTCCAAGCAAATCACAGAACGAGGAGTAAAAAGCTTCGCTTCAAAAATATATCACTTTGCCCACAGTGAGGATCGATTCTATACCCCATTGATAAATAAACCTGCACTCTTTCCACCGATCCAAACAGCTCTTTAAATTTTGATTTAATATTAAATATATAACTGCAGCTACGTTAACAGTTGTTAACAGATGGCACTAACAAACTGAGGATGATGACCAGTCCACCAGGGATGATATTTGGGGGCTTTTAGGGCTTTTTTGGGCCCTTTTTCATTTCAAAAGCCCCGAGGCCCTTCTTATTCATTTTAGGCCCTTTTGGAAAATTCTACCGAAAAAAAAATGGAATTTTTTAAAAGAAAAGTTTAACTGGTTAATGTATATGATTTCAATATGCCAAAAAAAAATCGCCGAAAAAATAAAATGAAAAATTTTTTTGGAAAAATATTCCAAAATGCAATTCAGCGGCGTTGTTGTGCTTGACAAAAATAAAATGACACAACCAATATCCGCCGTCACAAAGGGTTTTGCTTCTAAATTGAAAATATTGTTGCTGGTATAGACGACGACGAACAAGTATTATAAAGCTTCTAGAACTTACGCCCGAAAAAAATGGCAAAAAAGCCCGAAATTTTTTAAGCATTAAATTTCGGAAAAAACGCCCGAATTTGAAATGGCAATTGAGCCCGAAAGAGAAAGAAATAATACTCGAATAGTTTGGAAATAAGACTCGAAAGAAAATGAAATTACGACCGAAGTTTCAGCAGTTTTTCGGTCTTTATTTCCAAATAAGATTATCAAAGTATAAAAGAACAGATTTGAGTAGTAAATTAATATTCCCCTGTAGAAATATCTGCAAAGATTTCATTAATTTTATTTGTTTTTTGATGTAATTCATGAACAAGGGGGTCCATGGACATTATGTAGGGATAAGGTTCATATGGTGTTTTTTTTTTTATAAAATAAAATATTTAATAAAATGATTTGCTCTTTTACGGAATAATGTTTTTTTATCTTCCGTACAAGGGCGAACCATTTTATAGTAACGCATTTAAAATTTCTTAACTTTTCGGTAAACAAAAATTCGGGCGTTTTTTTATTTTTATTGCGTTTTTTTTGCGGAACCCTAGGGATCTGCGCAACACAGTTTAAAGAACGCTGGTTTAAAGCATTATTTTCAAAACCATTCAAAAATATATGAAAAACTTGAATTTTTGACCAAAATGAAAATCTATAATTCATTCTAATACCTTGCCAAATTGTTTAAAATTTACTTAAAATATAAATTATTTACGTATAGCCACATTTTATTTAAAATATTTGGATAATACCGGAGTTATGAGCAATTGCGTGATGGTATCAAAATTCAATTTTTACTTTATTTACATTAAAGTTACATTGAAGTTAAATAATGTTAAATAATTATTATTACACTCATACATATCTGTTTGGTCTTAAGTTTTAGAGATTACTTGTTATTTGGAAATTGTGGAAGCATTTATTTACCCTTTTGAGGCCATTCCTTATGATAAGCACAGTGAGTCATCTCCATTTTCGAATAACTTTGCCGCTATAATAATTAGAAATTAAACTTTTGTAATAATCGACTAATTTGCGCTTCCGGCTTGCATTGATAATTATTATCGTTTTGTTAACTTGAGTTGCGAACACAACACAAAAAACATTTAAAATGCTTTATTGGAAGCGTGAAATGTTAAAAATTAAGTTATAATTTTTGGAGCCAAAAAGGGCTGTTTCAAATTCAAAAAGGCTAAGAAAAGAGCTAAAATCAAATTTTTGGGGTAATTTTAAAAAAGTACTAAATCTAGCCCCAAAAGCACTAAAATGGCAACAATGACTATGCGATAAATTCCAGGTCAGTGTCTCCATCAGGGATGATATTGGCTTAATTGTAAAAGGGCCAAAATTAATACAAAAATAGGCATTTTTGACAAGAATGGGGTCTGTAGTGTTAATTCAGTATTAAAAACTTTCTATTTGAATATTCAGCCATTGACCACAAATATTCAAATAGATTTCGAATGACCTGTTTCGGGAAATCAAAACGATTTGAAACTTTTCATGGGGTTTTTTGTGCTTTCGCCGTTTTAATCTAAGCAGGGAAGTTCTTTATTTGTCACAAAAATAGCACACTTTTATTTAAACGGTCAGCTCTCAGAGTAAAAAATTGTGGGTCAAGGTGATATAGTTTAATTGTTTGTTTTAAATAGATTTTATTTCTTATATAGAGACCCCATTACACTTTAGAAAAAATGCTTGTGCATTGATTGTAAAAGTTAAAAATATGCCAAAAAATATTCGGAAAGTTTATTTTTCCAAAAAATTTTAAACAAAGCCATTAATTTAATAACCTAATACAGTAATTTCTGGATATAAGCCCCCCGGTTAAGAGATTTCCCCTCTTATAAGTTAACAAAATTAGGCCAAGAAAAATCTCCATAAGCAATACATAAGAAAATTCCCGTTTAAAGTATTTCCCGCTTAAAAAATCGCCCCGCTTATAACATTGCAACCATTTGAAAAAACTCATACAAAAACCCCCGCATAAAATAAAATATGAAGTTGGCAGCGTTGTGATGATTTATTTTTATTTATATAAATGTGAATTAACATTTCTTTTTTTTTAACATAGATACATATTAATTTAAAAAATTATTACAACATAATTTCTTTTATTAATACGAGTAGGGTGTGTATGCAGTTTCCTATAAGAGCGGTTGTTTCTTAGGGCGAATTTTTTATGTAAGCCAAAAATGGTTCATTAAACGGGGTTTTCGTATAAGCCCCGAAACTTCTTTTAATCGGGATTTTCATAAAAGACTTTCTCGGATAAAGAGTTTGAATTTTGAGCATTTTGCTAAGTTCTATATTACAAAAAACCGCACATAGGATCGATCTATTCATCGTTAAAGAATCTTAAGAGCATTCCCTCGAGAAACATATAAATATCAGAAAGATATGATCAATTTAACAAAGAGTCTGTGTTAAGACTTGTAAGAAGACGAATCAATGATGCCGGTCGAAAAGGTCCTGATAGAGAAAAAAGAAATCAGTTCTACAAAAAAAAAAAAAAAATATTTTCAGGAATGGCTGAATTTAATAAAGAATAATTTTATAAATTTTATACAGTTTTGGAATATAGGGCTTTGAACAACAAAATTAAGTTTAAGTACATCGAATAAGGTGACAACAAATGTTCCATTTTTGTCTCCATTTTTTAAATAGCTTATAGTATCTGAGATAAAACATTCTAAAATTGATAAATTTTCATTTTTTATGCCATTTTAGGACCGTTATGCTAAATATTTTTCCAAACCCTACATTTCTTAAAATTTATGACTTGAAAACATTTTTCTATTTGGAAAAGAATGTGTATAATACCGATTTAATTTTTAGATAATAATTTTTTTTTAAGTGGTAAAAGTCGAATTTTTATACAAATAATGCGTATAATAAAGCATTTTTTTAAGATAAATTCACGCGCTGAAAGAGCGTAAAATTTTATTTGGGATATCATACATCGGAAATTATTTTTGGTATAGATAAAATAAATAACAATGGATGGAAATTCATTGCAAATTGAGGACATTGAATACTTAATCGGTTAAGGTTATTTAAGATTACGATGGAGCTTTCTTACGGGTTCGCCTTTTCATCTATATGCAGGATAAAATGGTGCAAGAAATGTATCGTGCATGAAGCTGTCCTCCTCAAAATTCCATTCTTAAACCTGTGCAATTACTTTGGGATACTTTTAAAAGTAAAATCGGTTCGTATATTCAGACATTTTTTTGGAGGATATGCAGGATTCTTTATACTTCCTCCATTATAGTAGATATCAAATGTTTGTAAGGAATTTTCCCTGAAGATGTCAATCAACAATACAATAAACTGGTCATTATGCATAACACCATTTCTGTAGCCAACCAAAAACGTACCTACGTAGGCTTTCATAGCTTAAATATAGCTTAAAAACTTCACAAAATTGAGGAGAATTGCTTAAGATTTTGTTTTTCTAAAGCTACAATTTCAAAAAATTTAACAGAACTTATTTTACCGAGATCAACTTAAAATCATTTTATTAAAAATTTAAAATTTGAATTAGATGTACAAGGATAGAAACTACTTAGATGATATTTTTTCAGCAGAATTTTTTAAAAGGGCCTAAAATGAATCGAATGGGCTTCGGGACTTATGAAATAAAAAAGGGTTCAAAAAAGCCATAAAAGCCCCCAAATATCACCCCTGGTCTCCATGCGCTCAGTGTGACTTTGTATTTTTTCACAGTTATGGTGGTCGGCTCTGAGCTCTGAAACCCTGGTTGAATTATAAGGTTGTCGCAGGGCTAATCGCACTCTCTTCTCAGTACCGATCAGTCAATTTTGCGAACGAATACGAAAGAAGAAGGGCTAAAAAAAAGAGCACTTGCAGATGTTCCATGAGCTGTCAACTTTGATTTGACAATCATGGGTACTCGCCAGTATTACCAAGTGTAGAGATTTTTCCCTTTATGTAGGGATTTTTTTCAAAAATTTGACATGTTGGGAAAAAGGGAAAGATTTCTTACATTTGTCGAATTGTTGCAGATTTTCAATTGCAGATTTTAAATGCTAAAAATTATAGATTTTAATTGTAAACTTTCAGAATTAAAAATATGAGCCAACAAAAACAGTTATGTGGTTTCTGTCACTTATTTTTTTATTTCATATTTTATTAACACTATCTATTCCCCACATTTCCGCATTTGCCGTTTTTTATATCTCTTTTGGCTTAGAAGTGATCAAAAACAGCTTTGTGCTGGCAGTACCAAAAATACTCTGAAAAGAAATTAGTTTTATTGCTCTCCTGAAAATTTTCTAAAAACACATAACTGTTTTTGTTGGCGCAGCGACGATAAGTACTTTCTTAAGTGTATCATAAGAAATTCGTAAGTCTGGTAATAGCTTA
The DNA here is from genome assembly GCA_914767935.1 of Coremacera marginata. Classification (NCBI taxonomy): domain Eukaryota; kingdom Metazoa; phylum Arthropoda; class Insecta; order Diptera; family Sciomyzidae; genus Coremacera; species Coremacera marginata. The sequence goes on along the minus strand of OU612046.1, from coordinate 70,486,345 downwards.
TTAATGTGAAGTAAGTAAATATGTGACATCTTTAATAAGAATGACAAGTAAACACTTGTTTTGTTTTGTGCGGTTTGCTTGATTTGTGCAATTTTTTATGCATACGTGAAATATTAACTCGGATAAGCCTGAATTTTTTTTTTTTTAATATTTTGGTACTTTTGATCAAAATGTATTATTAGTAACCCACCAAACACATTTTTGAAATGCCACGCTCACCCATTTTTAGCAACGCCCAATCATTCTGGAAGGACGATGGGCATTTTTCATGTAAAAATTTCATTGAAATGTGGTGAAAACACTTTTTACAAACATTTTTTTAAAGGATTTTCATAGCTAAGCTTGTTTTATCCTTTTTTTGAACTAAACAAAACTCACCTTTTTACGATAAGAATCAAATTCAGGCAAAGCAAATTAATGTTATTTTTCACTGTCCAAAATAAAACTCACCTGCTTACGATAAAATCCACAAATTCAGGCAAAAAAATTAATGTTATTTTTTACTGTCGAAAATAAATCTAATCAAGTATAAATCTGAGAATTATCTGAGTTAAATTCTATTTGCATTACTAGACCTCATTAACAAGCAAATATAATTAATTGTGTAATGGATTTAATGAATTATACAAAATTGTTTAAATAATTTTTTTCATCAATTTTGTTGATAACATTTGTTAGTTTTTTATGCAATTTTTAAGTTATTTTTATGTTATTCTTATGTTATTTCTATGATATTCTTATATTAATTTTTATTTTATATATTTTTTTTTTATTTTTATGTTACTTTTGTAATTTCTTTAAATGAACCTGAATTAAAAATGTAGAAATTAAAAATAAAATTTTATTTTTGAAATTTTTTTTTTGAAATTTATTACAACCTCTTTTCACAAGTTTCATGTTATGTGTTTATATAACTCTTATGATTTTTTTTAAGGGAAATAAGTACGGAAAGAGGAAAGTGGGAGTAGGGAAAAATGGGGTTTTTTTCATAAGAAAAAATCTCCTGGCATTACTGGTACTTGCTCTCACCCTTGCGACAACCTTATAAATCAACTATACATGAATCTACCTCCTCTTCATTTCATCTTCATCTCTAAGTTAAACAAAGATGAGACTATATAATAGATTCAAAATGCGTGGATTGTTTTTGAAATAATACACACAGTTTTTGCTTTAAAAACAATATAAAGGCTTCAATCACCTTCTAATCATGTTTAGAATAAAAGTATATTTATAATTTTTTCAGCAACAATCTTTTTGTTTCACATAGTTACAAGTACAAATAGTTTAAAAAATTTAACGAATATCAAAACATTCCATTTTTACTTTGAGCTGATTAGATAAAGAAAATTTTCAACAAGTGCGAGTTCTCTTCTCTTAAGGGAATCGCTTAAATTTCGCATTGTAATTATCCTTATTTTTGCTGACATCGTTCGAAAGTCAGTCACCAAAATGAAAACCAGAATTCTTTCTTTCTTAGCTCGTCATATTCCAGCAGCAGCCTTACGTTATGCGAAGAATTTTGTGGACTTACTTCTTAGGCAAATAAAAGTAACTTGCTTTGGTTATAATTAAAATTTTTAATTCACTTAAGACATCGCTCTCAGTTGTACGTATACACATCCATTTCGGTATCCAACATATCTGCGATTCTACGCAGTTTGCTTACACGTTTCATCATCTGGCTTAATACAAGCCAGGATGGAGGCTTGGAGCTTTGGTAACACAATACGGCAACTTTAGAAACAGTATCAAAATGAAAACTTTACGATTTTAGTCACGTTTTTTGTTTGATAGAGCCAAAGAAAGTCGGAGTTATTTTACTTCATGAAGCGCATGAAGTGACTGTGTACCGAAAGGAGTGTGCGGCACAGTTTGGAAGAAGGACGCGCGCCTGGATAAAGGTAGACACTAGACACATTTAATTACCACCAAGTGTACCTATGCACTCACTTTAACGATAACAGACGCTCTTTATATATGTATGCGACAGGCACTTTTTTGGAACGGTTGATTGCACGTAGTGGCTGATTGAAGCCGACTTCTTTTATATAGGATTATCTTTATCATGTTAATCAAGAATAATTAAGAAATTTCATTAAAATTTAAATGAATTCAAAGAAATTTATTCTGCTATGGGTGAAGACTTTTGCTGTTGATCAGCTCCTTGCACTGAGGAACTTGGCAAAAAGTAAAACAATTTTTTAATCGAAAATATATGAAACTTAGTTAAAATTGAAATTAAGATTAGAAATTAAGATTCTTAGTTGAAATTTAAGTTAAGCGTCGAAGAGTGATACCAATTTCTTTAATTTTAATTTGGACTAAAAATACAGCGGAAAAGGTAAGAGTTTTACTGTAAAACCCATAAATAGAAAAAACAATTAGCATGTCCCACCAGTCACACGAAAACATACAAAAGTTGTATTTCTAACCTCAAAACGCTTTGTACTAAAAGGGAACTTTTTGGAAAGTAAGAATTGGCTAATTGGAAAACTGTTTAGCATATTTTTCCATTGTAATGTATTAAAGTGTTGGAAAGAGGTGGTTTTAATTTTTGTCCCATCAGTCACAGTGACTGCTAGGACATTTTTGTAAAACTTGTTATGGACTGTTTTAAGCATTTTTAGCCTGTTTCTAGCCCGTTTATATGTTTTTTTTTGTGAGTTTTATTGCTTTTTCTGCTTTTAAGATGAATGCTGCTGAGCGGAAAAGGAAATCGAGAGAAAATTTGAAAAGTGATGAAAGCAGGTGGAAGACTGCTATAGAAAATTAAAAAAAAATATGATCAAAAGTGACGAGATAAGAGTAAGGCTTTACGTGAAAGTAATGAGACTGCTAGAATCCAGAGGAGAGAGACAGAGAGGCTACGAAAAAGAAAACAAAGAGAAAGAAAAAGTTAGAGGGTATCAAGAAGACGTGTGTTTCGCCGTTGGGTTCATATAAGACAATAAATATTTTGAAAAAAGCGGTTGGCAAAATTAAAAAAGCTCTTCCTGTAAGTCCAATCAAAAAGTCAGCTGTATTGATACATGTTTTGAAGGAAATGTTACCGAAGGAGGCTATTCATCTAAGTACTAAAACAGTTAAAACTAGAGACATACCGGCCGTGACATAAGTTTCGACTTTACGGATATTATTCCATTGAAAGGATAAGACAGAACACTCAAGACTGATTGGAAGCAATGGCAAACTGTCGACGGTAGATGCCATATAGTAAGCGTTAATGATACCTTACAAGACCTCATTAAAGAGATTTTAAAGCAAACTCCTAAATTCAAATACCATACATTTGCAAAAACTGCACAATCGAACTTTTTTAAACAAAAACTTTCTGAAAGTACAGATTCAGAATTTATCATGCAAGTTGATTTTGCAGAAAACTTTGCCATTCTGCAACAAAACGAAATCCAGTCTGCACACTGAAACCACGCCCATTTTACCTTATTTACGGGATGCGCGTGGGCTAACAAGGGTAAGGAAAAAACTTCCTACGTTGTAATCAGTAACGAGCTTAATCATGACAAATATTCAATATGGGTTTTTATGAAGAAAATTATTGAGAACCTGAAATCTCTCTACCCTAATTTGAAGAACGTCCATATTTTTTCTGACGGATGTGCGGCTCAATTTAAAAACAGATTTACACTTTCAAACCTTTGCTACTCTGAGGCAGATTGGGCCGTGGAAACAGAATGGAGTTTTTTTTGGCCATGGAAAGGGAGCTGTGGATGGTGTCGGAGCGACCGCTAAAAAGACTTTATGGTCCGCCATTATGACCAGAGAAGCTGTTCTGGATACAAGCTTCGACTGCTACAGATATTTGGCAGAAAATGCTTCGGGACTACAAGTATTCTTTGTTGCCGTCGGAGATATAGAACCTATCCAACAAGGCCTAGATGAAAGATGGAAAAATATAAAACCAATACCTCTAATTCAGAAGCATCATCACTTCAAATCCCATGGTAACAAAACCATTAAATATGCTCTCACAGCAACATCTGAAGATGTAAAGAAGGTGTTATTGGCTACACCTATATATAACAATGGCTAGCCCCAACCCAGCAGTTTCCAAAATAAATGAAACCCCAGAAGTAAGTTTAAATGACATAAAAAACGGAAAGTTCATTCTTGTCAGATTGGAGGTAAAAGGAAAGAAAGATAAACAAAAATTGTATATAACGGTCTGCCAAGCAATAGGCAGAGATGAACAAGCACTCCAAGTCACTTATTTGAAATCATCCACAGGAGACGGCACCAAATTCGTCATGGACAAATCGGACGAACCGTACACTCAACGAAAAATTCTTGGTAAAATTGATAAATAACTTTTGTTAATCCTTAACAATGCTTCATATTTTTATCAATTCGAAAGAAACTTTATCCATTTGATTAATAATATAATAACGCATTAACAAACTGAATGTGTTGATTTGAAAAAATGTGTTTTATTTGTTTGAAAAATGCTTTTATCAACATGATAGAAACTTATCCATAATAACAAAATCGTCAATCAGTTGGAATAAAATTTTATAATTTTTGTAAATAGAGTTACAAACTTACTTCGTTAGGTTATAAAATTGATAATCGCTTGAGTCAAGCGGATAAAATTTTAGTTTCGTAATGATGAAATGAATTATCAATTCCCAAAACGTTCAATCATTACAACAAAAATAGATGTCTGTCATTTCGGTGGCGTTATTTGTTGTTCGCAGAAATTATAAAAAGAAGTTTTGTGAGTTTACTTTTTATTTAATTTGTTAAATTTAATAACGTTCGAGAAAAATTATTTCCAGAACAATTTAGTGGGAGTTAAACAGTTTGCTTAACAGTTATACAGCAACATATTGTGAGTACAAACTAATATAAATCGTAACTTTGATTAGCACTTGATAACCTCCATTAAATATTATGCATACAAATGTTAGAATAATGTGTATATATAATTTGTGACCATATAAAAAATCTTCCTAAATGAATAAGGGCAAATTTACTGATGCAAACTTAAAAAGTGAAATAACCGAAATCGTCACGTTTGACACAACTTTTAGTCAAGAAGGCCTTTATCGTTCTTCAAAAACACCTTGAAAAAAGGCACTACCGACTAAGTTACCAAGCCCCTAACCTCATTTTCGGCATTGTTTGCCAACATTGTGTGTGTGTTTCGGTTCAGTTAGAAAAAAATTTATGCAATGCCCTGGTTAACATTAGCCAAGACATGACGATAAATTTTTTGGTTTTCCCTTTTAAACTTAACGCTTCAGTTTACACATATCAAGGATTGACGATCGAGTGTTCCGTTTTTTCTACAATGCATGACATGCAATTCTGCATGCTAAAATGCATTGTAATGCTGAAATGATATAAAAAAATTATGGGTCTACAAAAAGCAAAAGCAAATTGCCAAAATGTCTGCCAACATTTTTTCCCCGTCTGTTACGATCCTCTAGCCAACAAACACAAGACTTGACCGTCAATTCTTGACAAGTGTAAGCCGGGACAATGAGTGTTTCAACGAAAGCACATGATTAATATTTTTTTGATTAATATTTGGGTGTTTCAACGAAAGCACAACACTATTTGTTTAATTTTATTGACAACAAATTTTATTTTATTGACAACACAACACAAATATTTTATTGCCCACATTCAGCGGAGTCAACAGTTGGCAATATCATCCAATTAACAAGGTGGTAGGCTAGTAAGTCACTACGACAAAACAGTTTTAAAAGAGTTCTAAAACAGTTTTATGACAGGTCTGTGTGAATTTCATCACACATTATACAGACGGTCTGCGCAAACACAGCCGAAAATCAAACTATTGTAATTTTTGCGCAGACATTTTCGCAGAACAAAAAACAACCAAATACATTGTTCGCCCGTCTGCAAGAACACGTGCTTGCGCAGACCAAGGTATATTTAGCAAGGTAGTGTAGTCTCGGAGCTGTGGGTACAGCAGCTGTTAAATACATAGAATGATATAATTTGCAAATTTTGTTATTTGCTTTGCTTTTTTTCGTAAAAACGTGATTTTGACAGGCGCTGTACCCACCATTGTAGAGAATTTAACTACTAACACTACTATGCTACATTTATAAGGTAGGGTAGGTCTCCTTACGTAAGGAGACTCACCACACCGACCTGGAATATAATAAAATTATAAAATAGGGTGCTGCCGTAGCTTAATAAAAAAATAAATAAAAAATCCATGCTTGTTCTTAGTGTTTTTGATGAATTACTTAACTATGATGACGTGTTCTAACTTCGTAAGCTTCGATGTTCGACAATTTGTCGAATATTTGTATGTTGTAGCCAATTCGACAGGTGATAATTATGATAAAATATCGCTTTGTTTAGTTTTTCCAGATAATTTGATTGGGTTTTTTAAAACATACTATATACATTAACATTGATATTTCACTTCGATCTTTGCTTCGAAAGTTATAATATGTAGCCACTGAAAAACGGTGAAGTACATCATTTTACAGTACATTATACATTAGAAAAGTTTTCAAGTTTTTTTTTGAGATTTATTCAATTCGCCATAGGCCATATTACATTCGCTATAAATTCCTTCTCAGATACAGTAATGCATATGTTTTGTTTTTTTATTATTTGTGAATATATTAAATAAATATATATATAAATATATATATAAATATATATATATTGATAAACTAAATTTATACATTTTGGTAATGTCAAAAAAAATTATGCCATCTGTCTTTAGTTAAACGTACTATACAGGGTGTCCCGAGACTGAGTGCAATTATTTACGGCAGTTGACCGTAACTGTTGACTTTTTAAAGAAAAAAATCGTTATTTTTTGACCGATTTCATTTCGATCTAAAATAATAGTTCAAATTTATGTCTAATTTTTTCGATCAAAAATAAAAAAAAATTGGCTGTAACTACTAAACAAATTATACTCATTTGAATACAATGATATTATCTACTGCATAACTGATTGTAATGTTATTGTATGTCATTGTTTTCTAATAAGTAAAATTTTTTAAGTACAGCCAACTTTTTTATTTTTACTTTGAGATTCACTTTCAGATAATTGGAAAATCATGTTAAATAATTTTAAAAACAGAAAATTAAAATTACAGCAGAATGAACGCACTGGCATTTTGGAATCATTTTTTATTTATATGTTAACTTGGTGATTTGTATGTTTTAATGTTTACAAATTGTTTTTCTTTTTTAGATTGAGTTCGACTTTAAAACATTGTACCCAGAAGTTTATGATATTAATTTTCGAATTAATGAAACATGCAAAATCTATCGGAAAGTAAGCACATTATAAAGTTTTTAATTTTAAATTTATTATTTTTGTATTTCATTTAGATGGGCGGTACATGGCAATTTTTTATTTGCTTCATGCTGTTCTTGTACCTACTTTCAAAGTTATAACGCTTGTTAACGGAAAAAAAATGCATGTAAAGTACTCAATAACAGATGCACAAAACTCTTTTGCTATCATAGGTAGGCTTCCCATAATTTTTTAGGTCCAATTCCTGACGCTGGTCAAAATACCAAATTATCTCTTAAGACTCAGAATAAAAAATGGTGAAATGCCAAAACCAATACATATATTTAACAAGTACACAAATTAAATAGTGCAAATATATATATGTTTATGATGGTACAACACAACACAAAAAAAAACATTATTAATATATTATGAAATCGTACTCCACCTTAAGCTTCTCCGTAGAAACATACTTTCTTCTTGTCATTGTTATATTTGAGTGCAAAAAATAAAATGTAAAAAATATACTAGTATTTATATAAAATACTAAATAGATGTGAGAACTTACCTACTATAAAATTCACAGAATTTTTAGGGACAAAAATAAATGTGACGAAAATGCTATACAAGCGCTCCAGTTGCTGAATCAGTTGCTTATGATCAGCTGATTCAACAAATGATCGCATCAAATAAAACAAAGATTTCCGAAAAATCATCGAAACTAGGTTGCTGTATCCACTATACAAACACAGCTAATTTTAAATAAGGTCATGTACAGACTGACGTATGTAGCAGTAAAGTGTTTCAAACTTATAATAAAAGTCGTCAGATTTCAAAGGGTAAGTCGCATTATTATTTTTTGAATGCCTGACAAAATACGATGCCGGACAAAATTCCTGACAAGTTGTTTAATGCCTGACTATCAGGCATAATTCCTGACGTATGGGAGCCTAATCATAGGAAAAACCGTTCAAGAAACAGAAGCCATTTTGAAGAGAAAACTCGAAAAGAAGAGAGCCATACAACCCTAAATTTTTATAACTGGCAGTGTCGTGGAGCCAAAAACTATAATTGTGTATTTTGACGGCGTCAAATATAAAATGTATTCAGCTTTACACGCAATCGATATTTGCTTTAAAATAATGCATATTTTTAGTTTAGAGTATCCATTGGAATCAATATTAACCTGGAGTTTTATCCAAAAATTTTTTTATTTCCTGAAAACCAAATATGATAAATGTCATCCTAGTGTGAACCTCCTTTGTACTGAGCTGGAGCGTCAAACCTAAAATTTTAATTCTGTAATATCTAAAGCTTCAATTATTTCTTTCTTCTACTTTTGAATTACTTTTAATTTTTTAGAATTAATTTCAAAAAGGAAGCTAATTATTTTTAAGTTAACCATAAGAAGTCACATTTATAGTTATTTTATAATGTTATAGATTTGAATTATTTTCTTTGAAAACTAATGTAAAAATTATATTCTTAGTGATACATTACTAAGGTCCCTATTATGAATTACAATTCAGCTTAGTTGACTATGTATGTAGATTTAAGTACATTTTTTTCGTATAACGAATTACATATATTTCAGTTGAGCGAAACTACATGCTTCAACTGAAATGTATGTAAACGCTATACGAAAAAAATTGAGTTAAATCTACATAGTCAACTTAGTTGAGGTATAAATCATAATAGGGGCCTAAATATAATTTTGTAATATTTAAGATTGCTTGAAATAATAAAATATTTTATCAAAACAACAAATTATTTTTGTATGATTGATAAAAAAAATATATTTTCAACATAAAGGCATTTTTCTATTCAACAAACCATTTTTTTAGGTGGAAATATTCTTTATTCATTTTAACAAACACTTTTATCAAATGTGCAATGCAAACGCGACATTCTTCATAAAGGCTTTTATCAAATCGAAATATCCGTTTATCAAATAAATCAAATAATATTTTGTTAATATGATTACAACCTCTCACGTTCAATTCAATGGACAAACGCTTTTGTTGACTCTATACTGACAAAAAATTTATCAACTTGACCTAGGAATTGGTCAATGCGAACAAATACTTCTTTGAGTGTACCACATTTCTATTAATCAAGTGATGCAAATTCTTGAAAAACCATCAATAAAGATGTGTGGTAATCGAATTTATTACCAATTTCCACAGACCATTGATTTCCATTCGTGTGGAAACAATGATCAAATTTTAAATTTAAAAAAATTACTGAAAACTATTGCGTTGATTTAGTATATGAAAGTGGTATTTGTTTAGTTATTTATTTATTTATTTTATTTATTGTATTATGTTGATTTTCTATACTATGTTGATTTTCTCTGAAAACTGAAAACTATTGCGTTGATTTACTATATGAAAGTACTATTTATTTATTTATTTATTTATTTATTTAATTTATTTTATTATGATGGTTTTTCACGTTGATTTTCTCAAAGATTTTAATAATTATTGTTAATTCGTTATAATATTGGCTTAGTAATTAATTACTTTCTATATTTTCTTGCAGAAACTAAACTTGGTGCTAATTTTTAGTTTCTGTTGAAGTCCATTTAGTCATTTCATAGTCTGAAATCTGGATTGACAGTGCAGAAGGCGGATGTGAAGTATTTTTGACTGTCCCACCAGTTACACTCCTTTAACCAATGAAATATCACCAACATATTTATATGAGTTATTTTTTTGGGTAAAAGTTTTTTAAGTCGGTTCATAATTTATTGTAAAATATCTATTTGATCATTATATTAGATCAAAATAATAAGTTGCAGGTCTAAACATAAACGATTCTGGAGTAAACTGTCCCACCAGTCACTATGGAATGGCCAACACAAATTTGTTGGCATAAAAACAATTTTAAAAATTTAATTATTTTATAACTCTTATCGAAATCCAAAAACTTAATTTTTGGCAATCTGGTGAATTTCTCTTTGGATTTTTTTGAATTTGTTCTTGTTGGAAAGCTATTAATATCCTCTTTATATCGAAATACCGATTCAAACGAAATGTTGGAAATTTCAAAACATTGAGGGTGTTTTTTTAGAGGTGAAGAACTTTGCAGTAAAATATAGGCGTGGATGTAACGCATTTTGGAAGCCCAATTTTCGAATAATTTTTAACTGTTCATGGCCTAAAATGCCTTAAATTTGAAAAAATTGTTCAATTTGAACGCAAACCTCATATCTCATAGTTATTTTTCATGCTCTTTGCATAGGACTATCAGTCCTATCAGAAACTATTTAGAGAACTCAATATGCCACCACATACAGAGATTCTGCAGCCTACATCATTGGCTTCTTGTTGAAATTCACGATTATTTAAAAAAAAGTTTTATTTTAAATTTTTTTTCTTTAAGCCGCAATATTTAAAAAAATGCGCCAGATAGCGTTAATCAAAAGCGTCCAATTCGGAAAGAGCATGAAAATTTACTATGGAATATGAGGTTGAGCTTAATTGAAAAATTTGTTCTACTGAATTTTCTATTTTTAACTGATTGATCTATTATACTGCCTCGCATTTCAGGCCGCGAACGGTTAAAGTAATGGGGCCCGTATCTCGGTAATGCTTCGCATAGTTTTGTCTTCCGATTTGTCCAAAACTGCTGGTTTGTTCGCATGAACCAATGACTTTACGTGACCTCAGAGGAAATAGTCTAAAGACATTAAATTACACGATTTTGGTGGCCAATTTCTAGAAATAACGTTGTTGATTGTTAGTTTGCTTGTAATATTTTCATAAATTCAATTTTGCATTCAGTTCTTTAAATACATAAAAAATTTGATGTTTATATAAAAAAAAAGAACGAAATGGCTATTTCAGCCCATGAAAGGAATTTGACCGAGCTTCCTATGATCAATGGTGTTGTGTGTGTTGTGAAATGCTTGAACACAAATGCTCGAGAACTGGACCTACATGTTTTATGTCGACTTCGAACGGCTTATGTTCTCAAGAAGCTTTTCATGGCAGTTTTTACTCTCCGAGGCTTGCGATTGTCTGCAGAGAGGTGACGGCCGAACAGAAAAATTAATTCAATTGAAAAAACTTTCTGTGTGAGGTGGGATTCGAACCACGGTTCTCTCGCGTATGGGTCACACACTCTACCCACTACGCCACGGCCGCCAGGTGTTTCATAACGTGAATCAAAGTTGTGAAATATTAATTAACCGTGTAGCTCCTAAGAGTGTGAAAATAGAACCCCTTAGCTCCCCGCCGCCTCCCATACGATTTTTTGCTCAGCTCTTTATTTGTTTGTTTGTTGGACTTTTTTACAAATCTAAACGGCTATACAGATTTCGCTCAAACTTAAAACGTGTATTACTTGCGTCCTAGATTAGGTTATTGCTTACATAGTTTTAACCACGCCCCCTTTTACCACCCAAAAATCAATAAAAATGCTATATTTCTGACTTTTTCGATTGTATGAGACTAACATTTGGTAATTCAGTTCGTATGGTTACTTTCGGCAGTTGTACCAAAAATGGGTTTCCACGCCATCTTTACCGCCCACAAATCAAGGAAAATGCTATATTTCATACGGTTTTGTATGCTTACCATCTGCAACTGTACTAAAAATGGGCGTGGTGGCACTATAATTACGCCCACTTTTAAGAAACCCTCTTTTGTCAGTAGATTGTTATACAGATATCGTTATACAGATATCGAGCACGATATGGCACCACAAACCAATTAAAATGCTACGAGTTTAATTCAGATTAGCGCTAGGTGAAGCAAAGCTCGTCGGGTATAAGCTAGTAAGAAATAAATAATGAAAAATAAATTTCAAATTGAATTTCAATCCGATTTAGCTCCGTTTGGTGCTCTTATTTGCTCTTGGTTTTCGTTTTTTGAAGCTGCTACACTTGTTGAAGGTGTTTCAAATGCCTTTTATAAATTTTCTCTGTTGAAACTAGAGATGCAAGCCGGATAATTGTCAGATATTCGGCTTAAATTTACTATACGGCCAGATGCCGAATAGTAACTCAATATCCGATATCCGGCCGGCCGGATAGTTTCATAAAATTATTTATTTTAAATAAATCTTTTTTAAGTAAAAAAAAAAATTAAATTGGAACTAGGAACTGCTTCAGCTGAAATCTGGCAGGAGTCAAGCGACAAAAAAACTAACTTATATATGAGTGTTGCTATTAATACTTTTCCATGATTTTTATTTATTCATATTTAAACAAAAAATTCACAAAAATAATTAAAATTAATTTCCACGCCAAAATACTCGAACTTTGGAGTTAACACCCTTCATAAGTACTTGGACATCTCTTTCGCTGAATGAGTTAGCCTGTTTTCTCCACATTCTGCGAAACTGGCTTATGTTTGAAGCTGTGCATTTCGTCCTCTTTAGTTTTGCTTTAATATGGGCCCAATATCGTTCAATCGGGCGCAACTCCGGGCAATTCGGAGGATTGGCGTCTTTCGGCACTATATTAACCCCATTTGTTACGTAAAACTCTTGGGATTTTTTAGAATAGTGGCTTGTTGCCAAGTCAGGCCAAAATATCACTGGCATGCTATGTTTTTTAATAAAAGGCAGAATTCGTTTATGTAGGCATTCTTTTACGTAAATATCGCCATTAATTGTTCCTTCAGAAATGAATTCTTCGCTTTTTAAGCCACACGTGCATATTGCCTGCCAAATCAAATACTTTTTTGGATATTTTGATGCTTTTCGGTTTCGAAACGTGCTATGCACCTTCCCTTTCTCCTCTGCTACATAAAACTCCTGGCCAGGTATTTGGTTAAAGTTAGCCACGCAATACGTTTCATCGTCCATGACACAGCACGCAAATTTTGTCAAAAAGTCACTGTATAACTTACGAGCGCGGGTTTTGCACAAAAGCTCCTTAACAGCATCCCTATCCGGAATTTTCTGAACTTTAAACGTCCTTAGGTTTGCTCTTCTCTTGATTCTGTGAACAGTTGAGGCTGATGTTTTCACTTTAGCGGCAACAACACGCTCAGAAAGGTTTGGGTTCTTCTTGTAAGCTCTTAAGACATCTTTCTCCACTTTTTTATTTTTTGTGCCTGGTTTTTGGCCAGATCCAGCTTTTCTCTCAATGCTGCCATTTTTTTTAACATTTGCCAACACATTTTGTACCGTCGATCTTGCAACTTTTAACACTTTTGCTATCTGACATTGAGAGATGTTTGGATTTTCTATGAATTTGTCCAAAATTAATTTCCTTTGTCGAAGTTCTTTGCTCTCCATTGCGCGTATTTTTAAAGCTACACACACGAAATTTAACTATGACCGAGAACAATTGCAGTTTAATCAACGTACTAAATTATCAGCTGATCGTGTGATCGATAACAAAGTTGTGTTATGAGTAGTGCTGCCAGATTTCAGCTGAAGCAGTTCTTAATTAATTATGGAGTCTTTTATTTAAAGGTAAAAAAGTAACAAAAAATTTACAAGGTATCTTCCAAAAAACTAAGATTACATTCTTAGGGTGCGTGCGAGTTGAACTAAATGAACTAAAAAAGTTGAAGATATGCGTCCAGTCAGGACTTAATGGGTTAAAATGTTACAAATCTGTGGACATTTGACTGAAAGACTTTTCTCGAGATAAGATATTTTTCTAAGGTTTTTGTATTATATCGTCGTTGGTCGTACAATACCGCGTATCCGCCACTTACACATACACACACGGTGATAGTAAAGTTTTACAGGAGTGCAGAGAAGGAGTGCTGCTTTCTTTTAAGCTATTGAATGGGTTTTCAACAGAACTAAAACTTAAATTAAAAATTTAGTGAAATTAGATTCTTGCTTTGTTCTGAAATCAGCATTTAATAGAAAATCCGGTCTTTATTACTTAAATCAAATTGAATTAAAGTCCACATTTAAATTTTGGCCCTTTTGCAATATACGCTGTATTGCAAGTGGCTAATACTCGGTATTGCAAGCCCAACGACGATATATAAAATTTTAACGCGCTTCTTTTGGTCTAATCGCCGTATTTCTATGACTTTTAGAAGATAAAATACGCAATTGACAATCGACCTCTTTCAAGTCTTTTCCTCAAATGAAATTTGACAAAACAACTTGTCTGACAATTAAAAAAATTTTAAAACGGCCATTTACGTAAATTGGATAAAACAACCAGTCTTCATATAGTCCGAGCACATTTTGAACAATTCCATTTTGACAAAAGAGTTTCTTTTGAAAGAAGTCGTTTTGTCAAAAGCAAAGCTTGCCAAATTCTCCACATTTCAATTTAACAAAACGGCTTCTCTTGACAAAAGTGGCCAAGATCATTTTCCTTTCTAATAAAAATAATTTTGACAAAACAACTTATGTGGTACAAGCTGATTTTTAGTTTGTTAGAATCTATTTGACAAATTGTCTTATCTGTTCTATTATCAATTTCAAAGAAAACTATTGCTCTTAGAGAGGGAAAAATATCGCAATATGCTTACTTCATATTTGTGTATAATGTCTAATATAAGATTTCTTTCAATTTATATATAAACAATTTTGCAAGGTATTTAAACACTCCTTTTGCTGTCCTAAAAAGTGAACGATTTAGAAATAACTTGTTTTGTCAAATGGCCACAGAACTAAATCAAGTCTAATATAACGTAACTGATAATAGCTGTTTTTTTCCAAGCTAGCTTGATGTATAAAATGATCGCTTATTGTATGGAAAGGCGCTTCATACTCGCTTAAATAAAACATAAAACATTCTTATTATTTACTTTGTTTATTATTTATGCGAGTATGAAGCGACTTTTCATACAATAAGCGGTCGTTTTTTACAACTAGCTTAGAAAAAAACAGCTAATTATACAATTCACAAGGTGTTATAAAGCTGTATGTTGTATTATTGTAAGTGAAAAGTTTTCTCATTTTCTACCCTTTTAGTAAAGCGACTCTTGTACTTTTTATTTATAGTGGTTGTATGATGTATATAAAATTGGCGTGATCGGGCCAGAAGTACGCCTACCTTCCAAACAAAGTTATTTGTTGTACATCACTTTGTATGGGAGGTTGGCGTACTTTCGGTCAGATCACGCCAATTTCATACACATCATACAACCCCTATAAACAAAACATACAACCTAAATTTCAAAAAATCTCTTCCCACTGTAGAGCCACACACTCTACCCACTACGCCACGGCCGCCATACAAGATATTTTAGGTTAGGTTAAAATGGCTGAGTCGATAAACGACTCGACACCTAGGCCAGTGCAGGCCCGTTGTAATACCACATAATCTATTTTGAACCCTAGAGATTTCCCTTCTCAAACCATTTCGAGCGGATAATGAATTTTGGGATATGCCTGAGACTTCAGCAAGTCTATTTAGAAAGGGATGACCCAGAGTTGCCATCCTCCTTTTAGCAAGGGCCAGACATTCGCAGAGGAGGTGCTGAACAATTTCTACTTCCTCTTCACATTTGCAGCTTCTGCATAAATTATATGCAATAAGTCCTAACCGAAGAGCATGCGTTCCGATTACGCAGTGACCCGTGAGGATTCCTACTATTTTTGACAGACTTACTCTGCTCAATCCATGCAGCAAGTTGGTGCGTTTTAAGTCGTAGGAAGGCCACATTAGCAGGATATGGGTATACCAATAAAGTCCTCATTTACGAGGGTGTTTGAGGTCGTACCCTTTCTTGCCAATTCATCTGCCAAGTTATTGCCCTCGATATCCCTGTGTCCGGGTACCCATATGGGGTGGATCTTGAATAGCCTTGCCATCTTGTTAAGAGATCTGCGGCATTCAGTGAGAGTTTTATAGTTGTCAGTATGTGAGTTCAGCGCCTTGAGCGCAGCTAGGCTATCTCAGAAGATAAAAATACTGTTTCCCTCAAGGTTTTTTTGACCTAGATTCTTAGCGCGGTTTCGTGAATTGTCACCATATCCGCTTGGTAGACACTACAATAATTTGGAAGTCTAAAGGACACATCGATTTCAAGTTCCTGGAAGTAAATACCTCCCCCTACTTGTTCTCAAAGTTTTGGATCCATCTGTATAGATTTTTATGCCGTTTGTTTTATGCCGGGTTTTGTCAGCCTAGTCTAGTTGCGAAGAGATGAGAACTTAGAGTTATTTTGAAGACTTAAGCAAGGCACACAGTAGTCTGTTTTGTCGGGGACAGAGCAGTTCAGAATGATTGTGTGACCGCAGCTATTACCTATCCAATTTCCCTTAGTCTGAGAGCTGTTGTGTTGGCACATTCGCTGGCGAAGATATCAAGAGGAGGATATTTAAAGTTTGTTGACTAACAAAAAACTGTTCTCGTACTCGATAAACTTGCATCGGAAGAAGACAACGAGAGCGTAAAAAAGTGAGAGAGAAAAAAGTATCCGTAAGTTTCTGCTAGCAAAATTTCTACTTGCAAGAACTTGCAGCTACGGAAAATAATTGTTTGCCAAAAAAAAAAAAAAAACAAAAAACTTGAAAAAAGCTTATTCTTGTAGATTTCCTATTAAAATAGACGGAAAAAGAAACATTTTTGCTTAAAAGTTTTTGGCGAACAATTTAATTTTTTTTTATATGGCTCCATTTTATTTATTTTAATAGTTTCAAAAATGGGCAAATCCTAGAAATGGTCAGCCACAGGCGAAAAGTAAAAAGTTATTAAAAACATATAATTTTAGGATATTATCTTGAAGAAACATTTAATCTTCTTCTATATATTTATTTCTGTAAGGGCCCCCTTATTTCAGCAAATCTACAAAACGCTACAGCACCACATTAGATATATCATTAGAAAGGTCTTGAGCTGTAGGTAAGCAGAAAATTATTAGATTTTTGATAAGTGGTAGCGTTAATATGAGCGTAAAGTTGAAATGAAATGACAAAAAGACGTAAGACACGAAATCGCTCTAATGTGAATGCGAAAGTGTGATTTCCAAAGCGAAGTAGGAGGGAACACCCGATTTTTGGGGTGTTATCACTAGTACATATTCATTTAAGAGTGCGTTAAAAGTGCTGTGGTTGGCAACTAAGTAATTGCGGATTTTTTTTAGAAAATAAAAGGCAATTTTTTCATGGAATGAAATAACTTAATTTTTTCATTTTGAGGTCATTTTGAGCAATGACCTTTTGCCATCTTTCAGGCAGCATCATAATTTCAAGTTCATAAATCTTCTGGTTTTTATCAGCAAAAACTGAATCAGGTACGATTTGACATCATCATTATTATTGAAATTTTTACCATTCAAGGAGCTTTGCAAAGATCGACATAAAAAGTAATCAGATAGTGCAAGGTCAGGACTATATTGTGGATGTGGCAAAACATCCCAACCAAGCTCCAATAATTTTTGCCGAGTGACCAAAGATGTGTGTGGCCTTGCATTGTCATGGTGGAATACAATACCTTTTCGATTTGTCAATTCGGGCCGCTTTCCTTCAACTGCATTGTTCAATTTGCAGCCAAACTGATAACATAACTTTCTTTTGATGACCATCAGCTTTTGATGTTGTTTGAGCTGATTCACTTGGCTTGCTCCACGATCTTTTCCGGTTGAGATTGTTGTAAACAACCCATTTTTCAACACCAATTATCAATCGTTTTAAAAATGGATCATTTTCATTACTTTTCTTTAACAAATCGCAAATCGCAAATGCGTTGTGTTAAATGATTTTCTTTCAGTTCATGAGGAACCCATATATCGAGTTTTCGTACATAGCAAAGTTGTTTTAAGCGATTTTCAATGCATCTATGTGATACATGAAGCTTCTCTGCAATCTCACCTGTTGTACTGTGACGATCCGAATCGATTATTACTTTGATTTGGCTGTCATCAACTTCAACTGGACGACCAGAGCGTTTTTCATCTTTGAGTGAAAAATCACCAGAACGAAATTTGACAAACCAATTTTGACACTGCCGTTCTTTTAAAGCTTCGTCACCATAAACAGCACATAACTTTTTGTGAGCTTGCGATGCGGTTTTTCCTTTCCTGAAATAAAATAGCAAAATATAACGAAATGTTCGTTTAGATTTTCCATTTTTCAACAGACGCCAAACCAAAAACTACGCAACCGATCAAAAAAGCTTTTTTACTAACTGCCAGTTGAAGTACCAACTATCAAATAACAAAATGTGTTTGACTTTTCGATTACGTCAGCAAACCTAAAAATTCATCTAAATCAAAATCCATCTATGAGTGAAATCCGCAATTACTTAGTTGCCAACCCAATAGCTACTTTGGTCACCATAAAACCGCAGCATTAGATGGATTTATGTACATCTTTTTACACATTCAGCATTTAGATTGCAACATTTTCTTCATTACTCAAAATAATTTCTTGGGTAAACAAAAGAACGTCAACAAGTTGATCACAGACAGTGGCTGCGACAGTTGATTTGCTTGCCTCTGTGATTGTTTGATATGTTTCGCTCGTCGTAAGTTTTCATCGCAACAAAATGCCAAAAATACAGTAACAACAAACAGCAACTATTTTTTAGCATTGGCAATGCGGATAAATTTGTTTTTATTTAATTAACAAACGAGTTGTGCGCGCACATAATATTAAAATAGTTGCGGTGCGATACACGACCACAGATAAACATACAAACGGATGTCGACGCACACAAACAAAGTTTCATAAAATGAGATACATTTAAAGCGACCGCTAGAGGCGCTGCTATGATAGTGGTATAAATGAAACATAAAAACACAATCAAAAAACAAATACAAATTTTAATTAAAAAAAAAAATATTTTTGTTGCCGCCACGTACGGTTAAAGTGAAACTTATAAAAAAAAAAAAATAGAGATCCCTAAGTGGTTAAAAATTTTTCTCTTTAATAGAGTTTTACCTAAAACTTTCATTTTATAAAATGCCAAAAGCAGATTAAATATGTTTTAACCCTCATATGCTCGAGATAGTAAACTTACGTTGGCGGTCGGATGTCTTCATTTGTAGCAACCATGTAAAGTTATTTTCTAAGACGTCAACTGTAGCTGCCTTATCAGCATAGACGTGTGACTTCACGTATCCCCACAAAAAGTAGCGCAAAGGAGTCAAATTATGATGACTCGCTCACCAAATGTTTGTACAAATAAAGCCATGGTCCAACCCACTGTATGACTGACATGTTGTGCCTTCCTGTTGGATTTGTCTTTTAGATGATTGGTAATAATTTTCTAAAGTATAATGTTCATAAATGTTAAAGACATGTGCCAATTATGACACTATTTTGGCAGATCTCTCTGTCGTAAATTTTATACCTTTAGAAAACATCCCTTATTTGTAAGGAAAGCCTTATTATATTCCTTTAACTTTTCTCTTATTATTGTGAAATACTCAATAAATTATATGAAACGAACATATACATACACACCAATGTGCATAGGAAAGCAAAGAATAAGAGAACTGAGAAAAATACAATTTTCGACGAGCTGAAGTCTGGAAAGTTGGATTTGTGTAAAAAAATTATATAATTTTCCATACATTTTTTTGGGGTCTACATTTAGGTGGCACAAAAAAAAAAAAAAAAAATTATTTTGAGTGATGGAAATCTTTATTTGGACATTTACAATTTTTTCTGTTAGGTGAAAAAGATGATATCCGTCAAGTGGCTGCCGCACAGTGCGTCGATCCCATACAAGCAAGGGACAAAGATAGAAGGAGTGCTCTTATGATAATGCAATTTTTATTTTGTATTAGCTTAATCCAATTAAGAAAAATTTCACAAATGATTGAAATCGGTCAGTCCATAGGGGTACCTCCCTTGGACCTATATTAATTTCTAACGTGGTTTTGCATGTGTGGTATATGGCTCATTCCACCAGATTTCGCCAAGGGTGGGCGCATCACTACCTAGAAAAAAATTGACAAAAATATAGGTGAATGCCCCATTATTAGACCCATTATTAGTAAAATAATTGCTGGTTTGCAGAAATAATGATTTTAAAATATGAATTTACGAAAAATGTGTCAACTTTGGGACCCTGTATCTCAAAAAAGGCACATTTTAAAAATCTTAATTTTTTTTTATTTTTAGCTTAACTAATTTTCAACACACTGATAAAATTTTAAGAGTGTGTTTTGCCTTTTTTTATAAAAAATTAGTTTTTAAAAATGTACCAAAAACCATTTTAATACAAAAAGCGTGAACTTACGTTCATTGTATATAAAAGGGGCACATCATCGAATGCCTCTATATTTTACATGAATTAAGTTTTGCATATTTACACTGCACTTATAAAACCTTAAGACTATACCCCCATAGTTTAGAAAATATTAATTTTTAAAAATGTGCTATTTATTAAGAAGTAAAAAATTACGTAATTAACGTTGACTTTGTATTTTAAAATCTGTGAATAAGTGGCATTTATATTTATATGCGGCTCCATTTATAAAGGTTTTATTTATGTTGACGGCATAGGGTAAACATATTCGAATTTGTATAAAACTAAAATCTATAAAGTATCATATCAGACCTTGGTTTTACTGTTCAAAATATTAAAAAAAAAATATTTATCAAAGGACAGTTGAAATAATTAAAATTGTCATAGTTTTGTTTTTACAATTTAAGCAATTTTTTTATTATAAATTTATATTATAAATTTTATTATATTAAAGTAATATTATTATAAAAATTTCAATTCATAAAAAAAACTTTTGCAAGAGTTTAAGCTAATCTGACATAATTTAAGTTAATCTTGAAATGCATTTTTTTTTATTGCAACACAAAAAGAAATTTTGATTTTTGTGGTTTTTTTAAAATCTCTAAAACAAAACAAAAAATTGACGGCAGATATTCAAAACTTTACACAACAAACAAAGAACTCGGAATTTGCAGTGGTGAAAAATAATATTGGTTGGTTTTGGTTTTATTTTCTTTATATGTGTTTTGAACAGTAAAACCAGGGTCTGATATGTTGGCAGCCCTGAAATACCAAAATTTTTGTAATACAAAAATCAAAAATATTTAAAAAACATAAATTTTAAAGTCATATCAAATGATATATAACTTTTTACGATTTTTCTATGATTTTTTTTTTGTGTTCGAAATGCCAGAAACAGGTACTTTGCGGATTACAGGTTAAGATTCATCAGCAAAACTTTTTTCTTAGCATTTTGGTTTTCTTAATATTGTGCACAAAATAGCTCAAGACTATGCTATGAGCATCAGTGTAGAGGTTGGTTAACCTTTTGTATTTTGGGATTTTTTGAATTTTTCGACATTTTCAAAAGGGTACAGTTCTAATAAAAATTCCATAACGACCAAGTTATTCAAAGTAATCACACTATTTTTTGTATTTGTATTAAAAGCTGGTTGAGAAAATAGTTCAACAACATTTCGTTTTCATTGTAATATTTTAATGTTTGGATTTTTAAGATTTTTTTATTACAACAAGAAAAAAAATGGAATTTTTTCGAAAAGTATAATATCACAATTCTGTAATATTGGGAAATCAATAAAAAATTAATTGCGTACCAGGTATTTAAAAAAATAGTAAGGATGGAGCTTCGGCAGGGAACCGAAGCTAAAAAACCCCACCGTGGCCATATTGACGTATATTCGAAGTCCTTAGCCACGACAGACACGATGACATTCAGTTTTATATATTAACGAAAGTTTTCCTATTTTGATGACGTCACTTTGTCTGGGAGGTTGGCATGGTTTTGATCCGATTTTGCCAAATATCATAGAGACGGTTCATATCATATATCAAAGCTAATGTGTAAAATTTCAAGACATTTCTTTAATTTTTGTGGATTTTTAAGAGATTTTACCTTTAAAATAAAACCACTTTGTATGGGAAGTGGGCGTAGTTTTCATCCGATTTTGCCATATATCATAGAGATGGTCTTTATTAAATATCAATGCTTATCTGCAAAATCTCAGGACATTTCTTTGATTTGAGCAGATTTTTAAGATATTTTACTTTAAAAATAACGGCTCTGTGTATGGGTAGTAGGCGTGGTTTTCATCCGATTTTTCCAAATTTCATAGTCAGGATTTATATTGAAGATCAAAGCTTATGTGCCGAACTTGATCTTCCTTTTTTAAAAATCAACTTATATTTTGAATTTCATCGCGATATCTTTAAAATTGCGGCTGTATTCGTGTCGACAGACGGACAGACGGACACACGGAAATCGACTCAGGAGGTGATGCTGATCAAAAATATATATATTTTTCTATACCTGCCACGCCTAATTCTTGGTGTTACAAACGGAATTACAAAGTTAATATACCCCTTACGCAGTACGCGTTGAGGTATAAAAATGTACTTCAAGTATTGTTTTCATTACTTTTTTGATGAAATACCAAGAAAAACTCATATAAAACGATTCTCCAACTTTCGGACTCTTAAGCGAGTCTTAAAAGTTCATCAATCGGCAGGAAGCTTTATATATTTTAGTTTTACCAAATCGAATATTTTTAGCGTATGCCGTCACAATAAATAAAACTCTTGTAATAATTTTAGAATAGCACGTTTTTAAGAGATTAATATTTTCTAAACTATTGAGGGTATTAAGACTATTAGTTAATTACTAGGTTTTATAAGTACATTGTAAATATGCCAAACTTAATTCATACAAAATATAACGGCATTCGATGATGTGCCCCTTTTATATACCATGAACATAAGTTCACGCTTTTTGTATTAAAATGGTCTTTGGTACATTTTTAAAAACTAATTTTTTCAAAAACAAGGCAAAACACACTCTTAAAATTCTCTTAATTTTATCAGTATGCTGAAAATAAGTTATGCTAAAAATAAAAAAAAAAATCAATTTTAAAAATGTGCCTTTTTTGAGATACAGGGTCCGAAAGTTGACACAATTTTCGTAAATTCATATATTAAAAGCATTATTTTTGCAAACCAGCAATTATTAAAATACATTTTTGAATGTAATTATGTTAAACAGGTACAAAATAAGAAATGTAGAAGAAATGATCAAGGTCCCTAAATTTCAAATGCTAAAAGCAGGGTGATTAAAATCGAATAAAACTGAATATTTTTGCAAAAGCTTAGGTGATTTTATTAAAACCTAAACATTAGTTGACAAGCTATTATTTTACATTATTAAAAAGTACAGTTAATCGTCTGTAGAACTGTTTTTGAATCAAGTCAATACCTATTTTAGAAAAAAAGTTATAAGGGAAAAATAAAACCCTAAATCACGGTTTTTGGGCCGACCCCGAAGCGATTGAAGTGGCACCACGGGCTAACGGTAAAAGAAAAAAAAATTTAAAAAATCTTTTTTGCTGTCTCTAATAATGGGGCATTTACATATATTTTTGTCAATTTTTTTCTAGATTGTGAGGCGACTTTTTTTTTTTTTTTTTGGACGAAATCTGATGGAATGAGCCATATACAAAAGTTGGCCGATCTTAACAAAACTTCGTCAGAAGAGTGGTTTAATAGAGTAATAGATCTGTTCTGAAAATGGTTGAAATCCGTTAGACCCTAGAGGTACCTCCCTTGAACCTATACTAGTTTTTTACTTGATTTTGTATTTGAGGTACATACAAATGTTGGCCGATCTTAACAAAAGTTCGTCCGAAGGGTGGTTAAATAGAGTTATAGATGTGTACCGAAAATGGTACAAAGCGGCTAGAGCTTATGGGTATCCTACAGTAGCAAATATGTTGAAAGCAAGTAAAACTGGCGATTTAGATAGTTCGGAAAAACAAAATATTTCCAAGAGTCAGATGAAACCAGAAGGGATTTTACATTTTTCTATTAGATAACTAAATGTTGAAAATGCACTTTCTCAAAAATTATTGCTTAATTTTAGTCCTAATTTGATTCTGATGCGGAGAAGAAATGGCCTGATAGAGCATTTTTAAAAAGTCAATATTTTAAAAAAGCGGAGTACATTTTACATGTCTCAAAGAGTTAAACGTATGTATTTAATGGTCATGTATTTACTTTTTGGATAATTTAGGCGTTTTTTTTTTTTATTGACCATTAAAAATGGGCAAATTTGATATATTTTGCAGAAAAAAACTTCTCTGTTTATCGATATATAACATTTTTTTTTTATTTTTTTCGATCAAATGAAAAAAAAAAATATATTTTTTTTCTGTCTTTTACCTTTTGAAAAATAGTTATTTTGTTATAATATAGCTTAAATTGTATTTTTGGAAATCTTTTTAGTAACTACTTACGAACAAAAATTGTGCATATGATCATTTAAGCAAGAAAATTTTTCGAGTATGAAGTGTTGCGGCACCTACAAAAATGGTTTAATTGTTAAAAATGTTGTTGCTTTCTCTTACTTGAATAATTTCCTTTAAAATGATATCAATAATGTTGGGATTCTTTTAAATAAAGTTTTTCTGCCCGGTATTTTTTGAGCACAAAATAACCGGTAATTTTTGTCATTCTCGTCGGTACTAGAAGCATGAGGGTAGCCTCGAAAAGAACGGAGCTGAGCCTATTTTAACCACGTGTAGCCCCTTTTGACATTTCTGTAATAAACTAAAAAATATCCTACAATGTCCATATGGACAGTGCTGATTCCTTTTTAACTCATTGTTGAATCACTGCTACATACCGCACTAACAAAATAATACACCATTGTACCCAGAGATGGCGCTACTAGTGTGTTATTAAACGTTTATTTTAAAAGTTCGAATACCACGACAAGTCGGTGCATGCAAAAAATTGGAAATTCGTGAAAAAATTGTGAGTTGTCCTAAATTGTAAGTACATAAAATACATATAGGAATATAATATAATATTAGCTCAATGTCACATATCTGTAACACTCCCTTATTCTGTAATAAATAGATATACAGGGTGTCTCGCAATTGAGTGGAACTATTTACGGTGCTGAGGGAGGGGGGGGGGAGGTCCTATTTTCACATTCTTAGGAGCTACAGGTTTAATTAAAATTTCACGACTTTGGTTTACGTTATTGTTTCTAGCAGAAAAACTTACTTACATGAAACTTATTTTTACAGCTCGTTGTACAGGCAATAAAATCACCTTTCTAACGGTATATCAACAAACCCAACCCCAGATAAAATCAACCGTTTAAAACTACCTTCTTCATCTGCACTTACTTACTTACTTAGGTGGCCGTAACAACCCGTGCCCGGGTTTCGGCCGACCTCATCAGCTCTCGCCAGGCGCCTCTGCTTTGCGCGCGCCTTCTCCAATCGGATACACCAAGTGTTTTTATCCGAGGATGGTTTAGTTTTCAGTGGGCAGTAGTAATGTGGCGGGACCCAAACCCTGCGCACATTCCATGTTTAAGGTCTACGGAGCCACCCGCCGCTCAAATTAGCCGTCAAACTGACGGATGCCAGTTTGCAGTTGCCCAGGGAACACCACGTGGAGGTTTGAGTCGACTTGAAACGATTTCGACATGGATAATGCTGGCCTCGCCAGGTTGAGGCGGTCAGACACGTTGCCATGTGAAGGTTCGCCCCCCGTTGCCCTTCATCTGCATTGCTACTAAAAAAAACGAAAGTGTCAAAAAACATAATTGAAAAAAACACACTTGTTGATAGAAATCATAGATGGGCATAATGCACTGAGTAATTAGTGCATTAAAAACATCATTCAACTATTCACCTAGTGGTAGTGCAAATTAAATTTCCATTGCCATTAATATGTAATGGTAATGGGAAGAAAATTGCATTACCATTAATATGTAATGGTAATGGGGAAAAAATGGTAATGGGAGAAAAAATTACATTACCACTAAAATTTAGTGGTCAAATTAGGAATGATTCCATATAGACGACAAAACGCTGTGGCATTAGACAAAAGTCTCTCCATAGAAGTAGATATAAAAAAATTTAACAGATGCGACAAAGTTGCTGTCGTCGTCATTGTGTTCAAGCTATTATGCGCCATATGCAGCAAACGCACTCCGTTGCGCACTTACGATTTCATCAGTATTTAGATGGTCCCCCATGTGGGACCAAATGAATTTTAAACATACGGTTGAGACCTTTCAGCCACTTTCTATTTAAGGGGTAACACCGCTTTAGAGGTTTCAAAAAATTGAAAATTTTTTGGTTTTAAATGATAGTTTAGGATCTGAGGAATGAGAAAATATTCAGGTAGGTAAGTCTAGTAGGTAAGTTTGGCAGGTAAGTCCACCCAAAAAGAAGACGATGGAATCGCCGATTAAAGGTATGTACATAAAATCAATAAGAAAAACAAGGGGCGCGCAATACAACAGCGACCCAAGAAGGCAATACAACTTTATACTTAAATACGTGATTTTATCGAAATCGAATTTTTAAAACTAGGCGAAAGAATAACTCCCATATAAGTAATTCAATAGTCGTGAATTTTTTTTTGGTTCTCTTTAACACAACTTTCTTAATAATTTATGTTTTATTAATAATTTTACATTAACTTTTTTAACTCAAAAGTGAATATTTATTTCAAACGTGCGCGGTTTCTATAAAAACTAATATTTTTCAGTTCTGCTACGTACTTATAAAGTTAATATATTACACATTAAAAAAAACGCTTTTTTTATGTTCTAGGTCAATTACAAGCTTTCGCCCGTATGACTATCCTACTTCAGACCTTCATAACGTGGACATAAATAGCGCCTCCATTTTTTTATAAAAATTATTAAAACAATTTGTTATGTACTTAAACATGTGAGCAATAAAACTATGATAAATTGAATGAAATATTTCAAGTTTTGTTAAAAAAAAAATAAATTAAAATAAAACAAGCCCATTTTTTCTATCTTTAGAGTGGTGCTACCCCTTAAGATTCGGTCGGTTTTCTAATGCTTCATTTTCCACTGGGTAATGCAAAGAGTTACATTTTGCATTTGTGCGCCATTTTTCACACTGTAACCGACAAAATATCATGAATATTTAAACAAATTCCCTCCATTTCATCACGTTTTGATTTTGTAGTGTTGACAATTTATATTAAATTCCATTAATTAGAAAGAAAAAGTTAGGTCAAATAATTTGAATTGAATGGGACAATCTGAAGATCTGAAGAGCAAATTATTTTTGAAACTTAATTGATGAATGTAGGCGGCAAACTTTTGGTCACCGCCACTGTAAATAACTGCATTTAAAGGTTATAATAAATTAACTCACTTACAAAATTTCCTTCAGGACTTCCAAGTATTCGAGACCAAAAATTTTAGGGCTGAATTCAAGAGTCCGCATATCAAGTAGCTCTTAAAACATGAAAGTAACTCAGTCGTTAAGGCAATTTTTCAGCCATTTCATGAGAGTTCTTAAGCCTTAAAAAAGTTGTTCTTGCCTGAAATTCTGAAGAATAGACAAGCAACAATTAAATAAGCCTACTTCTAAGTTAGTGGTCCATCCGTACCATCATGTTACAGTAATTTTTTTTTAAGTTACTGTTGCTTGCTGCTCTTTTGTAAAGAAACTACAGCAATATTCTAAACAAAGGCTCCAAAAACAACAACAATAACAGCTGCAACTTGCTTGTCTCTAACTAGCGACCTCATCATCATAGGTACTAGTTTACTAGAATAAATGTTATTGTTGTTGGTTATTGTTGTTGTTGTTGTTAGTGGCGCCTATTTCCGTTTTGGCTTATTTAGTCATGACGAGATGCAAAAAGTTGCGCTGTCGGGTGATGCGATACGATGCGACGCTTTAGATGAAGGCTTCAAAGTGTTTCAGGCAGGCTGAATGAAGTCAGCAGCAAGTTAAAAAGTTTAGCTGTTTGGAACTTTAACAACTTTGCGAAGTGTGGGAATGTTGTGCTCTGTTTGTCTAGCGGAAGGGCACACTAGTACACACACACACACACACACCAACAGTTTCTGTAGCGTACATGCACACATAAATAGCACAAAAGGTATTTTTTGGCTTGGTCTCTATTCGTCTAGCTTTTTGTCTGTAATTTCTGTTTATTTTGTTTACTCTTTTGCCTGTTGCAATATTGTCAGTTTAATACACATACACATACACACACACACACACACACACACACAAACACACGCAAAAGTAAGGCAACACATTTTAATCCACAAAACTTTGTCTCTAGTCCTCTTGGCCAAAATAATACAAGTGGTTAGAGGCTTAAAGTCTCATCGGAGTATTTGTGTGAGTAAAGATTAAAGATTTTCCACTGTTTTTTAACGTATTAAAAATGAGTTTGTGTTGTATTTAATGTTGAACACAAAACAATGCTATTTTTTTCTTGTTTATTATTTTGCATTAATCCTGACTGCAGTTGAAACATACCTTGGAACATTTAACAAACTTTTATGGGACTAAAAAAACGTTAACTAAAATTTGTGCAGTTTATACTCTTTGTGAGGGACCGATTTCAAAGCATTATTTACTTATTTACTTATCGCATAGGAAGTGCAATGGTTTTCATGTATCAATGATAAAACTGGCATCTGACCAAATCTAATTCGAGTCTTTTGTCCACAAATTAATTTTATTTTTGCCATAAAATCATATACAGGGTTGCCCATATTCGACGGACCCATCTGGCAATGCCATAACTTTTGACAGAGATGTCAGATCGCTTAATGACATACCGCGTTTGAAGCGTCAGTCCAAGCAGATTTTTACCATGGAACAATACACGCCACGCAAGCGCTCTGAAATAGTTGAAATTTACATTCAACAGAAGAAGTCAATTGTGAAAACTCAACGTGCTTTTAAAATATTAAAAAATGTGAGAAGTGCACATTGAATGGGACCGTAAATTGGGACCGTCATTGGGCCGTTTTTCTTCCAAAATGAAAATGGCCATGCTGTTACCATCAACCAGGAGCGTTATCGCGACATGATGACCAATTTTGTGATGCCAATTATTCGTCGAAAGCGTATGAGGCAGTTCTGGTTTCAACAAGACGGCGCTCCACCGCACACAAGTCGCATAACAATCGATTTTCTGAAGAATTTGTTTCCGGGCCCGATCGCCCGATTTGACGCCGCCTGACTTCTTCTTGTGGGGATATTTGAAGTCAAAGGTTTACGTTAACAAGCCAAGGACCGTAGAAGAGCTCAAGGACAACATTCGTGAAGAAATAGCCGCTATTCCGGCCGAAATGTTGGCGAAAACGATGGAAAATGCTGCAAAAAGGGCACAATACGCCATCAACGCCAGAGGCGGCCATTTGAGAGATATCATATTCAAAAATTGATGTAAACAAATCTACTTGGAACAAATTAAATGATTAAGATTGCCAACCGCCAAATTTTTATTTTTTTCTTTGATTTTTTTAACAAAAACATGGGTCCGTCGAATATGGGCAACCCTGTACAACCCATAAAATATCAAATAAAGCAACTGTGAACTGAAAAAATTTCAAAGAAATCTCCTAGTAATGCCTTTTTTATTGGGAACAATTTTGAAGAGAAGAGCCCCCTGCTTAAAAAAAAAAATTTAAATTCGTCAGTCACAAAAATTGTTACGAATAAATTACGATTTAAGGAAATGTTATTTTCTTCTGTTTGCACTTCAGTTACTCGTACAGACTAGCACATAACGATACTCGATATAAATCCGTATAAAAGTCGAAACTGTTCCGAAATTAACTGCAACGAAATAGTAACGAATTATTTACGAATTAGTCGGAATTTGGATAAAGTCGTCAACGTGGGTTTGTTCACTCTAAAAAGTAAATCTTATTTTAAACCCTACCTGAAAGTCAACTTTGACCTTAATGTAAGCTACAGCTTGTTTTCAATATTCTGCTGACTTAAATGAAGTCAGCAGGAAATCTTAATTTTTTATTGAAGAGCTAGCTTTTAAAATTTTAGGCAACATCAATTTTAATTTCAATTGATCTTGTTTACTTAATACAAAGTGGAACTCGAACCTTAGCTGCTTCGCACACAAGTTAAGCACGTTAACCAGTATCTCAAGGCCATCACAAAAATGCGATGTACACAATTAAATGCGACACAGCAGCATTAGCAGCACTACACAAATATTAGCCGACTGAACATAAAACTGACGTGGTGGTGCAATTGGTTAAGCAGAGAGCGAAATAAACCAGTCACCTTAAGCGGACCCGGTTCGAGTCCCGATGATTGGGAGTGAAAAAGTGTAAATTTTTTTCAAATCAAATTAATTTTATATGCTGAAAATAAATGTTAAAATAAAATTAAAATTCCATTATAAAAATAACAAAAAATAATACCAACGAGTAGGGTTCGAACCCGCCATCTCACGGTCGGGAGTTCAGAGAGCTATCATCGCGCTAAAATAAATCAATTCTAATGCATTGTTTAAATGTAGTATAGTAGCGCAGACGATTTCGGCATTTACAACTTACACCTGCCGTAAGGCTTAAGTAAGTTGGGTTATCCAAAACCTAGGGTAATAGTTCATGAAACAGACAACCATGAACTTTGTGTTGAACCACAACACGGACCCGTTTACGTTTTAACAAGTAAAACGTACGGGGCATCCGGTGTGGCAACATGGAACGAACATGGAAGCTGTTTCACAAACACAAAGCATCACCCAGTGCCCTGCTGATTAGGAGCATTATGAATAATTACATACTGCCCGTAATAGCAGCACCAGTTTAGACTTCCGTAGCTACGTACTTCCATCCATCTACTGGTGGAGACGAGACCTACCCAATCTCTTGCATATTAAGACAGATATGCCAGCCCGGTCGTACCATTGCGCGACCCCACCGGTCAATCTAGACCTGTGCAGCATTCACACAACCACAACCAGTACGAGACTCCCCTGGCCATTGTTCTCAGGGACTGCCGTGCTCAGTATGAGAACCCTTAGTTTAAACAACCAACGTCAACACTTCCCTCAGTGACTGCCGTGCCAGTTTGAGGGTGCGAGTCAAACTCTTGACAAGCAACACTTCGGAAAGCCGAAGAGTTGGCACTTTGACGCACGCATGCCAACACTTCACATCCAGTTTTTCCAGCCGAATTAAGGTCTCCATGAGGTGGATAGATAGGGTCTACCCCATCTGACGGGTAAAGACTGCCCCCGTACTAACAAGTTTTAAGGTCAATTGCTATACCTTCGCAGGCTTGTTTCATATCTATATACCGAATATGACCTGCTACCAAGATGGGCGCCACCCCGAGCTCTTGGTTGGCCCTATCAGTTTTTATGTTTGCAGGACGTATCCTACAAACAACCCTCCTCCTTTATCCTGGCTTGGGACAGGCAGGCGCAAGCTAGACCTGGCGGAGTTAGTATAGTAGCGCAGTGCTATTTTTATTATTATTATAAATTAACTAGCTTACACCCGGCGCGCTTCGCTGCGCTTCGCTGCGCTTCGCTGCGCTCAGCGCTTATCTCCTAAAAGAGGGTGTAGCTTTAATGAAACCATACTTTTATAGTAAGTTCGTACCGAGTTTTATATATGTGTGTCTTATTTCGAAAACTATACCGAATATTTGGGGTGCTTAAAAAGTACCACGCCCCTCGTCCAACGCCCATAAAATGTTACCAGTGGAACGGCATGTGTAAATTGAGGTAGAATACTGAACTCCGAGGCTGTGCGACCTACAAAAAAAACCTAAAACTGTCCGATATCGAAAATTTTAGGTGTATTTAAGGTGCCTTTTACGATCGGCACCAGACTCCATAGGAACCCTCTCAAGGCTTTGGTATAAAAATTGGCTTAGCGGTTTCGGAGTCTTTACGTGATATACACATATACCCACACACGTATATACATTAAGTCGCCTCACGCTCCTTAGAAAAAAAGTTGCTTAGTCCGGTTCTTCAAAATAATCCATGGCTTATGTAACGATGATCCCAAAAAATTTCGACTAAAAATATTGCCTGGTATGGTAGTTAAAAAAAAAAAACAAACGGTCAGAAATAAGAGTAATAAAAAGTTCTTTTGCATCAAAAAATCTTAATTTTTTTCCGTTGCACCAAAGAGAGTGCGGATTTTTATGGATTGTTTTTAACTTTTTCCATATTATTTTCACTAAAATTGAAATTAATTTTTTCCCATACAACTTTTAGTCAAATAAATTGTAAAATGTAAAAAATGTGTACATTTTTTTGTAATTTCATTCAATTTAATTCTTCACTTTACACTATATTTTATCATCAATAGATAATTTATTTGACCAAAAGTAACATGGCAAGAAAAAAAAAAAAATTTTAATTTGAATTTTAGTGAAAATAATATAAAAAAAAAAATTAATGAAAATTCGCATTACACCTGATCCGACTGAAAAAAATTAAAAACTTAAAAAATTAAAAGTCTGACCGTTTGTTATTAAGAACATAAGAAGATCGGTCAATGTCCTTTCAAGGGCTGAAATGGCCATTTCGTTTTTGTTTTTTTTTTTTATTTCAAACTGTCCCAGCACACGGATGGCTATCGCTACTGTCAAAATATTTGGGGAATCATCATAACATAAAGCGTTATTTTGAGCAACCGACCCAAACAAATTTTTATTGTGAGGAGCCTTAGTATACAAACATACATTTTTTACTGATAGATAGATGAGCAGAAAAAGAAGGCATGGCAACATTTATATATATAGTGACCGCCACTTGGTCCCATTGCAGCTACATATCAAGTTTCACTATCAAAACATGTACAGCTCAGAAATTACAATGATTTCTGAAAAGTCGGCGTGGATAAAGTGCGACACGCCCATTTTTTTAAGGATTCTGACAGTAACCATATGAACTAATCTACCAAATTTTATTCTTTTACTGTAAATTTTGATTTATATACTTTTTACGGATTTGTGGGTGTGACAAAATTTATATAAAAAATGACCGCCACTTTTACGTTCACATCTCAGGAATTAAAATTATTTCTAGCCGATAGCCCTGACAGCTAGTGCTTACTTAGTTATAATTTTTAAATTGTAATTTACTATAATACATAAATAAATAAATAAATTAAATAAATTTATTGCTGAAGAGTGGGCACAGATATAGTGCTAACATGCACATTTTTTGCAAAGATGTCGAGAGTAAGCGTATGAACTTAATTACCAAATTTTAGTATTTAACGATGAGAATCGTCTGATTTATAGAAGTTCTATTGATTTGTGGGTAAAAAAAGTGGCGGCCGTGGCGTAGTGGGTAGAATGTGTGGTCCATATGGGAGAGAATCCTGGTTCGCATTCCACCTGACACAGAAAGTTTCTTCAATTGAATTAATTTTTCTGTTCGGCCGTCACCTCTCTGCTGACAATGGCAAACCTCAGAGAGTAAAAACTGCCATGAAAAGCTTCTTGAGAACATAAGCCGTTCGGAGTCGGCATAAAACTTGTAGGTCCAGTTCTCGATCATTTTCAAACATTCCACAACACGCACAACACAATTAATCATAAGAAGCTCGGTCAAAGTCCTTTCAAGGGCTGAAATTGGCAATTTCGCGTTGTTTTTTTTATTTGCGGGTGATACAAGTTGGCGTGGCAAATTTTATATATATATATATACTGACCGCCACTTAGAGCACCTGCATATGAAGTGTTACTATCAAAACGCGTACAACGCAGGAAAAAGCATGATTTCGAAAAAGTGGGCGTAGATTTGGTGCGCCCACGCCCATTTTTTAACAGTTGCCGACAGTTACCTTATGTACAAAATTACCAATTCTTAGTCTTCTACGGTAAAAGCCGTCTAATATAAAGCATTTTTACTGATTTGTGGGCGTTAAAAGTGGACGGGACAACATTTGTATATACATATATGTATAGTGACTGTCACTTGGATCCATAGCACCTGCATACTAAGATTCCCTAACAAAATCGTGTACAACTCAGGAATAATCATGATTTCGAGAAAGTGGGCGTAGATATAGTGCGGCCATGACCATTTTTTGTGCATTGGCCGACAGTAATCAAATAAACTAAATTAACAAATCCTAGTCTTCTACAGCAAAATCCATCTGATATGATTTTTACTGATTTGTGGGCGTTGAAAGTGGGCGTGAGAACATTTATATATACATAGTGACTGCCACTTGGATCCATAGTACCTGCACACTAAGATTCACTATCAAAACGTGTACAGCTCAGGAATAAGCATGATTTCGATAAAGTGGCCGTAGATATAGTGCGGCCATGCCCATTTTTTGTACATTGGCCGAGAGTAATCATATAAACTAAATTATCAAATCTTAGTCTTCTAGGGCAAAAGCCGTCTGATATAAAGCATTTTTACTGATTTGTGGGCGGTAAAAGTGGACGTGACAACGTTTATATTTACATAGTGACTGCCACTTGGACCCATAGCACCTGCATACCAAGATTGACTATCAAAACGTGTACAACTCAGGAATAAGCAAGATTTCGATAAAGTGGGCGTAGATATAGAGCGGCCATGCCCATTTTATGTACATTGGCCTACAGTAACCATACGAACTAAATTACCAAATCTTAGTCTTCTACGGCAAAAGCCGTCTGATAAAAAGCATTTTTAAAAATTTGTGGGCGGTAAAAGTGGGCGTGACAATATTTATATTTACATAGTGACTGCCACTTGGACCTATAGCACCTGAATACCACGATTCATTATGAAAACGTGTACAACTCAGGAATACGCATGATTTCGATAAAGTGGGCGTAGAATAGTGGGGCCATGCCCATTTTTTCTACATTGGCCGAGAGTAATCATATAAACTAAATTATCAAATCTTAGTCTTCTACGGCAAAATCTGTCTGATATAAAGCATTTTTACTGACTTTTGGGCGGTAAAAGTGGGCGTGACAACGTTTTTATTTACATAGTGACTGCCACTTGTATCCATAGCACCTTCGTACCAAGATTCACTATCAAAACTTGAACATCTCAGGAATTAAAATGATTGCTGAAAAGTGGGCGTAGATATAGTGTGACCACGCCCATTTTTTGTACAGTCACCGAAAGTAACTATCTGAACAAAATTACCAAATATTAGTTTTATATGATTAAAACCGTCTGATATATAGCATTTTTTTTTTGGTTTGTGGGCGATAGAGCCAATTTGGGTTGTATGGGAGATACCACGCCCCCTTGTCCAATCAACACCAAACTTCACAGGAACATTTCCAGAATGTTGCTTCAGTATTCCTTAAAATTTCATAAAATTTGGTTCGGTGGTTTTGGAGTCTATACGTGATATACACACATACCCACATACATACATTCATTTTTATATATATAGAAGATATCACACTGCAACGTGCTTGAAATTCAGTGATGGAAGCTCTGCTTTAATCATTTAGCTGCCTTAAATTAAGACAACTAAGATGTTGGCTTTTAGGATAAAAACGCATATGTAATTTCACCTATAGCTGCCTTAATGCTGTTGCAGCTTACATTAAGACAGTTTTTCAGCTGATTGTAAGATTTACTTTTTACAGTGTTGGGTTAATACGTGAATATTGAAATTGTCGGACCTTTCTTCAGTATTTATTATAAAAGAAGGGGTAAGAAACGTTTATCATTCGGAATATAATGTACTATAGATGTAAAAAAAAGGAAAAATAATAGTAAATAAACGGTGTTACAAAATGAGAAAAATTCAAAAAACTTGGCTCGAGACATAGTAGAGGTAGTAAGTATGGTTGAATATAAGATAACTGCGTACTTAGTTTTTTTAATATACCCTCAAAATAAGGATTTGTGGTCAAAAAACCAATTTTAGGTGTGTTTAGGTGTGTCATAGTTTGGTATGAAACTACGGTATATCTAGCTTGATTTTAAAAATTTTATCGTTTAAATTTTAATTTTAAAGCAGATTTTAACTTACATTTAGTGGTCTTTCAAAATACGATTCCATGGCCAAACGAGTGTTGAACTGTTTGATGATGTGAATGTTGTTCATTCGGTTTTCAATATTTGGAAGAACCAATGTATCAGCTAACGTAGTGAGAAAATTTCTTCTAGCACTATTTTTATTGAGACCATCAACTTCTTTGCAAATAAAAAATGCAGCCAGTGCCATGGTGTCCAACATGTTGCAGAAAAACGCAAAAGTAAAATGTGTAACCATTTGGTCCATACAATCTACGCCAGCTTTATTTTCATTGTTAAAGAAATTGCTTCGGGTTTCATTGCTTCCCCTTCACAATGTTTCGTATAATGAACTGTCAAAAGTAGGTTCACACATTTATTTTTTTTTGGCACGTAGCTGCAAATTGATACCAAATTTTCGTGGAATCCAAATAACGATGACAAAACAGGACGAGAACGATCCTTTCTCATTTCGTTAGGAATACATCTTTTATTGGAGCGAATGGTACCAACAAATGCCAGACCAATTCTGGCCAGACGCTTTACTCCTTCTAAAGTAGTAAAAAGTTGTCAGCTACAATTGTACGGCCAGAATTGCTGTACGGCTTTGCGAGTTGTATCAAAAAATTTTCACCTTGATTCACTTCCCGTTCTTCTCCTTCTTGTCGACCGGTATAGAGCTTTCCTTGCAGTGGATATTTAGATTTGGAATCGCAAGCTCACCAAATTTTGATGCCATATATCGCTGGTTTTGATGGTGTGTATTGATTAAATTTAGTTTTTCCACGATATGGGAACAGTTGTTCATCAATTGTTATGCTGCCATGCGGACTATAGTTTTTGGCAAGATTTTCATTTAAAAAATTCCAAACGTCACAAATGGGTGCAGCTTTGTCATCGCGCAATCGTTGAGCGCGTCTTCTACCATCATCAAAACGAATGTATCGTGCCAGTGCAGAGAATCGATTAAAAGACATGGCTGCTCTGAATATGAGAAGATTATTTGACTGCCACAAAGCTTTTGTGGTTTGCATATTATTGTGGGAATAACCAGCTGCCAAAAGAATGCCGACGAATGCGTCTAATTCAGTTGCGGTTAAATCTGTCTTAACTTTTTGTTTTTTACTGGGATTAGCTGCATTCCACTTCTCGACTACAGCTTTTCCATGGCGATTCGTTTCAGAAATGATAATAAATGTTATATTTGGTGTGAAAAATTTAACACCAATTAAATTAATTAATTAAATTAATTTAATTTTATTTAACACCTCAATTGGAACACTGGCTGGCGAAAATCCTCTGACTGAACCCTCCCAGAGGGTGCCGGCTGGGCAATGGGCTCTGCATGCGCCGGGGTGCGGTGCGGAGCTCTTCCAGGCCTTCCTGGAAGGACCTCCTTATCTGCACTCTCAGGCAATTCAGTGTCTAGCGGAGGTCTCAACTTGTACAGGTGGTGATGGTGACGGACACAACAGGCCTCGGGGCGTAATGCGGAGCTCTTCTAGGCGCTAGAAGACCCTTCGCATCAGAGCCCCAGGCGGCGGTGTCTGGCAGTGATCTAAACCTGTGGAGGCGGAGACCATGGTCAGAGGTACCTGGCGGCTAGGAATAAAACGCTATGGGGTGATGCCCAGAACAAAAAATTTATAGCATGGATTCGAATGGAGTCTAATGAAGTCGTCTAAAGAAGCATCTCGGGTTGGGATATCAACCCAAACGTCGGTGAAATGCGTGGCTGCTATTACTGGCGGGCACGGTGAGGAGCAATCCTCACTGCGTGTCGCCAGCGGTCACACCTCCCCTATGGTTGGAGCAGGCCATAGTGGTTGTAACGCTACTGCCAAAAACATCGTCAAGACGGGAGCAGGTCCTCGCGAAAAGATGACTACTGCCAACAATCCTCTACAACGCGCAGGTGCCATAGTCGCAGAAGACTCGGACCACGAAAGCGTCAGCTCTGTCAACTCATTTGACGAAGACAAGTTTCTTCTCTCCCCCGACAAGCCAGCGGGTTCCAGCTCCTTTCGCAAGGAAGGGTGTCCAAGGCTAAGTCGAAGGAGGGATTGAAAGCCAAGACGAGGTACAAAGCGGCTCTAAAGATCTGCAGCCGGCTTTCGGGAAAGAGCGATCTATCTTCCGCAGAGAAGGAGAGGCTCACCTGGGCTGAGGCAAAGGTGAAAGAGGGCCGTAAGCACTTCGCCAACATACCGCACTGTGCACCTACGACATCGCAATATGCGAATAAAATATAGGAGCACGCAGCTCAAAAGCGCCAACGATCAGCAGAAAGCGCAAAGGTCGGAGCTCCAGCGAGCAAAAGACAGAGGCAGCGGCCAATCGCGTGTGCGCATCCACAGCCCGAGAATGAGACGAAAGTTAAGGCAAGTGACGTGACCAAACGACATCTGATCGTGGCACTGATCGACCGAAGCGATCCTCAGGGCAAAATGACCCTCGAGCAATGGAAGTCCGTAGAGATGAAACTTCTCGAGGCGATGTTCTCAAGGATGGAGACCCTTCTGACTCTCCCATGCCCACCTTCGACGGGGCGGGTTGGCTCAACGGGGTAAAGATCCTTAAATGTAACGATGACCCAACTCTGCAATGGGTCACATCGATTACCCCAACACTCCAAGGCTTATGGGAGGGCGCCCAACTAGAGGTAGTTGACAGGACCAGTATCCCGTCTCTACCAAAGGCGAAAGTTCTCTTTCCCAGGGTAGTGCCGCAGGAGTCCGCGCTGAAACTCCTACAGAAGCAGAATCCAGAAGTGCCAACAGCTGACTGGAGGGTGCTGAAAGTAGCAGACCCGCTACCTGGTAGTAGTGGAGGGCAACACTATATCCTCCAGATCAACAAGGAGGCAGAGGATATTCTGTACACGCGTTACGGGAAGATGGCGTGGGGCGTAGGAAGTGTGTACCTGCGCCATAAGAAGCGCCACCCCAAGAACAACAACACCAATACACTCGAGTCCGGAGAAGTTGCGGAAGACCTCGGCCTAGAAGCCGTGACCGATGCCACCCAGGGACTCAGTCTGGTAGACGCGGAAGCCGGAGGCACGACGATGCAAGTCGACCCCGAGGAGGCTCCTTCAACCTTATACAGTTGAATGTCCTCCAAATCAACCTTCACAAGAGTAAGACGGCCAGCGCAGAACTCCTTCTCGCGCTAAAGGAAGGTGGCTACGACGTGGCTTTGGTGCAGGAGCCGTGGATAGGTTCGGGTAACACGGTCTCCGGCCTAAAATCACAGAACCACAATACGTTTTTCACAACAGTAAGTAGAACAAGAACGGCCATCCTCACAAGGAAAGGCATCTATACGTATTTAATGTCTCATTACAGCACTGATGATCTCACAGTCGTGGCGCTAGAGGGCGATGTAGACGAGCCGATCCTGGTCGCATCTTGCTACATGGCGCATGACAGAGACATACCACCAGAAGAGCTTCGGAGGTTGACGGCCACAAGCAGCGAGAAGAAGCAGACGCAGGTCATCGGAGCAGATGCCAACGCACACCACTCAGTGTGGGGTAGCCCAGACATAAATGATCGAGGTGAGTCCATGCTTAACTTTATTCTACAAACTAACCTAAGCGTAGCTAACATAGGCGAGGAACCCACGTTTCTAGGCCCAACCTCGTCAAATGTGCTAGACCTAACGCTAACCTCAAATACTAACAGTCTGATCACTGAATGGAGGGTGCTAGAACAGCCCTCCTTCTCAGACCACAAATATATTAGTTTTAATATTAGGCATAACTATACCCCGGCTCAAAAGATATTTAGAAACCCCAGGAACACCAACTGGAATATGTATGTATAATATCATTGAGACAAGGCTACCCACCCCTAAACTCGTATATACAGAAGCCGACATAGAAGGGTCCCTGAAGACCCTCACAAGTCAGCTTCTCAAAGCGTATCACTCTTCTTGTAAGCCCACGCGAACGAAGCGGGAGCTCAGACCACCGTGGTCGAACCCTGATCTTCTAGAGCAAAGACGCGACCTACTAGATTTCTTTAAACTAGCTAAAGCAGCCGACCTGGAAGAAATATGGGGGGAATACAAATACAGGCTCAAACTTTTCAAGACCAACGCCCGTAAGGTAAAGAGGCTCTCATGGAAGAGCTTCTGCTCAAGTATAGAGAGAACCACAGACACAGCGATGCTCAGGAAGCTACTTTCGAAGCAGACCTTAATTCAGAGCCAGCTACGCAAAGACAACGGTGCGTGGACGGAAAGCTTGATGTGCTCTTGAAAGCACACTTTCCTGGCTGTACAAAAATCGAATCCAGAAACACTTATTCAATACAGAGAATCGTGGCTAACCCGTTACAGTTCCCAAATGACCTTATAACACCAGATAAAATCCTGTGGGCTATAGGTTCGTTCTCAGAATATAAATCTCCAGGACCAGACGGCATTATCCCTGCCATGCTGCAAGCGGCCAAATTACGAGTCACTCCTTGGCTTTTGGCCATATACAAAGGATGCTTCAGACTGAATTATGTTCCTGTAGCCTGGAGAGTAGCAAGGGTTGTATTCTTACCGAAATCAGGCAAGAGGAGTCACCTGTATCCAAAGGACTACAGGCCCTTTAGTCTTACTTCCTTTGTACTCAAAACTCTAGAGAAACTGATGGACCTGTACCTAAGGAACTGTGCAAACCAGTTCCTGGCAACTAACCAACACGCGTACACGAAAGGGAAATCGGTTGAGACGGCGCTACACTCCATAGTAGCACCCATAGAAAAAGCCCTCCACCACAAAGAATACGCACTTGGGTGCATTTTTGGACATCTCAGGTGCATTCAACAATGTATTAACTGCTGCAATACTCAATAGCTTACGCGCAATAGAGGCACCACCAGCAATTGACCTATGGATAGACAATCTTCTAAATTGTAGAAGGGTTCAAGCTGAGTGGGGCACTACTACCATGGAAAGGGAAATTAGGAGGGGTATACCCCAGGGGGGGTTATATCGCCCTTACTATGGAATCTAGTCGTTAACGAATTACTCAAGAACTTCGAAGGTAGAGCTCCGAAGATAACAGCTTATGCAGACGATATAAGCATAATTGTAATGGCGAAATGTCTACCAACAATAAGCTCAATAATGCAAAGCACTCTCAGGGAGGTGCTCAGATGGACTAACTCAGTCGGCCTTAACATCAACGCCGAGAAAACAGATCTGGTTCTATTTACGAAAAGGTACAAGATACCGCCGTGGATACCACCGGAAATAAATAACATACACCTCATCCCGAAAACCCATACGAAGTTTCTAGGAGTCGTCCTGGACAGCAAACTATCATGGAGAATCAATGTCAACGAGAGAGTGAAGAAAGCCACCAATGCGCTATACGCACCCAAGAAGATGCTGGGCAGCACTTGGGGTCTCCAATTCTACTCTATGGAATTATCGTGTGGTGGCCGGCGGTGGAAAAATCAACATACCTTAAACACTTGGAGAAAACACAGCGGCAGGCAATGATCTGCATACCAGGGGCGCTGAAATCTACTCCAACGAAAGCGCTAGAAACAATTTTATATATGGACCCCCTAGATATTCACGCAAAACCAATAACCGGGATAACGGCACAGCGCCTTACGGCGATAAATAACATGCACAAACAAAGGTTTGGGCATTGCACTATCAGCAAAGATTTATCCAGTAGCACGGACTACATGATACCTTGCACAGTGATAGACTCAAGAATATCAATACGGCTAGGACCAAACGACTGGTGCCATGGTATAGAACAAGCACAGCGGGCGATCAACATATTCACTGATGGCTCTAAACTGCACACGGGAGTGGGAGCGGCAGTCTACTGTGCAGAACCAGCGATAAGTCAGCCTTATAAACTGCCGGACCACTGCAGCATCTTCCAGGCGGAAGTGTTCGCTATAAGGAAAGCCGCAGAGACTGCCCTTGACATAAACACACATCACGCCAATATTAACATCTTTGTAGACAGCCATGTGGCGATCAAATCCATGTGCTCCACTACTTCATTAGAGCGTGTTGTTTTTACACAATCTTGCAAATCTATATGACTTCGATTTTTCTCTAGAAACTTAAATGATCGAAATATAAGCGAAATTGAAATTTCAGTAAGTGGAAATGCGAAAAGAGATGCCATTTTTCAAGAAATACAAAATCTTTAATAGAATTCATTTATTTTGATGATGTGTATTTTTTGTTTTATACAAAAATATTCGTACATATTAATAAAAATTAACAAAACAATTTCATTTTGGTTTTTAAATAATTCATTTGGCTCCAAAAATGCGTTTTTTCCAACGTCCAGCTCGGATTTGAATTACGATTTACATATTACACAAACAAAATTGATTTTCACTTCTCATGAAAATTTTTAAAATTTTGTTACACTTTTGTAGTTAGGGTGCGATATATTTACAACACCATTTGCTTTGCTTAAAATATTCATTGAACTCAAAATCTGAAGCCAAATCCAGTTTCGATGTTGAAAAAAAAACACAGTTTGTAACTCTCATTTCATTTCATTACATATGAAGAAGGCCTTTTATAAAAGTTGTTAACTTAAATCATGGTGGAATAATCTAGGCAATATCAATTTTGACAGTGCTGATGATTGTTAAAGTCCAAAGCAAACATATAAGTTTTCGTGTTTATCGTATTTTGTGAACCATGTACTGACGTTTCATTTGAGATTAGCAGTCAGCGACTCTCCTAGTTGCTCCTACCTTCATTATTCTACCATGCTTGAAATTATAAGGTAAAGTACTATTAATTATTAAAAATATCTGTTAAATTCAAGAAAAATTTTACAGCCGACTGATCTGAAAGACATAAACTTAATTTTGTAAAGTTTATTGTTTAATTTTATTGTAAAATTTACAACAATTGTGTCGTTAAACTTTATTTAAAACAGTTTTGCGCTCAATCTATAATATTGGAATGAAAACAGAATTAAAAAAAAAGACCACAAGCATTGAAATATTACAAACAATGCAAAATTAGTGTTGTTCTTTAAGCGGCCAGCCATCGCCGTCCAACTAGCAGAACCTCACAGTATCACACACCATAAGCATTTCCGTGACTGTACCTCAAGCGACCAACCATCGTTGTTCAACGAGCGACACCGCAAAGATAGACTCATGGCAACATGAACGTCACAGTGTTTTGCTAGCTTTTCCAGGAACTGCACTACAAGCGACCGACCATCGTTGTTCAACGAGCAGCGCAGTCCCTGGAAGCTAAAACTAAAACAAAACTCTGCAGTAGTAGCGGCCGACCATCGTCGTCCAGCAAGCAAGCAGTTAAGGGTTAAACTTACCTAGTTGTCTTGAGTCGCCAAATGATGCGAAAATCTAGCTTGTGCTCTCTTTTATAGAGAATTTTGTAAGAAGAAGAAGAAAATAAGATAGTGTTCTACAAAATGAAGTAGGATGCAATATGTTAAAATATGCAATATGAAACGTATTCTGAAACATAGATGGCGTTAGCATAAAGTATAATGGAAAATAGATGGCGTTAGTATATAATAATAATAATAATAATAAATAGCTGGCGTTCTCGCCACAATTTTTAAATTGTGAAACAATAGACTGCAAAAGCTGCATTTTTCTTTCTGCTCTTTGATTTTTCAATATATCGCGCTCTTCCTTGCGCTGTAAATATTCTTCGATATATTTTTTAAAACCTTTTCTCTCCTCCGTAAGTTCATCTAGTCTCTTTACTATGTCGTTTTAAGTTCTTCTTACTTTTTGTTTTTTTGGAACAGGGCTTTCCACTTCTGCGTGTAGAAAAAAATTATTAAAAATAATTCAAACGAAAGTGTTGTCTCTATACCTGAAACTAATTCAACTTCATCTGTTGAGCTGTGCTCCTCTGCAGCCAACATTTCTCTTCGCGAAACTCCATTCGGTTGCTCGTTGTCTAAAACGAACTCAGGATCTATTCCTCTTTTATTGCCAAACAGTTCATCAAGTTCACTGTAAGGAGTTTTGTATAACAGCATAAGTAATTAAAATTAATGATTTATTTAATCATTGATGTGGAATTGTCCACCTATTCCTCCCAGTTTGTTTATTGTGCAGTTTTGCCTTCATGTAAGTACGCTCTAGTGATCTGTACTTGAGCTTCGGAGAAGGAGTACCCAGCTTTTCACTCACTAATTGCCATCATTTTTTTTTGCATTTTAATCGAGCTGTTTTACCAACTTCAGGAAAGAATTCTTTTAAATAGCTTATCAAAAGCTTGATTGAGCATCCAGCCAAATGCTTTTAACATTTGTTTCTTCGCCGATATCAGCATTAATGTTCTCATCATAATTTGATTCATTTGCAATAAAAATTTCATTGAATTCATCTAAAGTTTGCCTTTGCGATTGTAAGACACTTTGAGTCATGGAATGTCTGCAGCTTAGATCTACGGAGAAGGAATGTAAATTATAAGAAAATGATGGAAATATAATTATGCAGTTCATTTGTTGTTGAGTTTCAGTTGGATTTAGTACGTGTGAGTACTTTGTGGGAAAAGTCCACACATTACGGCAGATGTTGAAGAAAAAAAATTGTCTGCAACGACCTTCTTCCTGCAAAAAGCTGATGTCTAAACATTACATCAGTCATCTATCTACAGAGTCAAAAATATATAACATGATCCCAACGCGTCCAGCAACTGCGACATCAGGTCCACTTAGAATTATTGCTGCTGCTGGTGAAAGTGCAAGTCTCGAACAACTACGTATGCAATCACAAAAACACAACAAAAATTAGTGGCAACACCATGTCCACCACCGTCAAAAGCACAGTCTAATAGCAAGAAAGCAACAGCACCGCGCCACCGCAATCTGTAAACATCTTTATATTGATAATTCTTCCGTAAGTCCTAAACGAACTCCTAAACGGCT
This sequence comes from Coremacera marginata, assembly GCA_914767935.1. NCBI lineage: Eukaryota > Metazoa > Arthropoda > Insecta > Diptera > Sciomyzidae > Coremacera > Coremacera marginata. The sequence continues at coordinate 70,441,540 of OU612046.1, read as the reverse complement.
GGACCGATTTTGATGAAATTTTTTGTGAGTTTGAGTGGGCACCTAGATGGTTTCGATTCACAATAGGGACCGGAATGTTGCACTAAGATTGTGTAAACTGCCCAAACCCTTAAACCGCTCATACGATTAGCTTGAAAATTTGTTTGGAAGAGTTTTTATTGAACGGAAATTTATATTATTACGATACATTATTAAATAAATATTTACCATGAGGCATTCTGCTGTATGGGCCTGGCGAACAATTAATTTTTATATTTCCTTTGTGGTTTTCCATTTGCGAAAATGTTTAAGCAATTGCACTTGTCTTGTTATTTTTTGTGATTTTGGCCCAAATTTTGACATTTATGTCAACAATTGACAACTTGCAAGTTTTTACTACACGAAAATTGTGTAGCAGAAAGTTGCAACTTTTCGAAAGGAGGGGAAATATTTTACTCTCTCATTGTCGCTCTTTTTTGCAAGTTTGTGATGTACAGGAACAGAAATTAGTAAAAAGTAGCAAAGCTTTTCGAAAGTTTTCACAAAATTGCAACTATTTTGATTTGAAAACCCATTATTATTTAAATGCCAAAGTTTCGTCCAAGTAATTTTTTTCTCAGTCATTTGGATCGAGTCAGTCATTGTTGTTTAAATGTCAAAATGACGCCCTTGCGAACTTACTTTTCGCACTATGGCATCAAAGGCCTTCTCAGAATACTTTTTTTAATAATACAATACTCACAATACATTTTGTTCCATATGCTATAAATCGTAAATATCGTAAATAAGTGCATACAGAACAAAATTTTTTTTTAAAAAACGCTTCTTACTCAAAGATGGATATTTTTTTTTTTGACAGAAAAAATCAAAAACTCTAGAGCTTTCCTTGGTAAGAAGGTCGCGACAATTTTTTCGGATCAGTTTTTTATACTAAATAACTAAACTTTAACAGGGGATTAGAAAAAAAACATTTTTGTCATATAGAATACAATAATTTGCGAACGACGATATATTCTTTGGAATTAAATAATAAGTAGTCTGTAGTCTAGAAAAGTAGGCGGGATTAGACAAGGGGGCGCGCATCTTTAATTTTAATACTTTTTCTCAGCAAAAATCTGCACCATGGTATTAATATTTGGCATAGCAGTTGGTAGGGTTTTTACTAAAAAAGTGTAGTAAAAATGTTCTTTTATAATTAAATGTTCTATGCCCTTAGGACTAAAAAGTTTCAGGTAGAAAATAGGGGTTTTAAAGTTTTCTGGTCATAGATAAAACTATGACACTGTTTACACGTCATTCAAATTGAAGGATCATTCAAAATTTGTTGTTGTTTTCCCAGCGAAAAAAAAGATGAACTCTCTACGAGAGCGGAAATGAACTTTCTACACTTCATCGCATCAATCAAAATTTTGATGGAGCTCAAGACCTGCATCAATCAATCACAGGGTTGCATGATCAACTTTTCTGGTACTTACAACAACACTTTTAGTCAGTATCGGCCATTCAATCAAAAAATCACGTGTGAACAGCTATTCAATCAAATATCTCGAAGAGAGTAAAAGAGAACAAAAAATGCGATATTCTTCATTCAATTTGAATGACGTATAAACTCAGCCTATGCGTGATTTTATGAAACAAAACAAAAAAAAAAAAAAAAAATGCAAAAGTATGGAGATGTAAGTAATTAAAAACAATAACATTTATTCCACACTGGGGTAGTTCCCTACCCCAATGATAAAACATCGCTCTCAATATATATTAACTTTGTTTGATATATTCTTCAATGTTCTGATCTTAATCTATTAATCCCAACCTTAATGTTATATTTAATAAATCGTATGACATAAATATTTTTGCAGATTTTACATAAACATTTTATAGACGGCCAAAGGACTTCGAATATACTTTAATACGGCCGCGAAGGGGTATTTTAGCTTCGACCCTGTTCCTAACTAGGTTTTATTCATTTATGAAATGTGTAAGTTTTACCTTAATATCTAAAGTAATCGGGGTTATTGTAGAAACCAAGTGCCTTTGGTATCAGGATGAAAATCATTGAATTGAATCGTAATTATGCACATTATAAGTGTATCGGGGTTGTTGACTGATTCAAGCTTGATTTGTCTTTTTGTCAGAATTTTATTCACTTATGTTTAATATACATAGTTGCCATTCAATTAAATTGTTTCAATTATAATTCCAAGAGCTCTTGATTTCTACAATATCACCAAAAGTCTTCTTATACTGGATCTGCTTATTTACCATATAATATACAATTAAATTTACCTAAACTTTAGGAAAGTGCTACAAATTCATTGCAACAAGGTTAAAGCAAAGATTGTCTCCCGTTGTTGTTGTTATTGTTTTTGCTTATCATTTGTTCAAGATAGACGCAAATAAATAAACTGCAAAATAAACAAAAAATCAAACCGGATATTCTTGTTACTGTTGTATCTTCAAAAAAGCAATTGCAGTAGTTGCTGCATTTTTGGTTTCGAGTTGCATGACTTTATACAATTACCGTTATGACATGTAGTACAACGACAACAACAAACAACAATAAACGACAACAGCAAGTACAACAATTACATTAAAATACAACGTTCTGAATCCATGAAGTTCTGCAAAGTTGGTCATTTAGAAAACAAATTCAAACACACTCGCACACACACACACACACACACATTTTGCCACTAGCAAAACGACACTCATCCTTTTACCCGTACATGTCGATTACATAAGCACCCAATGTGCACAAAAACTAATGCGGATCCGTTTAGAACCCATTACGAGCCCGTCAATACGTACTTCGCTTTTGTTATGTCTCGACGGACTCGTTTCGAACCCGTTACGAATCCGTAAAAAAAAAATGGTCACAGCGTTAACATAAAAGGCTGTTTTAAATTTGTTATTAAATATTTTATTTTATTTTCAGTGGATTAGGGATACGAAATACTTTTTTGTGTACTTATTTTTATTTTAAATAACTTTTTTAATATCATTACGCATGTGCTCCTTAAGCTCTCTTTCAAATCGAATAAAACTACTTGTCAGAATTATTGAATAGTTATCATGAGTGAACAAGTAACATGTGACTACAGGATATCTGTACACAATATATTTTCCTGTTGTATTTTACTGTGAGTGTAACTTAAAATCGTACATATTATAAATAAAGATAAACTTGTTGCAGAAAAGCTAGTTTTAAGAGGCAAAAAATAAATTAAAATCATTTCTGATTATACTTGAGTTTTGTGCTTATAATTATAATATGAAAACAAAATACAAATAACAATTAATTAAAAAAAAAGAAACATTTCATGTCAACAACTATAAAATTCATCAGTCACTTAAAATCGTACAGGTTAAAATCGTAATCGCAAAAAATATTTCAGAAAATAACAAAATAAAATAGTTTAGTACTTGATTGGGTCACTTTTATTTGTAAGTAATATCTTTCAGCCTTTTTGGCATGGAACTGACTAAGCTTTTGCATCCCAGCAGAAAACTCGCTATTGAAACTCCGATTTCAAGACTGTAATGAAAATATAATTCAAGCTTCCTTTTTGCAGACCTGTATTCTAACCAGAAATTAAACAAAAAAATCAGGCCCTCTCATTTTCAGGCCAGATTTCATATCTGAATTTGAAATAAAAATTGATATTCAGACCAGAAATCATACATAAACATTTTAAAAAAGTAATACCAAAATTTAGGTCTGAAGAGGCGGACACTTTTATGAAAAAATCAGAGCTATTTTCAAGAAAAGGTCAGGCCTCGTTCATGTCTGTCAGGAATGGATTCTTGCCTGATCAGTCATGACATTTTCTGCTGGGATGTTTTGAAGCTTATATTACCCCATTTTGCTTGGAGAGCCTCTTGAGTTCAGCTTTGTTAGAATTTAGATGTGCTCGCATTTGTTTCTAAAGCTGAAGCCGAAGATGCTCGATGATATTAATGTCCGGTGATTAGGCTGGCGTTTAAGTGGTTCTTGGATAGTTATAGAGAATCCACCTTCTTGCATGCAATGAGTTATGTTAAGGATCGTTGTAGGCATAACGCTAAAAATATCTTCGGATTTCCATTTTCTCAGCACTTGGAATCAAACTTTCTGTCAACATAATGCCTTCAATGAAAACAAAATTACCGACACCGTGTGTTGGCTTGCAGCCTTACACCATCACGGACTCACCTCCATGTTTCACAGTCAGGCGTAAATTAGATGCATTCATCTCTTTGATTGGTGTTCTTCACACTGTTTGCTTGCCATCTGATGCAAAAATGTTATATTTTGATTAATTCGCAAAAAATACCATTATGCGACTTAGATTGGTAATCTTTCGCGAACTCCAGTCGTTTTAGTCTATCGCGCTTATTAATATATGGCTCGTCGCATGCAATGCTGCCATAGAAATAATTTTTTCGAATTACTTTTCTGTTCGTTGAATCACTAACGTTTTTCTGCTAACATATTTTGAAGTCATTGTTGATTGTACGATTTTAAGTGACACCAGTCTTTCGCGCGTGTCAAGTTGCTGCTATTCTTTGAAAAAATATAAAAAGCTTTTTGTAAATTTTTTACTAAAACAATTTCTTATTAAGGAATAATTAAATAAATTGTCAGCCTGCACTTACTGTACGATTTTAAGTGACACTCACTGTAACTGTAAAATTTATTGGGATGCTTCGAGGAAAAATCATCCTTGAACTCACCAACATTGTACGTGCATATTTGATCTTCTGAATTAATATTTTTACCATGTAAACTAGTCTCCACTATTCTATAATAAATTTTATTGGAAAATAATTTGTTTTTGTTTTAATTTACGTCTATTTCAGAAATTGTTTTCTACAAAAAAAAAGTTTCTACAAAATTCGCGTGGTACATCATTCCTTCTGTTTTTTTTACATTTAGCATAAATCCGTTGTGAGTCCGTAATATTTAAAAAAACGAGTCGGTCGCAAATTCGTATTATTTAGAAAAAACGACTCCATCTCGAATTCGCGTTACTTTAAAAAATATGAACTCCGTTCTAAGTTCGAGACGGATCCGAAAAAATGAAAAAAGCGATTTGCGTTTTTGAGAGGAGTTCATATGAAAACGGGTCAGTAACGGATCCGAAACGCAAACCGTTTCGAATAAAATATACGAATAGGTGGTACACTGGGTTCCGTTGATACACTGGGCACACACACACCCATGCACACACACATAGCTTGAGCAACAAGCGGAAAGGGGTCAGTTTGGGTTGGAGCGATTTCTTTATAGTTGCCCGGCATCTCTTTCGCTGATTCTCAACCAATTCTAACTGAGTGTGAATGCATGTGTGTTCGTTACTTGTGTTTTAATAAAACTGTAAATGCGAGTGCAATAAATTAATTCAAATCACTGTAAATGAGGTCGTTGCTTGGCTGCCTCCATCGTTCTAGATGAGTTTTTTACTTCAGATCCGTGTTTTTTTGGGGTTCTCTGTAACCCTTGTCTTATTTTCAACGCACACAAAAACATGCACACACTCACACACTGGCATCTTAATTAGATGAGATGCTTTTTTTTTGAGTTGGGAGTTGGTGAGGGGGGGAGGGGTTGGAGTGTGAAGAAGGCAGAACAATGCATTGTAATGATTCCTTGGCATGGACCAACTTCGTTGAACAATGTTTTTGGGTGCGAAATTTGCGAGGCATAACATTTACAGGATAAATTTATGAGCTGCTTTGCTAACTATAATAACAACATCAAACAACAACAATGCTTTTATTACTTATTTACATTAGCATGCAATAAATTATGGCTAAATGAGCTTTTCTCGATTTGATCACGTTATCCATTTCAGATCAGTTCTCATAAAACTAATGCATTTATTTCATTATTTTAATTGCTGTTTAAACAATCTTTTCTGCTGCTGATGTTGCTGCTGTTGTTGCTTTCGCCTGCCTAACTCTGACATGATTGCAGCCAACTATTTAAATATTTTATTCAAATCATAGTCATTGAATTCCAGCTGCTGCTCAGCACTTGTCATGGCCTAATCCTTCTGCTTCAAGTACTCCTTAAGATAAGCATGTTTTGCCAAAAATTTCTAAATCTTATGCTTGGCTGATGTTGTTGCTGCTGCTACTGTTTTTAAGTTAATTGATATTAATTTGCAATTTCAACCTCAAGCAAATCTTCGATGAAGTTGATATTATTTATTATTCTGCAGACACACATACACATGGTTAAATATATATTTATATGAATATGCTCATCTGAGCTTTCTATGCAATAAGTGTGTTTTTAAGGCTTCGGATATCTAATGCCAAAGATCCCTATAGGAACAAACTAAATTGTTTTTAAAAACAACTAATTAAAAAACTAGTTTAAAATAAACCAGTATATGAACTACTTTGAATTATATTAAGGCGGCAACTACTCTGATTTTGACATGTTTTAATTGCAAATTTTTATTAGATTACAAGTTTATATATATTTAACTATGTTATTTCATCAAATATTAACTATAGGCCATCAGTAATAGTTTCCAATTGGTTATTTTAAAGCAATTAAAAAAATAGTTTAAATGTAACTAATTTAACAAGTAGTTGAAAATATATGCAGACGAAAGTCAATTGACTTATTTAGCGGACATCGCCATACAAAATAAGTTACTTCGTTCTATGGAAGAAAGTCAGAATTTCAACTAGTTGTGGATGACAAAAAACTACTTTATCAACTACTTTTAAATTAGTTGATTTTCCTACAGGGATGCTTTTTTATATGTGTTTATGTGTGTGTGTGTGTGTGTGGTGCATATGTGTATGCGTTTGTGTGATTATTTTTGCTTGCAACGGCAGCATATTTACAAAGCTCTGAGAAAATAGAAGTAAAATAAAGATAAATATTGATTTATATCGATAAAAGTTGCATCCTTTAATGAGCTTAACCCTGAGTTTGGTGCCCTGTTTCAGTTGTTGAAAACATATACATTATATGTACATTTATTTGAGCAGCATTTATTGAATGTTTTAATTTGATATTAGAATGAGATTTTAATATTCAATTCTAGTCCTTATCCCTGTACGAACCTTGTGCCACGTATGTCCCACCTCAAAATTTTTCTGAGGTCAAAAAGGAACATTATTTTGTTGGCTAAAGTTTTATGAATCACAACTGCTTCCTGATTTTGGCATAGATTCACTTCTTACGCGCAGCTTGTAGGTGTGACTTTTCGCAAATTTTTTTTCAAGCGCTTTCACCTTTTTGGATCACTTTTTGGGTATTAAAAACATACAACCTATAATATTCATCAGTCAAAGATAAAATATATGCCAAAATATCAGTTACATGCTGGATAAAATGAATATCTATCTTTGGATTTTGTTACTTCTTCAATAAAGTCACAAAGTCTAAAAGAAAAAAAAAAATCACATTTTCGCATGAGAAAAATCATGTATAAAATGCTTTAATAGCTGTTTATGTTGTTTTTATATTTATTGGTTTGGTTCGTGCAAAAATCACGAACGCAACGTCGCACAGTGGTTTTTTTGCGGCAATAAATCATTTATTCAAATATGCTGTTTCCTTAATATAAGCAAACTATATTACTGTCAGATAACCAGATAAGAAAAATCTATAAACATTTTATTGAATAAGTAACCGAGTTTTTTTATGAAAATCTCGAAACTTGTGTAATATTTTTTATTGTAGCTGCATAGTAAAAATGCACAAAGTTTGGGGGTTTTATTAATTAAAACCTAAAGTTTAACAATGTGTCTTTAAACATTTACAATTAAGAAATAATACAAATTATTTTTTATATCTATTTTTGCTAATATATGAAAATATGTGCAGTTTATTTTGTTAAGAATCAATGAAAACATTAAAAATGGAGAAAAGAATCAAACTTTGATAGAAGTTTTCTTTGTTGGCGCTTTTAATCGACCCGTGCTAATTAGTTTCAACTGTCCACTTTCATTTTCTACAAAATGCAACTGCTCAAAACTGTGACCCCAATAATTAAACCCATTTTTCCAAAATTTTATATGGTTTCCTCTGAAGATGTGCATTTTAAAATGCAAGCATGTAAGTATGCAATGTTTTAAACAACTCTTTCAGCAATAACTAACGGCAAAAACTTGACAGATATTAAGGCGGGACATGACATTCGCGGCAGAGAAAACAGACCTTGTTTTAAAAATTCATAACTCAGTCAAAAACAAACATTTATCCAACCTTTTTTTTTTGTTATTGTAGAGAATTGAACAAATTACAAAAATTCAAAAATCAAAATATATATTTTTCACTCCAACATGGTTTTATAGAGCTCCAAACTGGCGGCAGAGAAAAAAAAACACAGGTGCGTCGTTGGACACACGAGAGAAGCGAAGCTTTTTCGCAGTTACATAGATTTGATAGCTTAATAATTTTTTCTTTTAAATAAATTAACTTTTAAATTCAAAAATTTAAAATAACATAAAATAAGTCACATATATACAGAAAACATATTTACTGCTTATTTTTTTATTGTTGAATGTCAAATTTCCACGCCAATCATATACGGGCATATAATGCCAGCGACTCTCCATTTTAACTCTCCACACATGGTTGTGAACTTGGCTGCACTGACTCATGCATGCGTTTGTTAACATAGAGTGTAAATTATTAACTAGAGATTGCATCAACTCTGCTAAATCTCTGGCAAGTGTTAACAGAGGTTAACAGATTTTTTTTCCTTCACGTTTTTAAGAAAAATAACTCTGTTAACACATGCCAGAGATTTAGCAGAGTTGATGCAATCTCTAGATAATTATTTACACTCTATGTTGTTAATTCCATATTTATTGATATCTAGTTTTTGACACTTAAAAACGCACTTGTCAACGCACTTGTCATAGAGTGTAAATTATTATTTAGAGATTGCATCAACTCTGCTAAATCTCTGGCATGTGTTAACAGAGTTATTTCACTTAAAAACATAAAGAAAAAAAAGTCTGTTAACCTCTGTTAACACATGCCAGAAATTTAGCAGAGTTGATGCAATCTCTAGATAATAATTTATACTCTATGCCAACAGCACCACAAGCTCATTCGCAATACAAACAATGCTGGAGACACCTTGTGGCAAATAACAGCAAATTTTTGATAGTTGTAGCATAGCAAATACACAATCCTCTATCTATTGATTGATGGTGACGATCTACTGCAGCATAGCTTCTGTTATGATTAGGATTGAATTAACAACTGTTTTTAACAAGTCTTTGTGGTCTAGTGGATTGCGCATTGGACTCTCGTGTAAGAGGACGTGGGTTCGATCCCCACGGGCAGGCCACGTAACATTTTTAGTATTTAATTTTAAAGTATTAAATTTTCTTGTTGTAATAAGCAGTAGCAACAAAGAAACCATCAAATTTCCAAGAAAAAATCTGTCGAAAATTTTTCAGATTTCACTCTAAGCAAATCACACACAGAACGAGGAGTAAAAAGCTTCGCTTCAAAAAAAATTACTTATTTAAATCTTAACAAAATTGGTTATCGTATGACACGAGCTTTTTTTTTATTTTTTTTTCAATTTTTGGTTATGTTTCAAATTTGAAAGTGTGTTTTTTCGAAAAACTATTACAAAAAAAAAAAAAATTTCGTCAAAAAATTAACCCGCTAGTGCCGCAACCAGTACGAAAAACATGGTTTCGAGATTAACGCGTTCAAAGTTTGTGAACAAAGAAAAAAAAGGTTACCTTCAATCTGCCACGCCTGCTTCGTGCTGTATGCCTTCGTTATCTTGTGTTGTGCTGTTTCTTATAGTTTTTTGCAATCGTTTAGCAATTCGGGCTTCACCCTTCAAGTAGGTACGAAATAACAACCACCAAAAGTCAGGTAGCAAGTAAAACAAGTTATACCAGCTGCCGTACGTAGGTAGCGCAAAAATTAAAAATGCGCTCTCACTAATCCGGCTGTAACTTTTGAACCCGTAGGAATTTTTCCATGAAACTTTTTTCTTAGAATCTTAAGAATATTTACTAAAATACAAAATTAATAAAAAAAAGATTTAAAAACACTGCCAATGTCATGTAACCCCTTAAATTACAAAATTAATGAAAATTGAGCACAATTTTTAAAGAGGGATATTTTTTTGAGAAGTAATGTCTAAAAATCGTTCTTTTATTACACAGAATATTTCATTGTTATGCATAAATACTGTATTTCATGTAAATAAATTGACTTGGACTAAGCTACTGCCATTTACTTAATGTTTAATAATTATTAAATTGTATTACAGTTGCGAAGTGAGCTATTCCTAAAGGGGTTTATAATTGCTCCTTGTTTTTCCACATAAGCGCCTCATGTTTTTATCCCGCATTTCATAAAAGAGATTTAGTCGATAACAAATCAATTAAACTATTTTATTTCTGTGGCACCTGTGCATAGTGGGCTAAGTTGAATTCTGTGAATTTATTCTGTATTTTATTAATCTTTCCTTGTATCTAACGGGATAAGTGTTTTGTTTATTGCAATGAAGGATATTCCTTTATGAATCGTGGGCTGAAACTCTAATCTTGAACTTTTAGTTGTGAAAAGAGAGTTTTTATTCAGTTTTCCTAAAAACGCAATTTCGCACTTAGCCCACTATGTACAGGTGCCACAGATTTAATAATGCAAGAGTTTATAATTTTAAATCGAATTTTGTGTGAGGAGCATTAAAACAATAGACAAGACATTGGAAAACTTCAAAAATACTATGAAGAAAATAATAAATTCGTATCAAATGCAGAAATAACGCTTATAATAAAAAACGTTCAGAGAAGTTTTGTTGGAAAGTTTAAAACAAAGTGGTTAAGCGCATCAAGACATAAACAGCGGTTTCTATTAAAAAATTGAACGTGGCTAGGCCGTAAGTAAAATTGCTTGGCTGCGGCTACTAATTTTTCATCGCCTAGTTAGCTCATTAAAAGTGCTCTAGCTTCGCACTTATTATTGTTTATTATTGTTACTTAAAAAGAAAAGTTTTTTAGTTGAATCTCAAAATAAAATAACGCTTTTCTTAGCAATTTAATGTTTGCATTCATTCTGATAAAGTTTGGTTAAAATTTTTGAATCTTAAGGAGATTAAAGGCGGTGGGCGTGTCATAATTTTCAATTAGCACATATATTTCAGATTCTTTAGTAAGTTGGTTTAATATAACTGCAATACGAAAGAACGGCGTGGTTGTAGGCGGATTTGCAAATTTTTTCGTTAGTGATCTTATATAGTCTATTTCAACTTATATACCAATTTTTATTTGTATATGACTACTCCTTGTTAGCGCTATGCAAATATCGTATAAAAAATATGGGAAGTGGGCGTGGCAAACTTTTTTTTTTAACGTTTCATATATATTTCAAATTCGTGAGGGAGTTGTTTTGACATAACTTTAATACGAAAAAAAAATACAGCGTTTTAAAATTTTTTTGTTATATGGAAGGTAGGCGTGGTTGTGGGTGGACTTAAAAAATTTTTTTAATAACTTCTCATAGAGGTAATTCCAATTTATTTACCAAATTTCAATGCTCTGAGAGGGGTTGAAACCACTCTGCGTCGTACAGTGTCGCGGGTGCGGACAAAAATCTAAAAATATTTTTGTTGGAATTTAAAAATATGAATGTTGAAGTATTACAGGCAGGATTCTTATTATTTAAGATTTTAAAGGATTTTGCTACATCATTTCATATTCAGATATGAAATCTCTGAAATATCATGCAATTTTTATTTTACACAGTTTAGTACTCTAGATTTCAAAACAGATTCGAATTTGAAAAAGTTTATTAAAAGGTCGGCTTCGTTAATTATTTTTCAAAAAATCTATCAAAAATATTCGGAAACGCTAATTTGCGTTTTCTCGAACTCTTTTCGAATTCACAGCGAAGCCAACTTTTTTATATTAATTTTTAATTTTATAAATTAATTTTATATGAAAAAAGACTTGTATTTTTTATCCATTTTTATCTGAAAATTTTTTTTGAATTTTTTCTTCTGTTATGCAATAGGTTCTCAAACCTACCGCCTCTTTTTGAATTTTTAGCGTTCCCTTCGAAAAATACCAACTTTTTTTTTGTAAGAACTATGGAAATGAAAATGAAACATGTTTATTTGATTGTTTACTAGCTGGAATACACGGTTCCGACCGGGGTGTATAACATTCAGGGTGTGTAAAACTTGTGGAACGTGATGCAACTTAAAATGCAACGATCAATAGATCCAATATCGACCATCAATTTAGTGTCAGTAATAAAATTTTTAATTTTAGGACTAAAGCTGCAGATACTATTAAATAAACCCCTTTTATCACTTAGATATCAGTTTGATACCTGGCTCATTGAATGATGAGTTTTAGATCTGATATAGTTTGGGCACACCCTATCCCTATGCTACGTGTCTAATCACGCTCACTTTTCTAGGCTACGGAATAAAAACATATATGTGCTTATAATACCAAAGCATATATGTGCAAAATATTGTTTTAGTCGGACAAACCGTGTAAAAGGAGTTCGATTTAAATGAATGTGCCACGCAGTCTGCCTAATACCGCTCAATATTCTAGACTACTGACTAGACTACTGATAACAAAGAATACATGTGCAAAATTTGGTTGCAGTCGGATAAACAATGTAAAGGAGTTCGATTAAAATTAAAGCAATACGCTTTATACCCTTGTCTTATTTGCCGACTTTACTAGATTACGAACTGCTCTTTATCCCAAGGAATAAATGTACAAAAGTTGGGCAAACGGAGTAGGAGTTTGATTTAAATTCCGGTACCACGCCTCCTGTCTAATACCGCACACTTTTTAACCGACTTCAAAAAGGAGGAGATTCTCAAGTTCGTCGGTTTCTCTGTTCTTTTTTTTTTTTTTTTTTTTTTTTAAATGTATGTTCATCGATAACTCCTAAACCATATGCCTGATTGCCATAATTTTTGGGGACCAGATAGATATCATAAGCATGGAGGTGCCCGTAAAAAAGTGGGCGGTATTCGAGAACTGGGCGTAGCAATAATAGATCTCGAAATACTAAATACTACTGTATCTCGAATAATATTGACACACGGGTACTGCAATTTAGTGTAGGGGTAGGCACAATTATTACAAATAACGGGCAAGAAAATGGGCGTAATTCGATAAATGGGCGTGGCAATATTAGAAAAACAGTGTATATTGAATAATTTTAAGACTAGAGTGTTGCAATTTAGTATAAGGGTAGGCATTACTATTAAAAATTTTGGCCAATAAAGTGGGCGTTATTCGACAAATGGGCGTGGCAATATTATAAAAACACATTATCTCGAATAATATGGAGACTAGGGTACTGAAATTTAGTGTAGTGGTAGGCACACTTATTACAAATTTCCGTCAAGAAAATGGGCATTATTTGACAAATAGGCGTGGCAATATTAGAAAAAGAGTATATCTCGAATATTGATACTATGGTACTGTAATTTGGTATAGGGGTAGGCATTATTAGTAAAATAAAAATAAAGTGGGCGGCTTTCGACTACTGGGCGTGGCAATATTAGAAAAACAGTGTATTTTGAATAATATTGACACTAGGGTACTGAAATTTGTTGTAGTACAGGGGTAGGCAGAATTATTAAAAATTATGGTCAATAAAGTATGCGTTATTCGATAAATGGGCGTGGCAATACTAGATAAACACTATCGCAGTTAATATTGACGCTGGGGTACTGAAATAAAGTACAGAGGTAGGCACAATTATTGGAAATAACGCTCAAGAAAGTGGGCGCTTATATAACAAAGGGGCGTGGAAATATTAGAAAAACACTATATCTCGAATAGTATTGACACTAGGGTAATAAAACTCGTTACAAGAATGGGTATAATAATTTCAAAACATGTGACATCTAATTTAAATTTAAGAGGCAGATATTTGAAATAACCAACAAACTTTCAGAATTTAATAGAACAAATTTTTTCGTAACAATTGTACTAATGTTGTTTATACTCTTTTTTCGAAAATTTATCATATTCTCTAAAAAGGAAGAAATAAAAATTTAAAAAAAAAAACAACCGACTACAAAATCACTACAAAGTAAAAAATAATTTTAAAAATACTTTTCCTTTTAATTTCTTGGTCATATTTGATAATTTATTTAAACATATTATTATATATGAAATCTTATTATCTTAACTTTTTTTCTTATTTGTTTTATTATCATAAATATATTAATTCCTTGATGAATACAAATGCTTTGAAGTTGGCGCTTCTGATTAAAAGTCTGATTATATTAGCGCCAACCTTAAAAGCTTTTGTAATCATAAAGAAATTAATATATTTATAATAATAAAACAAATAAGAAAAAAAAATTAAGATAATAAGATTTCATATATAATAATATGTTAAAATAAATTATCAAATATGACCAAGAAATTAAAAGGAAAAGTATTTTTAAAATTATTTTTTACTTTGTAGTGATATTGTAGTCGGTTGTTTTTTTTTTTTTAATTTTTCTATAATACAATCTGAATTGGCATTTAATGTACATGTATAATGATGGTTGAATTTGTTGAACAAATTTGCATGTTGTTTATTTTCGATGAACCATTTAACACAATTTTATAGAATCGTCCGCCCAATTAGACACTGAAAACAGAAATTGCAATATCAAAACAACGCCAATCTACGACGCAAGGGAATTGCGACATTAGGTATTCTGATATGCGGAAAAAATAAAGTATAATATAAATACTTATAAAGAAAAAAAAGGTGATAGTTATCGCCCGTCGAGCTTTGCTACGCCCTATTGTATTTTGTACTACAGCTCCCGCTGGTATTTAAGATATAGCAAAACAGATAGCGCAAAAAGACGCCGTACCCAAGAAGCATTTAATGAAATCGTGCTAATCGGTTGAGAGGCTTTGAATTTTTTGCCATATTTCGAGATTGAGTAAAAGAGATAGTAATAAAGAAATTCTAAGTCGAATTTTTCTTAAACTCGACTTTAGCTTTCAATCAATGAAAGGCCAAAAGTTGAGTTTAAGATAGATTTGACTTAAAATTTTTTTACTACTAAGGACCAGGCCAGGCAGAGAGCCAAGTTCGGGCCAGGGGGTTACAAAATACGGGCCACCTCAAAATCTTTTCAACACAAAAAAAAAAAAAATGCAATTATAAATGTATTAAACAATGCAAGCTATTGCAAGATACATGCGAAAATTATTGTTTAGTTCTTAGTTAATATTTATAGTGCGTTGTGATATTTAAGTCACACACCATGACAAATTAAGTACATTTTATTGTTTGTTATCTGTGTTAATTGTCAATACCTAACGACAACTTTTTTGTGTAAAATTCAAAATAAATAAAACCTTCTGATGATTTGCATTAACCCAATCCTTTCATTCTTTTGTATTTTAGTTCTTTTTATTCATGTCAAACAAAATGTCAAAATTCATGTCAGATCAAACAAAAATCAATAAAAAAAAAATAGGTAAATATAAGGGGCTGTTCATAAAATACGTCGCATTGGCCAATTTTGGCCAATTTTGACCCCTCCCCCCTATGTCAGCCCCCTACCCCTCTCTCTGATGTCACGCCACACTATCACTGTTTTACATTTTTGGAGATTTTTTTTTTTATAATTTAGCAGTTTGTTATGAAAAAACTAGAACACGTTTTATTTATTATAACTTTAAATATTATGGAAATAACAAGGAAGTTTCACATTGTCCTATTGTGTTTGAACAACAATTTTATAAAAAATTTAACCATGTGAAAAGAGCTAAACACAAATTAATGCTTTTCTGACGTTTAAAACAAGAACACCAACGTTATACATTATAACTTGGATATGCGAAAATTGTGTGAATTGTTATGTTTGTTTTAGTTTTTTTATTACTCTTTGATGTTCACTTTGGACGTGAAGTTATAACAGCTTTTTTCGATGACTGCTTTAGAGTAAGAATTCACACTTCAGTTCAGCAAAAAACTGATTTTTGAAGCTGGTTCACTTGTTAAAGGTGTTTCAAATGCCATTAATATCTTTGTTCGACTTAAACATAGTTTTAGCTGTCTTTTTCGGCTTGTGATCCGTTAGTTTTATTAGGTGCATTTTTTAATTGATAAAAAATGATATCAATATAAATTTCATTATAGTTAAACAATAAAATTTAATTTAAAAAAAATTTAAAATTTTGAAAACTGAATTCAAAATTTTTTGTGACGTAACGCACGACCTACCCCCTCCCCCCTTCCCCTCCACCATGCCACACTTCGTCACAAATGTTCATCTCCCTTCACCCCTAATAGTGTGACGTACTTTATGAACAGCCCCTAAGCTACAATGACGTAGGATTTTTTTTCATTCATTATCCACCTCATACTCTATATTTGGATAAATCAGGGCTTATTATATAAATATCGCATACGTAACATAACATAACAGCATATTGTTTGTCCAGATATGCGCTGAAAAACGACCATGTATTTTTATATATTATATACTATAAGAAAGATTTTCTACTGGGTATTTTTACTGATGAGTGAAACACTCATACTCGTATACTCTGTTATCACGACATACATATATTAAAAAGGAATAAATGCAAGTCGAATATATATCCAGAAGTGTCCTTAAAAATCTTAAAAAAAAAGTATCAAAGTAATTCAAAAGTTCCCTCGCCACGAGCATAAGAAAGTTTCATTATTATTTTTGATATCGTAAATACAAAACAAAGAAGAAATATGAACTTTTCTCCCTCTACAACAAATTAGCTTTATGTTACTTTTCTTAACCCGCCTCTCCGGGCCCCCTTAAAACTCCGGGCCCGGTGGGGAAACACCCCCCGCTCCCCTTCCCTCCCTCTCGGCGGCCCTGCTAAGGACCATATTGTAAAAACACTTGCCGTACTCAAAAATAACTGTATACGAGCGGTTTTGGCGTTTTTTACTATTTCTTTAAAAGAGATTTGAGCTACAGCGCCCCCTGATGTTCGAGTTAGGGAAGAATAGATAAGTCCAAAACACTCATCGTATTCGAAAAGCCAATACAAATACCATCATTTAATAATTACAGATAGACACCGTCGGCGACGAAGCGACATTAAAGCTACGATGCATGCTCCACTTACCAACACTAACACACATTTTTTGTTGTTGTTTTCGCGGGTAAAAGAAAAACTGGAATTTGAGAGAGCCTCTCTCTCATCTAAAAATTCCAAACAACCGCGGTAATTATATTAACGGTCCGAAGCTGAAAACAATTTGGACAACTGGCAGAAAACAGATTTTGAAGAGAAAACTGAAGAAAACTATGCCAACTTTCTTTCAGTCTTGCCGACAAAAAACTACTACAATGAGTGAGAAAAAGAAAATATTGGCGAAACTTTCAAAATTTAACAGACAAGAAACCATAGTGAGACATTCGGCTACGTGGCAGACATTTGAAAATATTGTGTCCTTAGTTTTTAGTTTTAGTTTTTTTTCTCATTTGTTTTGTTTTTGAAACAGTTCATTTATTTGGGTTTTTTGATACATATTCATTTCGCTTTAAACTTTTATTCGCTTTACAATTCAAAAGTATCTAATAGACAGTGTGATTGAATCCCTTGTTTTTCTCTCCTATTTAAGAGTGGCAAACCACTGACGAAAATATTACACTACAAAGTATTTGATATTCGGAAAAATTTGATTATTGTATGAATAGTGTGCACAGCTTAATTTAACTTTTACCAAAACTATTTCTTAAAATGAAAAGCTGTTTCCATCTATCTACCGCCCACTTGCAGCGTTTGAGTGCTCCCCAAATTTCAGTGAGTTCAACACCGCCCCCAGGGCGCCCTCAGCGCCCACAAGGGTGTTCTGCTGTTTCATGTTTATTTTTTGCTGTTTCATGCTTATGTCAATAATTCTCATGCATAATTTTTTCAATGTTTTTAAATATATGAATAAGTTTGCAAAAAAATTCTCGGATTGGCATTTTCCAATTTCGATTTGAATGCATAACAAAGCCGACTTTTTAATATGAAAATTTTTTTTAAAAGTTAAAAATTAACTAGCTGTTGTTAAAACGTCATTTGAGTGAATTCTTTTTTTCATAAATTTTAGAGCGAGGTGGGGTGAAGCGTTTCGTTTTTTTTTTGAGGCTCACAGCACTAGTGTTTGCAAAACCGGTTTCGAATAATTCGATTAACCGGTTTTAACCGGTTTTTTCATTGCACGATTAATCGGTTTTTGAAAAATTGCCTAAAGTCGAATAACCGCTTAACCGGTTTTTTCTTTCCGGTTATTCGACTTTTCGAATAATAATTTTATAATTTCCTCTCTAATTTTATCTCTTAAAAATCTATTAAATACCCAAATAGCCAAAACTATACTTTTTCCTAGACTTGTACGATTTAGAGTGAAAATGAAGAGAATCCAAAAACCCTGTAAAAATGGGACAATTGCCGCTCGTGTGGCCAACGCGTTATCGTTCAAAATAAACTCGCAATAAATTACATTATTTACCAAACGCATCTACTTATTTTGCATCACAGCGAACTTTTCAAATTTATTCATCTGCTGTATTCACCAAATTTTTAATGCAGGAAGCTGGCAGGAAGGCTAGAACAATTGTCGTTAAGTCTTTCAATGTAAGCTCACATTTTTACTACACAATTTTTCTTTTTTTTTACTGCAATATTTGCTTTATATAGAGCTTTATATATTTTTATTATAGCTTTATATATTCATAGCTTTATATGAATTCGCAAGTATGGAAATACTTCCAAAAGGACGACACCTGCAGCAAAGCTAGGTGCTCGCGTTGCCCAAAGATGATCAGTTGCAAGGGTTCATCTACATCGGCTCTTATTTATCATCTCAAACATGTGCACGAAATCACATTAACTATTACCAAAGCCGATAAGCAAATTGAGCAGCCACTAACATCCAAAACATCATCAGAACACAGAAATGATGGCAAAATTATGAATTTTGTTACGAAGAAGGAGGGCATTGGTGAGATTTTGGCTAGATGTGTGGCAGAAGATGGATTATCAGTGCATGCATTAGTGCGGTCGAGGATGGTGCATTCATATTTGAATTCAAGGGGACTTAAAATGCCTTCAAGTGATCACACAGTCTGGGATATTATTAATAAATACTTCGAAGAAAAGAAGTCAGAAGTTGCAACTCGGTTAACAAATTTAAAAAAAAGCCATGCGCGTTTTTCAATTACGGTTGATGAATGGACAGATGTGTCGAACAAAAAATATATGAATGTTTCCTTAAGAGCATATGATTCCAAAATTCAGAAGCACGAAATTTTTAATTTGGGTTTGGAGGAGCTGACCCGTAAAGGTACAGCTGAAAACATTGAATATTATGTAGAAAAAAAACTCTTGGAGTTTGGTCTTTGTCTAACTGAAGATATCGTCGCATCGACTCATGACGGTGCTGCTGTTATGAAAAAATATGGAAACATAATAGCTGTCCATTCACAGTTATGCTTAAATCATGCTATTCATTTGTGTGTCGTTGATTGCTTTTATAAGGATAACCATTTCCCAGCACAAAATGAAAGTGTGTCCAGCGAAAATGAAAGCAGTGATTACGAAATCGATGAAAATTCGGATTACCAATTCGAGGACGAAACCAATAAAGCTTTATTACCTGACCTGAAAAAAGTTATTGCGAAGTTGCGCAAGTGTGTTAATTCATTTAAAAAATCGTCCGAAAAAGCAAAAGTGCTCCAGTTGTATGTTAAAGAACAAGAAGGCCAAGAACTTCATCTAGGAATTGATGTGCAACACCGGTGGAACTCTATGTCAAGTATGATTTCAAAATTTTTAAGAATTTACAAATGTGTGAACCATGCTCTATTGGACTTGGGACAGGAAACGTTTAACGATACCGAAATAAAAACTTTGGAGAAACTTAGTCAACTATTAAAACCACTCGAATTAGCTGTGAATCAACTTTCAAAAGACTCTGCAACTTTGACTGATGCAGAAGGAATTTTAAAATTTTTAATTAAAGCTGTATCTAAAGTTGAATCGGTGTACTCAAATAAGCTTGTGAATTGTCTGAAATCTCGACTAACCGAACGACGTTGCATGATTTTAAACACCTTAATTCTGTATATCCAATTTCAAACGACTGTTTTGAATACACATCAAAGTTAAATACAAAGGAATTTGCTGCAACACTTTATCGGCGGCTTTTTCCAGAGAAGGAAAACTCTTTGATCGAATCGGATGAAGGTTCTGACAGCAGCACTGACAAAGAATTTAATTCGGAAACTTTGGAAGCTGAGTTAGATAAAACTTTAAAGAAAATTCAAACCCCATCTCATGGTAAAATTGAAAAAAATAAGAAGAATATTTTATCTGATGATTTTATGTATTTAGAAAAATTTAAGAAAAGAACTGATAGACTAGAAAACCTATTTAATGCATTAATGACTGTCAATCCGACTTCAACAATAAGCGAAAGAGTATTTTCAACTTCTTGTTTAATAAAAACCAAGATCAAAAACCGACTTAAACCAAAAAACCTGAATTCTATTCTTTTTTTAAAATATTATTTTAAAAACGATTAAGCTTTTTGGTTGTTTTCAAAAGTTAAAACTTATTTTTAGTATTTATTAGTTTGTTTTGAAATGAAATATATTATTTTTGTTTCGTATATTTTCTATTATTAAAAAGAAATATTTTTGTTGCTTATTTTTATAAATGAAAGTACCTTTTTAATAAACATTGATAAAATAATAAAAAATATCTTTTAATTAAGGTTATTGGAAAAACCGGTTTAACCGGTTTAGCCGGTTTTTTAGAAATTTTTATTCGCCTAACCGGTTTTTGGAAAAAATTATTATTCGACGTTTTCGATTAATCGGTTTTTTCACTTTGCCGAATAATTGCAAACACTACACAGCACCCTCAAAAATTATAATTTTTTAATGGTTTTGGCTTAAATCGCAGGAATGGACATTTTGCTTAGTTTCGGCAAGACATGATGGGGATATCAAAAATGTTCGTTTTTCTATTTTTGAAAAATTGCGAGGTGAAGCATTTCACCAAAAGAACATTCAGTTTTATGTATCAACATCAACAAAAATCGGTTTAATGGCCTTGGGCAGGTTCCTAAGTCAGCAAAAAACTAAAATACTGAATAAAAGTCATCGAATCCAATACAAAATTCTTTTATTTGTGGCTCAAAAATTAATAACAAAAACATAATGGAAAATGAGTTATAAAAATATATTATTCATTGCTAAAATCGAGGTCAGAGCCGCAGTTTCGACAGGTGTTGTAGCCACGGTTGCCCATGTCGACGCATTTTAAGCGATATTCGCATTTGTTGCAATGAATTGGCGACTACACTGTTTCGTGGCTTTTTTACATGTTAGTCTTAGCGATGTGCTTCTTTTCTTCCTCTCAGCCTTTTTCTTTGCTTCTTCAGACAGCTCCGAACTTTTTGAGGGGAAGTTAAGATGACTGACTTCATCGCCTTCTGCCACGATTTGACTTCGGCTTTGCTGCAGCAAATTTGATCGGGCCAATATCAACCAAAGTTGAACGAAGAGAAGATGTTGAAATCTGCTTTTTACAAGTATACCTGCCGTGTAGGCCTAATTACTTGGGTCTTTGGATCAAGGGTATAGTTTATGGAACGGACGACCAGCACTTAAGTGTACACTCCATCACCGGATCTGTTTGTGGCTTACAGTGTAAGAACACACGGTCATCCGGCAGAGCCAACACGAACTGGAAGCCGTTCCACAAACATAAGCCCTACTAGTGAACTAGTGACTCCAACATGTCATACATTTGTATAACCACGGAGCCACACTGCTCCGGTACAGCAGTACCAGTTTAACTACTAGTACTGACGTACCTTCGTTGTCATCTACTGGTGAAGACCAGATTTGCCTAATCTCTTGCATATTAAGACAGATATGCCAGCCCGGTCGTACCACTACGCGACCCCGCCGGTCAATCTAGACCTGTGTAGCAT
Source organism: Coremacera marginata (assembly GCA_914767935.1). Classification (NCBI taxonomy): domain Eukaryota; kingdom Metazoa; phylum Arthropoda; class Insecta; order Diptera; family Sciomyzidae; genus Coremacera; species Coremacera marginata. The sequence continues at coordinate 70,419,594 of OU612046.1, read as the reverse complement.
ACACACAACCACACCCAGAACGAGTCTCCTCGAAGGGCTAACCCATGATAGTCACCTGGGCAGCTCAGTCCTGTCAAAGAAGCTCCACAACATCCCAGCAAGTGAGAACAAAAAATTCATGCATGCATGAGTTTCTGCATCTGGCCGTGCCCAGTAGATCAGTTAATTATACTTGACCGGCAACTTCAATCCAGGCATGAATCTTAAATTCACTTGCCATGGAAGAAGTGCCTATTCCTATATTAATACAACATTCGCAGGCTTTTTCCATATCGATACACCGATTATGACCTGTTACTAAGATGGGTGCCACCCCGAGCTCTTGGTGGGCCCTGTGAGTTTTACGTGATAGGACGTATCCTACACACAACCATCCTCCTTTATCCTGGCTTTGAACAGGCAGGTTTGCATCCGAAGACACCTCCCCTGGCGCAGTTGAAGAGAATATGTGGAAGCAGAGTCAGATGTAGAAGCCTGATCTGATAGGCCGCATATACATACTAGCACCTTCTGATGTAGACATCTCCTTGTTCAAGCCAACGTCCGTCTTCAGCCGTTGGCGGATCTTCGACCATTAGACTTTCGCCACTAATGTTTGCCGCAAGAAAGTCGTCATCGCTGAGTATGCTCGCGTTGAGAGGATAGATGCCAGTGGCTTCGAACCAGATTTAATATCCGCTGAGTCACGGCCTGCATCATGGCCTTATCAGCAAAACCCGGCATATGATGTATTTCGAGCACACGGCCAACATGTGACTGACACCATTCCATACACTTCTGCGTGAACGCGACTTATTTTACTTCTTTAGAAGTAAAGAAAAAAAAAATAGATTTTTATTTTTTATTTACCCGAAGGCTTCTTTATTTTCTTGAATTTAGATTAAGACTAACTTACTTAAAAATATTACAATCCAATGTAACCTCTTAAGATACAAAATAAATACATTACTACAAAAATACAAAATACATATTTCCTGCCTTTGATTGCATTTTTTGTGTTGCAACCAATATTTAGAATTGTTTACATATGAAAACCCAAAACACTTAAGTGGGTCAGTTGGATTGCAAGAGCAATTCGATACATTGTTTACAAATTGCCGATGCTAGTGAGTTTTGGGTTAAGCAACAGCGGCACATGACAAAGTGTTCTGTAATCCGAGAATATGTTTTTGAGTTAAATGTTTTTATATTCTTTATTCGGTTAATTGTTTTGAAATAATTTATGTTGCCCAATTGATTGGCAGTTTGGTTGAAACCTGAGGTTTCTCAAGTGACGTTGATGTCGATATGACCCCTCCCCCCTTGGATTGAGAACTCCCCTGAGTTTGAGGGTTGACGATATTTATCTTAAGTGTTCTGTTTTTTCTTACAAAATATATGTATACAAATATTGCTGATAGCAATAATATCATAAGAGAAGAAATAAGTACAATGAGATTCACAGTTGTAAAATTCTTTCTGTGATACTTTAATTCTTTTATTTTTTCTATGTTTTCTATTTGTTGAATAACAATTTCTTCAAAGGTTGGTTGAGTTTTTGAACTATTTAATTTTTTTATTGATGGTACAGCAAATATTTCATGAAATATTAATTCTTTATTTGAAAAATTTTCTTCATTTACTTTTATTTTACAATCATTAAAAGAAATTAAGTAATTTCCATTCAGTTTAGTTTTTCTATAATCACATGTACTATTTAATTGTGAATTTATTTGATTTTTTAACAAAATTAGACCAGGTTTTATATTAATAATTTCTGAATGATTGTTTTTGACTTTTAGACAGTTATCTTTGTAAATACATAGTTTTGATTTTTTTAAGTTTTTAATGTTTACATCACTATTATAATCATAAAAGTATTATTTATTTTTATTACTTCTTGCATACTAATAAGTAATTCTTCATGTTTTGCGTTTGAAACGGGTACTACTAATGACCTTGGTGCAGAAAGCATATTTTTAGGAATTTCTATTACAAATATAATTTCGTTATTTTTATATTCACCTACACCTAGTCGTATGTTTCTAAGTTTGTCAATGTCGATGTTGTATCGAGTTATTTCGTCGTCCGTTAAGATGTTACTTGTCATTATGTCGAGTCTTGCTGAAGCAATGTTATTTTGTATATGTTCAATGTGATCCTCCAAAATTTTAATTTTTAATAAAAAGTCTAAGTAAAGAAATTGCGCATACATTTTTGAATTCGTTTCTTCTATGTCATTAAATTTTTCATTTATTTTATTTCTGTCTGACTCTATTGTTCTTCTTAACATTTCGAATGTTTTATTAAAATGGTCATTTATTTGGATATTTTTGTTAATATTTTCAATTGCCATATGATTATTTGTGTCAATAATTTTTAAATGTTCTTCTATTTCTGTCCTATCATTGTCGTCCATTGTTCCATAAAGCCATTTAAGTCCTGTTCCAAAAATGTTTATAAGTCCCCTCTTCTGTCTATGTGGTAGGATGGTTTGAATTTTCCGTCTAAGTGTTTTAAGTTGTGAATTTAAAAGTTGCTTGTTTTCTAATAATTTTAATTGTTGTATTTCGGATGTAAAGTCGTCTATGATACTTTCTATTTCGGATGGGTTAATTATATGTAAAATCTTGATGATTTGTGCGTTTTCCAGTTTTATTTCAATGAATCCATCGTCAGTTTCTATTTTGTCGATGATAAGTGTTCCACAAGCCTTAGTTATCATTATTAGTAAGGTCAAAACGAGTAATATCCAATTGATCTGAAAATTTGGTTGGTCTTTTAATATTTGTTGGATGAATATTTTCTATCTTTAATTTTCTATATCTTGGTTCGTATTTGTGTCTGAGTGCTTTATAATTCTTTACATATCCTTCTTGTTTATTGTGTCTAAAATCCTCACGTTTCCTATTAAGTTTATCAATATTTTGCTCTTTTTTACTTTGAATTAACTGCCTAATTTTTTCTTTATCGATTTTACCTTCTTCTACATCAATAGGTTTTTCTTTTAGAGTTGAATGCACTGATCTGTTATACCATTCTACACATTTAAATATACGTTCTTGCGTCGATAAACTAGACTTTTCTGCTTCTAGTGCTCTGAATTTTTCAGCAATAGTGCTATGGAATCTTTCTATATCGGAATTTCCAGTGTGACTATTACTTACTTACTTACTTAGGTGGCCGTGACAACCCGTGTCCGGATTTCGACCGACCTCATCAGCTCTCGCCAGGCGCCTCTGCTTTGCGCGCGCCTTCTCCAATCGGATACACCAAGTGCGGTTAGGGCTTCCTCAGCCTGGTCCATCCATCGGAGGCATGGTCTCCCTCGTCGTCGTTGACCAGCGACCCTCGCTTCGAGCACCTTTTTCGCTGGAGCTTCGTCGTCCATACGATGGACATGACCCAGCCAGCGTAGTCGCTGCACAGTTATACGCCGAACTACGTCAATGTCTCCGTAGAGCTCATACAGCTCGTGGTTCATTCGGATGCGATAGTCATCGCCGACTCGAACAGGACCGAAGATTTTGCGAAGAACTTTTCTCTCGAACACCCCCAGAGCGGCTGCGTCAGTTTGCGAAACTACCCATGCCTCAGCGCCATAAAGCAGCACAGGTAGAACGAGCGTCTTGTAGAGTGTTAGTTTTGTCGATCGAGAGAGGGCTCTGGAACTTAGTTGCTTACTGAGCCCGTAGTAGCACCTATTAGCAATTATTGTTCTTCGCTTTATCTCCAGGCTGATTTCGTTGTTAGTATTAATGGCGGTGCCAAGGTATACAAACTCCTTGACTACTTCAAAGTTATAGCTGCCGGATGAAACGTGGGAGTCTAAACGCCGAGCTCCCTTGTTTGTAGACAGCATATACTTTGTTTTACCCTCATTTATCGTCAAACCCACTTTGGCTGATCCCTTTTCGATAGCGGCGAAAGCAGCGGTAACATCTCTCTTGGTTCTGCCAACAATATCAATATCATCAGCGTAAGCAAGGAGCTGGACACCTTTATAGAAAATGGTGCCATTACGATGCACACCGGCCTTTCGTACGATCCCCTCCATGATGATGTTGAAGAGATCGCAAGACAGTGGATCGCCTTGCCTGAAACCTCTTTCGGTATTGAAGGTTTCGGAGAGGTCATTTCCTACCTTGACGGAGCTGCGTGTGTTGCTCAACGTCATTCTGCAAAGTCTAATCAACTTTGCAGGTATACCGAACTCAGACATTGTTGCGTATAGGCAATCCCTTCTCGGGCTATCGAACGCAGCTTTAAAGTCGACAAAGAGATGGTGTGTGTCAATTTGATTTTCGTGGGTTTTCTCCAGGATTTGTCGTAGCGTGAAAATCTGGTCTATGGTGGACTTACCAGGTCGAAAGCCACACTGATAAGGTCCAATCAGTGTTTTTGTAATTGGCTTTAATCTTTCACACAGTACGCTTGAGAGAACCTTATATGCGATGGAAATAAGACTGATACCTCTATAACTTGCGCAGATTGTAGGGTCTCCTTTCTTAAGTATAGGGCACAGTACACTGAGGTTCCAATCGTCGGGCATGCTTTCTGCTAGCCATATTTTGCTGATGAGCTGATGCATGCGCCTTATCAATTCATCGCCGCCGGTTTTAAACAATTCAGCTGACAGGCCGTCAGCACCCGCTGCTTTATTGTTTTTGAGTCGTTGGATAGCAACTCGAACCTCTTCATGGCTAGGTGGTGATACTTCCACTCCGTCATCGTCGATTGGTGGCACTGCACTGTGCTCTCGATGGGCGGCATTGGTGGAATCGTCGCCATTAAGTAAATTGGAGAAGTGCTGTCTCCACAATCTAAGCACACACTGTGTATCCGTATTCAGATCTCCATTTTCGTCTCTACAAGTGGATGCTCCGGGCTTGAAACCTTGGGTTAGACGCTTAACCTGTTGATAGAATTTTCGTGCATCCTTCTTGCCCTGGTATACCTCTAGTTCCTCACGCTCACGCTTTTCCTGCTCTCTTTTCTTGCGTCTGAAAAGGCGCCTCTCTTCCTTCCTCTTTTCGCGGTAGTTTTCTATGACTATTGTGTGACTATTAGGTTTTGTAAAATGCACTAATATTTCTTCTTGTCTCATAAATTCTCTAACATTGACAGAATTGAACTCGTTATCCATAACAATTTTGTTTGGTTTACTTTTTATTGACAAGTACAGTCTAAATTTTTCTATTAAAGTGTTGCTATTTCTATCTTCTAAGTAAAGAATGACCGCAAATTTAGAAAATTTATCTATAAATGACATAAAACTGTGTTTCTTATTTGTATAAACATCTACATGTATAATCTGATTTTTGTCGGTTGGGGTTTCTGTTAAAAAATATTTCGGTTTGATTGGTTTCCTGTCATATTTGGCCCTACTGCAGATGTCGCAATTATTTACGTATTTCTGTATTAATTTCTTTAGGTCCTTATAATAGATAAGTTTTCTCAATCCCTCGTAATTTGCCTGTATGCCACCATGTCCTGTCTCTAATTTATGATATTTTCCTATTTGTTTATATGTTTCCTCTTCGTTTAACATATCTCTGGCATGGTATGAGCATCTTTAGAATTTAAGAGTTGAACCGAAGAGTTCTATTAGTTTCTGTTGTACTATGTTATATTCATGGTCCGTTATTTCCGAATAAATGCCTGTTTTCCCTGTTTTTAAATATCTTCTAAATATATCTGTCATAAAATTATTTTTAATATCTTCAGGACTAATAAAAATTTTTTTTTATCATTAACTACTTCAATTTCTCTTACCTTGTTGTTAGTTAAAATTAGCTGTGTATTAAATCTATTCACTATTGTGTCCAATATAATAAAATGGTCATTTTGTTCCTCTTCTTGAGAATGAATTGTAGCATCTGTGCTTCTGTTGTCTTCGTGTTGATCTTCGGTCTCTTGGTTACGTGAATCAATTGCATTTATTTGTCCTAAATCCGCATTTATACGACTCATAAAATCGGCAGCTATATTTTCCTTACCTTTTATATAGTTCATTTTAGTGTCATATTCTCCTAACTTAAGTAGCCAACGTTGTAACCTTGGATTAATATCTTTGCCAGTGTTTTTGATTTTCAACCATACTAATGGTTGATGATCAGTTATCAAATCAAAATTTCGTCCGTAGATATATGGTCGAAAATAGTTAACCGCCCATACAATAGCTAAAAGTTCTTTCTCTGTTGTAGAATATTTTCTTTCGTGCTCGTTTAGGGTTCTACTTGCATAGCTAATTGGATGCTCACTTTGAGTGAGAACTGCACCGATAGCGAAATCACTAGCATCTGTGGCTACTTTAAAACGTTTATCAAAGTCGGGGTATTTAAGTATTGGAGCTTCTGTTAATAATCGTTTCAATTTCTGAAAGGCATCTATGTACTGTGGATCTTGTTTATTAATTTTTGCATTTTTCTTCAAATATTTCGTCATTCCATGAGCTACTTTGGCATAATCCTTCACGAACTTTCTATAATAACCGGTAATTCCTAAAAATGACTTGATTTGTTTTGTTGTTTCAGGGAGTTTAAGCTTTTGAATGTTTTCAATTTTACTCTCATTCGGCTTTACTCCTTCTGTTGTTAAAATGTGCCCTAAGTATTCAGTTTCCTTAGCAAAAAATTTACATTTATCTACCTGAATTTTTAAATTATGTTGTCTCAATTTATTAAAAATTTTTTCGAGGCTTTCCAAATGTTCTTCTAGTGAAGTGCTAAAAATAAGTATGTCATCAAGGTAGACAACACATATTTTGTTAATAAATTCTCTAAGAACTGAATTGATTAATCTTTGGAACGTGGCTGGGGCATTTTTGAGTCCAAATGGCATTCTCATAAACTCATAGTGCCCAAGAGGAGTAGAAAATGCTGTGTTTTGTCTATCGCATTCTTTTATTAAAACCTGATGGAACCCTTTCGCTAAGTCTAGTGTTGTGAAATATTGGGACCTTCCTAGTTTCTCTAAGATATTTTCAATATTAGGGATGGGAAATTTATCGCTAATAGTTTCTTCGTTCAATTTCCTGTAATCGATGACTATACGCCATTTCTTTGTACCGGAATTGTCCGCCTTCTTTGGAACGATCCAAAGCGGTGAGTTATACGGTGAGTTGCTTTCCTTTATTATTCCCTGTTCTAACATTTCTTTTATTTGTCTATTGATTTCGGTCTCGTGTATTTGTGGATATCTATAAATTTTTGAGTAAAGGGGCTTACTTGTTGTAGTCACTATTTCGTGCTGAATTTCGTGTGTATGAGTCAATTTTTGTCCTTCTTGAAAAAATAAGTCTTTGTGCTTATTTATTAAATATTTTAGATAATCTATCTCTTCAGAGTTCATATCTATTCTTTTTAATTTTTCAATAACGCTTTGGTTAATAAACGATTTTTCAATTGTATAAATTTCGTCAAATTTGTACGGACATTCACTCAAAAATGTAGTTTTTACATTATTGATTTCAATGTATCCCTCTCTAAGATTAATAATTGCTTGCATTGGTGCAAGTATATTTTGTCCAATAAGTGCGTCAAATTTTTTATTCTTGAACTTTGTAAGTTTCCAGCTCAAATATTTTTTTTCGTTAAATTCTTTTGGGAGTTCCGTTATTATTTCATGGCTTATGTTTGTTTGTCCACTGAGTGTATTAAATTGTAGATTATCTTTTAATTTTAGTCTTTTATATTTTGTCAATTTGTCCTCGTTAATAATTAATTTTTTTTGTTTTTGTTTTGTGTTCACGACTTTAAGACAAATCTTTGGATTCGAACAAGTACGGTAAAATAAATCTTTAGATTTAAGTGAGTTCCACTTTTTCACTAGATATCTTTTGATTTCTATCACGTTCAAAAAAAATTTTTTTTTTTTTTTATTTTGAACTCGAGACTTTAGAGCTTAAAGTTATTTTATAAAAATCTTTTGATTTTTATTCCGTTTCGACTGCGCCACTTATTTTACTTCTTTAGAAGTAAAGAAAAAAAATAGATTTTTATTTTTTATTTACCCGAAGGCTTCTTTATTTTCTTGAATTCAGATTAAGACTAACTTACTTAAAAATATTACAATCCAATGTAACCTCTTAAGATACAAAATAAATACATTACTACAAAAATACAAAATACATATTTCCTGCCTTTGATTGCATTTTTTGTGTTGCAACCAATATTTAGAATTGTTTACATATGAAAACCCAAAACACTTAAGTGGGTCAGTTGGATTGCAAGAGCAATTCGATACATTGTTTACAAATTGCCGATGCTAGTGAGTTTTGGGTTAAGCAACAGCGGCACATGACAAAGTGTTCTGTAATCCGAGAATATGTTTTTGAGTTAAATGTTTTTATATTCTTTATTCGGTTAATTGTTTTGAAATAATTTATGTTGCCCAATTGATTGGCAGTTTGGTTGAAACCTGAGGTTTCTCAAGTGACGTTGATGTCGACATGACCCGCGCGCTTGAAGGTCCCGAAGACTGAAACATCTAAGGGCTGCATTTGCCGGCTGCAATGTGGTGGAAATGTACAACATTGATACCGTTGGCTATGCGCAAGTCCATTGGTCTTGGCGACAGACGTATGTTTGATGTAATGTTTCATGTATAGGAAGCGGTACAATCATATCTCTTTAAAGGAAGACATGTTCTATTTTTTTCTGGAAATCTGTTTTTATCTTTTTTAAAATTAAATGTTCTCTTTTTTCAATATTGCTTAACTGCGTTATCGAAAATCTCTTCCATTTTTCTCAGATGAACTTTTTCCTTTACTTCTGCAGATTTTTAATCCAATATCTGAAATCAAAAACGTTTAATTATAGATTACATGAACAAATTTAATTTATACTGTACTGAAACAGAATCTAAAAGAGCACTTAATTGATAGGGTATGGTTCACAATGCAGTCCAACATGGTAAAGACAGTTTGCCATTTGACGTTGAGTCTATCGTACTTAAACCTTACAACTGTTTTTCAATTTACACAATTCGAGCTGAAAATTTAAATGATTTTTGCTTTGATGCTGAAGTCGAATACAAAAACTTCTGAAATATTCTAGAACACGATTGCTACCTATAGTACCAGTAGCGGAATGACTTTTAAAACTGCATCCATTTATATCCGAATTGGTAGATGTGATTATGGATAGATTTAGAAATTAATTTTTTCCTTTGAGAGTTAAACAAATTTAAAAAATTTTTTATAGACGAAAGACTTATGAAAGTGAAGCCAAAATTTTTAAAATGTAATATATTCACTAGTTACAAAATATCTTATGATTATTTACAAGTAGGGTGAAAAAAAAATAAAAAGTTTTCGAATGAATAAGTTTGAATAAAATACCTGACGTGAGTGGAATGACATTGATGATTGTGCTGAATTAACTTACGAAAAAGAGATAAGTGTTTTAATCAATATGTTATTGCTTAACTCTTTGTTTAACCCTTTCGACCCGGTTGGTACAATATATCCCAAAAAATTTAAATACATCATAGCTATTATTTGTGCAAGAAAATGTATTTTTCCGTTGTTTGTGATCTTCAATACATCTTTAGTACAAAATATTCACTGTTGAGTGACATTTGACATCTGCAATTACTTGTGATCAGTGAATAAGTGAACACGTGTTGCGAAATTTTGCAGAAACAATAAGAAAAACTACGAAAAAAGCGGTTAATGTTATATTCTATTTAGTTTTTAGTAATTCTTAAAAATATAAATTTTTAAGAAAAACATATGAGAGCTTTATGCCAAGTAATTCATTAATTCTCATGTATAAACTGGTACGAGCCCGACCTCAGCGTTACAAAACTTCTTCACGCCTTCAAAAAAAAACTTCTTCACGCCTTCTATGGTTTAATATCAACGAATTGTTGGTGCCTAAGAATGGAATCGTGAAAAGAAGTAAACAAAGAGCGCAACTCTTTGTTTACTTCTGCTCTTTGTTTACTTCTGCAAAATTAATTTGCAGATTTAATGTAGTCAATTTTTTGAACCTTTGCTTTGTGCTAAGAAGTAGGAAAACATTGCTTTTTAAATTGGAAAGCACACAACTGCAATTCCGCTTTGGTTTTAGCAGAAGGTGTGCTTATAAGATTTTCAAAGTTAATGGACTGCATAACCCACAGAAGATTACTGATGAGTTGGTGTAACGACCAACGAAACAGCTGTCTAGTCTGCTGGTGGTTGTTCTGTAAAGAACATTGTTGTTGTGGCGACCTGTTGCTTCATGAATTACTTGGCATAAAGCTCTCATGTGTTTTTCTTAAAAATTTATATTTTTAAGAATTACTAAAAACTAAATAGCAAATAAAAATGCCATATTTTTATTTGCATGTATATTCTATTGTTTTATCGTGTGTTTATCATGAGTTTGTGAAATACACTTACAATTGAAGCTTGGAAATACACTTACTTGTGATATAACATAGGTTCTCTGTTCATGGGATTATATGTCCCAGTAGTATTTTGGCATGTAGCCGCGACACTGTGCGCCCCCAGCGCTTCTGGTGGCGTAGTTTGAAAATATGGCTCGGTAATAATTTATACATTTTCCTAGTCTTAAAGGTCCACCTCGTGCCAATATTGTATATCCAGCCATTTTTTCAGGTTCGAAAGGGCTAAGAAAACAATTATTTGCCTACCAAAAATGAATGAAATACATTCAAAATTGTTCGAGTAGCGATTTTTTTTTCAGAAACTTTAAAAATTGGTCAGTTCTCTTTTTCGTTGCCTGTGAGCTTGCAGTGGTCAAACGAATGAAACAGACGGAAAATATCAACGGGTTGAGCTCTTTTAATAATAAATTATAATTTTACAAACTTATCGTGTTTGGAGTTTTTCGACATATGCCAAAAACATAAACACCTATTAAAACAAGCTCAAAAAAAGCTTTAAATATGATTATGAGGAGGACTGATAACTCAATCTCAATTTAAACTCGTTTGCTAATTTAATTTATAAAATTTTATAAAAAAAATTAAATTTTGTCGTTGGGCGTGCAATACCGCGAATCCGCCACTTGCACAAACATACACACACAGAAACACGCTGATAGTAAAATTCTACAGGAATGCAGAAAAACTGCTTTCTTTTAAACTATATATTTTTAGCTTAACGAAAAACATTCAATGAAATAAGATACTTGCTGTGTTCTGAAATCAGCATTTAATGGGAAATTCACCCTTTATTTATTAAATCAAATTGAATTAAAATTTCAATTTTGGTCTTTTTGCAATATACGCGGTATTACAAGTGACTGATACGGGGTATTGCACGCCCAACGACGATATGTTGTTGTACGTAAAAAAAACAAAATGGGCATTTTATCCCACGGAAGTATTTTGACCAAGCTCTTAAGATCATTTGTGAAACATTTGAATACAAATGATGATACATGTTTTATGCCAACTCCGAATGGCTTATGTTCTCAAGAAGCTTTTCAAGGCAGTTTTCTACTCTCTGAGGTTTGCCATTGTCTGCAGAGAAGTAACGGCGGAACAGAAAAACAAATACAATAGAAAAAACATTCTGTGTCAGATGGGATTTGAACCTGGGTTCTATAGCAACAAGCCACGCATCTCAAACCTTTAGCATGTTTAACTTTTTGAAATAGTATATGATGTTTTTTATTTACTTTATGATGAAAACTAAAAAAAAAAAAAACGAAATGGCCATTTCAGCCCTTGAAAGGACTTTGACCGAGCTTCTTATGATCAATTGTGTTGTGTGTGATATGAAATGTTTGCATACAAATGATCGCGAACTGGACCTTCATGTTTTACGCCGACTCCGAACGGCTTATGTTCTCAAGAAGCTTTTAATGGCAGTTTGTACTCTCTGAGGTTTGCCATTATCTGCAGAGAGGTGACGGCCGAGCAGAAAAATTAATTCAATTGAAAAAACTTTCTGTGTCGGATGGAGGATTCGAACCTGGGTTCTCTGGCGTAAGAGTCACACACTCTACCCACTACGCCACGGCCGCGTAGCTACGATGGAAACTATATTAAAAAAATCATTTTCTGTTTGTTTGTTTATTTGTTTGACTTTTATACAAATCTAAACGGCTAAATGGATTTCGCTCAAACTTACAAAATATATTACCTACGTCCTAGATTAAGTTTTTGCATACTTATTTTTAACCACGCCCCATTTATCCGCCCACAAATCAAGAAAAATCCAATATTTCAGACTATTTCTATCGTTTGAGATCAAAATTTTGTAATTTAGTTTGTACGGTTACTTTCGACAATTGCACCAAAACTGGGTTTCCACGCCCTTTTACCGCTCACAAATCAATGAAAGGGCTATATTGTAGACAGTTTGATCGTATAAGATTGGAATTTGGTAAATTATTTTTTATGTTTACCATCGGCAACTGCAGTAAAAATTGGCGTGGTGGCACTATAATTACGCCCACTTTTAAGAAATCATTAAGACTTCAAAACTTCTGTGCTGATTGCGCTGAAATTTTGGCAGTAGATTGTTTTCTAGGAAGAGATGGTTTACGGGAAAAAATGTTTGCCACACCTACTTTCACCGCCCACAAATAAAAGGGTATGGTTGCTGGAACGCCCTTGGTGAAGCCGCGGACCACTGGGTCCTGCTAGTATTTATTATAAGGTTATTATATATAACATTAAAAAAAAGTTTATTTTGTGGTTTAACTTCTTTAACAAGTGTTTCTAAAACAAAAACCGTTAAAAAAATGTTTATATTATATTTTTACTTTGAAATAAATGTCGTTTGAGTTTAAAAATTTCTCTTTTTGTTCTTTTTTTTTATCAAGAGTTCTCTTATTTTGTCCTAGACTTCTGGTAGTCCTATGTATGTGATGAAATAATCAGTCTATCCAGCCTAAAACATCGGCGTTACCGATGAAACCCGGCGGTGTTTAATCGAGGAAAACACTCTTCATATTCCTTCGTGGAAAGAGACACATCAGCGGAATGGTGTTTCCAGCCGCGCTGACTGCAACTGCCATAATCACATTGGTTTCTCTTTCCGCTGAGGAAAACTGACCAACAACGGCGCCCTTTTCGGTAACGACTTTCACAACATTCGTGGGTACGGTGGGGAGTCCTGTTTCGTCCATGTTCCACACTTTAGTTCGATCGAATATGGCTGGGCCTTCGCAATTGTTTCTTGCAAGTTTAATAAAAATGTATGGACTGCTTCCTTGAATAATTCATTTGAGCATGCATCACTCTTTGGCTGTAGTTTACGGAGCTTCAACTTCGGGTGACGATGCATAAACGCATAGTACCAGTTCTTCGCCTTTAGCCCGTCGCTTTTAGGATTGTTTGTATGTATATTTGTGCATACTAGCCGCTATCAATCACAGCACTTTCGAGACTCGAAGTGCCCGTTGAGTGTTAAGTTTCAGCAACGTCAGTAATAATTAATAAGTTACCGAGGGCCAATTATTAATAATTCACCCGCAGCAACGATTGTGAGCAAGTATATGTGTATGTGTGCGTAATTATTTCCTTGTGTGGATATCAAATGGTTTGGATCCCCTGTAATTGAGAAAGCAATTATAAATACATAAATATGTTCATAGCTTTCAGGAGGAAATAAAATTTAATGCATATAAAGATCAATAATATTAGTTTTTATTGATAAACGACTTCAACTCCTGGTGAACGCAACTCCTCGCAAGCTCACACAACCGAGTTCAAGGATATTTATGCCTGGCTTGGCATAACTGTAAACAAGGTATGTGTACTCGTATGCACATTACTTGCATTCCCTTTGTCATAAATTAATCACTTAATGAAAATAAAAACGACTCATTAAGCGAAGGAAAGTGGAATGGCACGGAAGGACTTACCGGAAGTGTTGATCTCGATGGCAACGGACAGCATCCTTTCATGTGGTTTTCTTTTGTTATTTTTCAAGTGATTTTTATCAATTGGCTATAGTAATTATTTAAGGAGGGCCAACAGAAACAATTACTTAGTCATTATATAAATGGCTGCAGCTATTGAAAAAACATATTAATTACTATTATAACATAATTGATCAATTAACGCAGAGTAACATTTATATGAGGGATACTCCTCACCCAATGGAGGAAACAAAAAGCAAACAAAACAAAGATAACTTGATTTTCTTATCTTATCTCAATAGAAAAAAAAATTATTAATGAAATTTTATCTGTACGAGCAAAATAACTAATACAATTTATTTATCGCCCATTTCACATTGAAGTGTAATATCAGTTGCACTGACTATACCATATAAATTTGAGCCAAATCTAATTTTTTTTTATTGGTTTATTGATTAGAAAACCAAATCCGAAGTTATACATTTTTAGAATAATTTTTCGCGGTCAATAGTGTCTATTTTGAGACAATGTAGCCTCATCAATTTAAATGCGATTTTCTTAAAGGTATCATTGGAGAGGTTATTTTGTCTTTTTTAATGGAAAAATATAAAAGTTGACCCATTCCTAATTTCAAAGCTTAATACCATGCCGACGTTCTATTTTTTTTTTATTTTAATTTTTTAATGTTTTTATGTTTCATTACCTTTCTAACGATATAAAATTAAGGTGTGCTCTTTAAGGGTTCAGAAGTTAAGGCACAACCAAGTTATACGTAAGCAAACAAAAGTATCAGAGAGAAGTTAACGATAATTAGGATGCCATATATTCAACAAGAAACAAAGTAACAACTAGGAAAATATTCAAAATGAATCATAGCCTAAACACATTGACTGCGGCTGCGACAAGCTGTCAAATTAGGAATGATTCTATATCGACGACAAAGCCGCTGCGGCTATCACAGCATTACACCAGTTTCTCTCCATAAGAAATACATGTAAACATTTTTGACCGATGCTGCACGGCTGCTGCACTCGTAATTATTACAAATTATGGTCAATAAAGTGGGCGTTATTCTCCAAATGGGCGTGGCAATATTATAAAAACACTGCATCTCGAATAATATTGACACTAGTGTACTGCAATTTAGTGTAGGGGTAGACACAGTTAATACAAATTACGATCAAGAAAATGGGCATTATTTGACAAATGGGTGTGGCAATATTAGAAAAAGAGTATGTCTCGCATAATATTGATACTATGGTACTGAAATTTGGTATAGGGGTAAGCATTTTTAGTACAAATTACGGTCAATGAAGTGGGTGGTATTCGACTACTGGGCGTGGCAATATTAGAAAAATAGTGTATCTCGAATAATATTGACACAAGGGCACTAAAATTTACTGTAGTACAGGGGTAGACAGAATTATTAAAAATTACGGTCAATAAAGTAAGCGTTATTCGATAAATGGGCGTGGCAATACTAGATAAATACTTTCTCAGTTAATATTGACGCTGGGGTACTGAAATGAAGTACAGGGGTAGGCACAATTATTGGAAATAACGCTCCAGAAAGTGGGCGCTTATTTAACAAAGGGGCGTGGCAATATTTGAAAAACACTATATCTCGAATAATATTGACTTTAGGGTAATAAAACTCGTTACAAGAATGGGTATAATACTTTCAAAACATGTGACATCTAATTTAAATTTAAGAGGCAGATATTTGAAATAACCAACAAACTTTCAGATTTTAATAGAACAAATTTTTTCGGAACTATTTTATTTATGTTGTTTATACACTTTTTTCGAAAATTTATCATATTCTCTAAAAAGGAAAAATTAAAAACTAAAAAAAAAAAAAAAACAACCGACTACAAAATCACTACAAAGTAAAAAATAATTTTAAAAATAATTTTCCTTTTAATTTCTTGGTCATATTTGATAATTTATTTAAACATATTATTATATATGAAATCTTATTATTTTAATTTTTTTCTTATTTGTTTTATTATCATAAATATATTAATTTCTTCATGAATACAAATGCTTTGAAGTTGGCGCTTCTGATTAAAAGTCTGATTATATTAGCGCCAACCATAAAAGCTTTTGTAATCATAAAGAAATAAATGTATTTATGATAATAAACCAAATAAAAAAAAAACATTAAAATAATAAGATTTCATCTATATATATATAAAATTGTAAAAAAAAAAATCTGTACATTAAATATTTTTTTGAAATTCTTTTTAAGATGGACGTTTTGAATGACGCTGAGTCCAAAAATCGCATTTTTAAAATTTTTGTCTGTCTGTCTGTCTGTTAAAGCATCACGCGAAAACCACTGGATGGATTTTAATGAAATTTGACATCTAGGTTCCTTATATCCCCGGTCAACATATAGGCCACTTTTTATTCCGGAAAAATGGTTGGACCCGGTAGGGGGCGCTGCCATCGGGTTCCAGTCATTCTTTTTTCTTAGCTTATCTCCGAAACCGTTCATCCGAATTGCATGAAAATTTGTATGTAGAGGTTTTCGGACACGCTTTGTTTTTTTGACTTATCTAAACCGTTCTATCTCGAACACCAGAAGGCGCTGCAGTACAAATATTGTAAAAAAGTCTAAAACCGTTCATCCGATTTGCATGAAACTTTGCATGTAGAGGTTTTCGGACATGCTGATTTTTTTTGACTTATCTACTCTTCTCTCTATCGAACACCAGAGGGCACTGTAGTACAAATATCTTCAAAAACCTCGAAAACTCCTAAGCCGTGCATCCGCTTTACATGATAATTGGTATGTAGAGGTTTTCGGATACGGTGAGTTTTCATGACTTATCTACTCTGTTCTATCTTGAACATCAGAGGGCGCTGAAGTACAAATATTTTAAAAAACGTCAAAAACCTCCTAAGTTGCTTATACGATTTGCATGAAAGTTGGCTTAAAGAGGTTTTCGGAAACGGTGAGTTTTTATGACTTATAAACGAAGTTCTATCTTGAACACCAGAAGGCGCTGCAGTACAAATATTGTAAAAAAGTCTAAAACCGTTCATCCGATTTGCATGAAACTTTGCATGTAGAGGTTTTCGGACATGCTGAGTTTTTTTGACTTATCTACTCTTCTCTCTATCGAACACCAGAGGGCGCTGTAGTACAAATATTTGGAAAAACCTCGAAAAACTCCTAAGCCGTGCATCTGAGTTGCATCAAAATTGGAAAATAGGGGTTTTCTGATACGGTGAGTTTTTTGGACTTATCTTTTTTGTGCTATCTTGAAAGCCAGAGGTCGCTTTTGTACAAATATTAGGACAACGTGAAAAACTTCAAAACTGCTCATCCGATTTGTATGAAAAATTGTAAATAGCGATTTTCGAGTACGGCAAGGGTTCTGGTGCCATCTTTTTTGCTCTTTCTCGAAACTAGAGGGCGCTGTTGTCCAATTTGTACGTGTGTATGTCATTAAACTGTTTCTTAACGACTGCACTGATTTTGATGAAATTTTGTGTGTGTGTTTGAGTGAATCCCTGGATGGTTCAGATTCACAATTGGACTCGGTAGGTGGAGCTGCGATCGTGTTTAAGGCATTTTGTTTTTATAGATTATCTCCGAAACCGTTCCTCCGATTTGCATGAAATTTTGCATGTAGAGGTTTTCGGATACGGTGAGTTTTTATGACTTATCTACTCTGTTCTATCTTGAACACCAGAGGGCGCTGTGTACAAATATTTTAAAAAACGTCGACAAATTTCAAAGCTATTTATCCAATTTTAGTGAAAATTGGTATATAGGGGTTTTCAAACACGATGACTGTTTGGGACTTATCTTTTTTGTACTATCTTGAACACCAGAGGGCGCTGTTGTACAAATATCTTAAGAAATCGTTAAATAGTAGAAAGCCGCTCATCCGATTTGGATGAAAAACTTTTATTAAAGGATTTTCGTGTGCATGTTATTACACTGTTGCACCGATTTTGATGGCATTTTTTGTGTGTGTTCAAGTGGATCCCTGGATGGTTCAGATTTGTAAGTGGACTCGGTAGGTGGCGCTGTGATCGGGTTCCACGAATTTTGTTATTATAGCTTATCTCCGAAACTATTCATCCGATTTACATGAAAATTTGTATTTAGGGGTTTTCGGGTACGGTAGTTTTTATGGCTTATCTATTTTGTTCTATATTGAACATCATAGGGCACTGCAATACAAATGTTTTAAAAATATCGAAAAACTCCTAGCTGTACATCCGATTTGCGTGAAAATTTTTAAAATAGGAGTTTTCGGATACTGTGGTTATTTTGGACCTTTTTTTTCTGCGTTATCATAAACACCAGATGGTGCTGTAGTACAAATCGCTTAAGAAATCGTAAAACACTCATAAACCGCTCATCCGATTTAGATAAAAATATCGTATATCGGATATATAGCATTTGATTATTGAGTATGGAAAGGGCTTTGGCGTTATTTTCTTATTCTATCTCGAAAACCAGAGGGCGCTGTTGTACAAATACTGCAAAAAACTCAAAACAACTCATCCGATAGGTATGATTTTTATAAGAGGTTTTCGGGCGCGGTGAGTCTTTTGGCGCTTTGTATTTTGCTCTATCTTGAACCCCAGAGGGCGCTGTACTACAAAATACAGTAAGGCGTAGCAAAGCGTGGAGTGTGATAGCATCTTCGTTTAAATCTTGACGTGTATTTATATACCACTTTCTTTTTTCGCAAATCAGGACAGCTGATGCCAAATTCTGTGGTATTTGAGTACGCATTAACACATTCGCAAGTCAGTTGCGTCGTAAGTTGGCGTTGTTATGATATTTAAATTTATATTTTCAATGCTTATTTAATTTTTGTCCAGTTTCCTCGCGAATTGCCAAAAATTCATTTTTGCTCTGTTTTTTTTCAAAAATGTGCAATCTATCGAAGACAACATAAGACTTGTAAATATATTTTTGCAAGCGATCGGCGGCATGCACACACAAATCACGATTTCCTCAACTTTTCCTCATAATTTTCAAATATAGAAAAATATACAGAAGCTACATTTTGCTCATTTCGCCGAAGTTACCAGTTTGAAAGATGCACACAAAATTCCTTCTAAAGGTTGTGAAAAATTTTTTCAAATAGACAAATGAAATCGAAAAATATTTATACAACTCCCGAGTTAAGCCGGGTATTCAGCTAGTATATAATAATATGTTTAAATAAATTATCAAATATGACCAAGAAATTAAGAGGAAAGTATTTTTAAAATTTTTTTTTACTTTGTAGTGATTTTGTAGTGGGTAGTTTTTTTTTTAAAAAAGTTTTTATTTCATTTCGAAAGATGTAAAGTCTGATGATGCTGCCGTGCAATCAACCCAACCAAACAGTCAATCTTTGTGGATTGTGGTTGCTCCAATAAAGACAATTTTGCTTGATGACATAGCCGCTGAGCCAGAAATGGTCCTCGTTCGTGGAGATGATTTTTTGGCCAAAATCCGAATCTTCGGTGAACATTTTTAGTACCCAATTACCGTTGTCTATGGTCATCCGGCTTCAATTCTTGCGTCAGCACAATCTTTTATGGATGTAAGCACAAATCCAATCGCTAAATATACTTCGTTGACTCTCTGGTGATGCACCCAATTCAGCTGATCAGCGCCTAATCGACATTTCTGTACCTTATTCGGCATTGGCTGCTACAGTGCATAGTGGCGACATTTCTAAAAAGTGGTTGCGAAAATCAATTTTGGTGTGGTGGAAATTCGCAAATCTAATGATGCGAATGTAAAATTTTGACTTATTCGGAGAAATCGTTCGCTTTGTAGAGCTAGTGATGGTTTTTTCTTATTTTTATTTTTTTTTTTTTTTTTAGTTCAAGATGAGGTTCAAATTTGTCTGCAAGTTTTGAAAGAAAAGTTATTTCTTTTGCATATAAATATGACATAAGCGGTCTTTGTTCTATCAACTTACACTAAAAAGAAGTGATTTTTTCGCAAAAGTTTAAGTTCCGACCAAAAAACTAAATTTTTTGACACAATTTTAAACACAATGCAAACAATTTTATTGTCGGAAAAATGAGTTATAACGATTTATTTTTTAAACCTGTGACTTTTTTCATGCTCTTGCAGTTGAACTTGCATTGCGCGTGTTCTGGCATTTTTGATGATATATGGCATTTCATAATAACTAAAAGGATTGCAGTATTTGGATTATTATTATTATTTTAAACACACAAATATCATAATATAGCAATCAACATTGTAAACTTTTTTCTTGTTATGCCAATGTCAATTTATAGGGTGCCACCAATATATTCCTGAAGTTCACATTTTTTATTAGGCAATAAGTGAAGATATTCTAATAATGATATACGCTGCAGATAAAAAATAAAGGTAAAGGAGTTTTATATTCTAGGCTTTTTTTATACAGGTTATAATTCTACAGGGAAAAAAAAACTTAACAACTCGACACCTAGTGAGTTAGTACGTTGTTCGTATTCGGCGCAATAAGAATATTATGCTTTTTTTAACAAGCAGAAAAACTTAAATAATATTTCACTTACCTAAGCGAGGTAGTTTAAAAAGTTATATTTTGTGTAATTGGGGTAAATTCGATGCTTTCTTCCAACTTATAAAAATGAAAAGAAATATATGCATTTAGATGGTATAAATAGTAATATTCTATCAGTACTTCAAGAAACTACAAACAGAACGTTTCAGTTTGTTCTATAAAGAAGCACCTGCAAAAATGGCTATTTGAAATTATATTTTTATGAAATATTCATACATAATATTTCAGTTTGCGAAGGAATCTCCGGAACTGATAGCAAGCACAGTTAAAAATATAAAAGAACAAATTGCTGTTATTAAACCAGCCTACTACAAAATTAATGACGAAGCTACTATCACCATAGAACATAAATTTTTCCACTCTTCCACGAATTGGCAAAAGTTTTGATGAAAACACTGCAAATAACAAACAAACAAGCTGCGAGAAAAAAATAATTCAGGAAGAATTCCGCAACAAACTTAGAATAAGAGTTCACTAACCGCTACAAGGATTTGGGAATACGAATGATGGAAACACAGCTAGGACATTGCTCGATAGAAATGAGATAACCATAGAGATAACAGGTGCTGACGTTATCTATCAAGTTATCCTGAATGTCTTGAACTGCAACGAAAACGTAAGCCCAGAAAAGTATGGGATATATGCATAAAAATATCCTAAAAAAATGTTCACACCTGCACTGCATTAAGTCCTGGCGCACGGTAGACATCATAGAATATCAGTCGTTACCTATTGCAGAATTGTCCGAAGAAGCACACGAGTCCAAAAAAAGGACTATATAAAATACAGATATCTGAATTCCTGCAATATTTGTTGAAAACGGCAAAACAAGGATCTCTTCAATATATTAGCCGCATCATCAGATCCGAAGACTTCATCATTAAGGTATGTTCGAACTCAAAAAGAGTTGAAAAAATATATTCCCCGGAAATGTTAGACGATAAGTATATAAATATCGATGAATGTTTCCAAAAAATTTAGGTTATGCTTTTAAATTCATTTTTAAAAATTTAGGCTTTGCCTTTAAATTCAGGTTCTCATGTAAAACTGCATGTTTTAATAAATTTTTTTTCGAAACTTTTTTTCTAAAAATCCATTATTGTTCTTTGTGTTTTTGATGAATTACTTAGCTGTGGCGACATGTTATAACTTCGTTAACTTCGATGTTCGACAATTTGTCGAAAATTGCTATGTTGTAACATATTCGACAGGTAATAATTTTGATAAAATATCGGTTTGTTTTATTTTTCAGACAATTTTGTTATTTATTTTTTTTTTGGTATTTTATACTTCGATATTCGCTTAAAAAGTGAAGTTATAACATGAAGCCACTAGAAAACGGGGAAGTACATTGTTTTATGATTAGAAAAGTTTTTAAGTTTTTTTTGGGGTTTTCCCATTCGCCATTCGCTATTAATCCGTTCTCTGATACAGTAGCGCACTTAAGTTTTTGTGACTTGTAAATATATCAGGTTGGAAAAGGGAATTTTTGTTTTTAAGATAGCAGGTAAGACTTTACATTTTCATTTTTTACACACATGAATATTGACGGCGGATAAACAAATTTGCATTAAAAATTTTCAAAAGTTCTTGAGTTTATCTTAAAAAACGGAAAATCCTTTTTCCGATTCCGGGCGAAAAGAATTACTAATGATAACCTTTATTAAGTAAATATATATTTTTAGTTATTTTAAAAATTTTTGATAAGGTCAAAAAGAAGTTCTGTGATCTGTCATATAACGTAAAACATAGAAAACTTAAGTTTTTTAAAGTTCCAACAAACGAAATAAAAAGTCTAAAAAATGAAATAAAAGTAATGTGCCAATTCTTAAAAACAAATTTTTGATTTATGTTCAAAAGTTTCTTTATCGTTTGCCATTGCCATTGAATACAAATTTTATATTAAAAATTCAGAACACAAAAAAGCTAACCACAAACCAATGGGCAATGATAATTTACTAAAAACAAAGCTTTAAACAGTGATTTATTTCATTGTAAATATGTACATTTGTCCTAAATTATCCTATTTTTCCTACAAATAACTCCCTTTCTTATTATTTGTCCCAAATTTACAAATAAGACAGAAAAGTGGCAATGCTAAAATAGATTTTGACATTCCAGGTCGGTGCGGTGAATCTCCATACCCTACCTTATAAATGTATTATGGGTGCGACATTGATACAATAATAAGGTATGGTAAGGAGACTCCCCACACCGACCTGGAATGTCAAAATTATTAAATACTGTGCTGCCGTATCTTATAAAATACCCACGAAAAATCTGTGATTGTTCTTTGTATTTTTGATGAATGTCTTAGCTGTGGCGACATGTTATAACTTCGTTAACTTCGATCTTCGTCAATTCGTCAAAAATTGGAATGTGTAACACATTCGACGCGATAATTTTGATAAAATATCGCTTTGTTTCCTTTTTTCAGACAATTTTTTTATTATTTTTTAATGCTCTCTATACTTTAATATTGATATTTTGCTTCGACGTTCGCTTCGAAAGTGAAGTTATTAAATGTAGCCACTGGCAATCGGAAATGAACATTATTTTATTATTACAAAAGTTTTAAAGTTTTTTGGGGTTTTTTCTTTTCGCCATTTGCCCATAGGCCATTCGCTATAAAATCTTTATGATACTGCACTGCTGTATTTCAGTTCAAGTAATTTGTAATTTGTGAACATATTTAGTAAATATATATTAATAGTTAATTTAAAAATTTTTAGTAATGTCACAAAAACAAGTTCTGCCATCTTTCATACAACCAGCAGATTAAATAAAATGATTAAAAAGATTAAATAAAAGCTATGTGTTAATTTTCAAACTAATTTTTGATTTATGTTCAACAGTTTCTCCGTCAAACGGCAATAAAAAATTATGTATTGCATTTATAGTGGACATTAGAATAAAAATTTTAAATAAGAAATAAAGAACACAAAAACTAAACTAAAACTAATATGCAATAATTTACTGAAAACAAAGCTTTATAATCACAAAACAGCGATTTATTTCATTGTAAATACATTTGTCCGAATTTATCTTATTTATCCTACAAATAATTTCCTTTCTTATTATTTGTCCCAAATTTATCAATAATACAGAAAAGTGGCAATGCTAAAACACGTTTTGACATTCGAGGTCGGTGTGGTGAATCTCCTTACCCTACCTTATTATTGTATCATGCACTGAAGCTCTAATTATTATTATTATTATTATTATTATTCTTTATTCTTATAAAAACGAAAAAGTTTACATTGATTTTAGCAAAATCTTAGAATAATTATAAGAATAGTTTTTGACATTTTGTATATTTGTGTAAAAAATAGTGTTAAATGTCACTTCAAAGAAAATATAATTCAAAATTAAGTAATTTAAATTAAATTATAATTAAATAAATATAAACTGTGACGTGTTGTGGGGTGAAAAGATATAATAATTAACATACTACAAACATTACGTACTAAAAATAAAAACAATGCAAAAAATAGACAAAAAAAAAACAAAATTTAAGTTAATATAAGTTGAGTTTCACAAGAATAAAGTACATTTATCAATATTAAAAAGTATTTAAAAAGAAGTACAAGGGAAAAATTATCTAATGGAGTGCAACAAAACTTCGATTTGAGTGTGATCTAGATTAAGTAGCCACAATTTAATTTTTTTTAAAAAAGCAAAAACATTTCTTTGTATTTGTATGTGCGCCGGGAGTTTATTAAATAATCTACAGGATAAAATGGAGTAGAAATTCTTATAGTGAGTAGTGCGAAATGAGGGTACAAATGTGGCTAAGCCTGCATTTCTCCTTAAGTTATAGATACCAGATGTGGGTGATTGCAAATAACCACTCCTTATAAAAAATATTTTAAGGACTTTGTAATAATACAAGTGTCTTACAGGTAAAATCATCGAACGTCTAAATAGGCTTATTGATGAAGCAAAGCGATTAGTATTGAACATTGAAAGGACGAATTTTTTGCAGATAAGCACATTTTAGAGTGAAATATGCCATAGTAAATTTTAGTTAATAAATTCAAAGGGCAAATTTGCCTTAAGCGGTAGAAACATCTGACTGTCCATAGAAGGTATTTTTTCAATATCGAGGTATGTTCCGTCCAGTTCAGATGTTGGTCCACCGTCACACCAAGGTATTTATAGCTTTGAACCCTTTCAACCGTAAAGCACTTTGAACTACATGGGGTCCTGCAATCGTAAGTTCTATTGGGGCTTTGTGCCGTGCATCTTGTAATGCTATATCGACGGCAATCATGTCCATGGAAAATTATGTCGATGTCAGGATACACTATTCCACATAAGCTGAAATACATTAGTTTTGTTTTACTACTTACGATAAGTCTATGTTGCGCGAACCAAACTCTTAACACATGAACATCGTGGTTAATATCAGCAACCATGTTTAAGGGACTAACTGATGTATAACCAATCGCAAGATCATCCGCAAAAGCTGTAATTTTTCCTACGAGTTGTTGGGAAAAAATAGAGTTTATATACACTAGAAATAGCACAGGGCCAAGGACTGAGCCCTGTGGAACTCCTAATGCAATTATTTGTGGGTCACTCAATACATTACAAATTTTTACTCTTTGAGTTCTACATGATAAATAGGATTTAAACCAATTATAAATAAAGCCGCGGAAGCCCACATTATGCAATTTATTCAATAAAATGTTATGATCAACCATGTCAAACGCTTTTGTTATATCAACAAAAAGCCCAGCGCAATTATTTTTACTGTCGAGTCCTTTGTACATTGAGGTACAGAATTCGAGGAGCGCGTCCTCCGTAGAGAGACCTGTTCTGAAACCGTACTGGCATGAACTAAAAAACTTTTGCTTTTGCAGAAAGCTTAGTACCCTCGCCTTAATTGCTTTTTCAAAAATTTTCGAAATGGAAGATAAAAGAGAAATTGGCCTGTAATTATTTAGATCCTTCCTGCTGCCTTTTTTAAAAAGAGGAATAACCATTGAGTTCTTAAGAATATCAGGAAAAGTTCCATTCAAAACACTAAGGTTAAAAATATGCTTTAAAATATCAACAATATTAAGTGCAACATTTTTCAAAATATTATTAGAAATTCCGTCTAATCCAGACGAACCAGAATTGCTCAAGGATTTAATAATTTTTAGAATTTCGAATCCAGATATATTTTCAAAGTAAAAGCTGCCGTTTGAAACACAATCCATAGGATATGAAGTGTGTGCACAAGCGACATCCGGAAAATAATTATCTCCAACAGAGGCAAAGTGGTTATTAAATTCGTTCGAGACTACTTTGAAATCCGTTATGTTGTTACTTCCATTATTAATAACAATCGGCTCAAAACAATTAGTTTCATCTCGATTTAAAATTCTGTTCACAACTTTCCATTCTTTTTTGGGATCTCCTTGCGCCATGTCAAGCTGCTGTCGAAAAAAATTACTCCTATAAGCTTTTATTTCTGTGTTAAGGTTTTTACATAGACTTTTGTAACGCTTCTTAAGTCCGAGGTTAAACGGATGTTTCTTACACTTTTTACCTAGTTTATTTTTAATCCTGATTTTTTGAAGAATACGACGACTAATCCATGGTTTCAAGTGTTTTTCAGACCTTTTTAATATTATAGTAGAACTGGAACGATTG
Source organism: Coremacera marginata (assembly GCA_914767935.1). Classification (NCBI taxonomy): domain Eukaryota; kingdom Metazoa; phylum Arthropoda; class Insecta; order Diptera; family Sciomyzidae; genus Coremacera; species Coremacera marginata. The sequence goes on along the minus strand of OU612046.1, from coordinate 70,393,595 downwards.
ATATGTTCATTAAATATATTTAAAAAAGAACTAAACGCATTAGATACATTTTGTTCTGCATAAACTGAATCCCAGCTTTCTAAGCGGAGGGCACTGTTAAGTTTCAAAAAATTTATTTTAGGAGTTCTTATTGGAGGTGTTAGTTTCTCACAAGCTTGATAATCAAGACTGACTAGAATACCCGTCAGGCAATGGTCAGTTATGCGGAGGTCCAAGTTTACACCAAAAGAATGGTTAAAAGATATTTTATCGAACCTGCCAAAAACATGATCGAGACAAGTACCTGACGAAGGTCTGGTCGGCTCATTAACAAATGAAATAAGTCCATGTACAGCTATAAGTGTTTGGTAAGAATCTGATGCGGGGTTGGTAGATAAAATATCAAAATTAAAATCGCCTAATATGATAAGATTACCCGAATGCTCATTATCTACGTAAGGTGCAAATTCATCCAAAAACAATTGAAAAGGATGCGAATGAAATCTGTATACACAAATAAAGTTAAAAGTTTCAGTATATATACCGCAAGACACTTTTATCAGATCTGCGCTAGTCAGATTGCAATGCGATACATGGCAATCATATACATCACGTACAAAAACACCTACTCCACTGGAAGAATACGAGTCATTAGTATTCGCGTAGAATTTATAACCAGGAATGTTAAAGTCATCCACTTCAAAAGAATAAATCCATATTTCAGAAACAAATATGATATCTGGCAAGTATTTCAGAATTTGAAGATTGCAAAGAAATAAATCAAAGTTTTGTCGCAGACTCCTTATGTTTTGATGAACAACTAATAATTTTTCTTGGCTCAAATCAGGTAAGTCTTCCAAATCGCTGATAGTATTAATGGCAGGGTTGTTTTTTGTAAGATCTATGTAATTTTCAATCATTTTGTATTAGATGCAACAATTTAGATGCAAGATAACAAGGTTTAAATGTAATCTAAGTCTTCGAATGATCTTACAACAACAACCCTTCCATTATCATCTTTTTTCATAAAAAATTTTGAGTTGCTAAACCTTGAAGTGTCTTTGTTTTTGTACTTTCTTAGCAGACATAAACAAGGCTTTGTTGTAACCGGTGAAACTATCGTTTATGTAGATATTATTTTTAGGACCTTCTGCAAACAATGATGTGTTTAGCTTCTTGAAAGCTTTTTTTTTGTTTCTCATTACTTCTTTTTTAAATTCATACGACGAAAGATGAACACAAAGAATATCTCTTTGAGCTACATTTGTGTTTCCAGCTCCGCTCTTTTTTACAATTTTTTTTACCAAACATTTCTGAACTTGCTCAGTAGAAACAGAGATGTTCAGCGCTTCACCAAGAATTTTGTCTACGCATGCCTTAGCATTATTGTTATTTAAGTCTGGTATACCAACAATTTCAATGACGTTCTCCAACTGCTTTTGTTCACTCCAGTTTAACTTACGCTCAAGACGTGCCACATTACTTCTCAAAGATTCATTTTCTTGCCTTAACTGACTAAGAGTACTTAGAAAGTCGCTGTTAACTTTTCTTAAATTGATGATTTCTTCATATAGCATTTGAAGAGTAATTGAGTTATCGTTTACAAGAGAAACTAGTTATAGTTAGAAACCGTTATTGCTTACGATATCAACTGGATGCTGTTGAAAGTCAAGAAGATCATCATCACCTTTCCAGTTCAAACAAGAGGACGGCTGTGCGCTCTGCTCCAATGCGGTTGTTTGCTGTAGTTCTACATTCCCTTGTCCCTCTCTCATTTTCTCAGGTTTACTCAGACTCATCGAAGATTTTAGCTCGCTTTGCGTGGGAGTAGCTCGTTGCTGGCTTGTTGTTTCTGCACTCTGCTGTTGTTCTGAACCTCTCCATGTCACTGTTGCAGTCTGCTGTCTTTGACTGGATGTGTTTTGGTGTTTAGTTTTTTTTGGTATTACTTGTGGTTGAATGATCTCAGCTGCAACAGGAGCCGAATAAGCAGGTTGTTGCAGCGACTTGCGCCGCATAGCACCACATTTGTCGCACCGATACGGTTTTTTATTAACTTTTTATAAAATCTAAGTCGACCGAAGTAATATTAACGCAGTTGCAATGAAAAAAACAATTGCAATCAGAACAGACGATTTTTTTAACGTCGTTTCGCTCTATTTTTTCTTTACAAACCGGACAGTTCATCTTTGTTTTTATTTATAGTTTAGTGGTTAAGTTTTTTTTGTTAGTTTAACTTAGTAACAAGATCAAAAGGCAAATTTGTGTATTAAATCAAAGCGCGCACCCCACGACACTCTGTTTAAGTCGAACGCCGAAGAAAGAATGACGACTGACCTCACGACAAAAAGCGTACTTATAACCAGTGTTGTGATGTAATATACTAGTAATATATTACTAATAGATATTACTTTTCCCCTAATTGACAGCGTAAATAGTAACACCCAGTTATATTATTAATATTTTGCTAGTTACTTAATACATGATTCTTTGTTGTAGTTTTCTTATAATTAATCAATGCTTACAATTTATCTTTTGTATCTCATGATCAAAACCTATTCGTTTATGGTTTAACTTATGTTTCACTTTTATGTCGTTCGTAAAAAAACAAATAAATTAACTTGTGAAGCTTATGTTATGTCTGTTATGTTATGTTAAAGTTATGTTACAAAAGTGACAACTTTCAAACTAACGAGCCCGGTGTGAACACTCCTATTACTACTTTTGTTTGCAGTCGTTCGTAAGCAAATAAAAAATAGAGTGGAGGCTTTTTTCAAAAGCTGCTACTTTTAAGATATAAAACATATCTTAAATTGAATTAACCCCTTGATTTCGGATAATGAAAAAGTACACTAACGATGAGCAAGATAAAAGAAGCAATAAATTTTTGTATGGAAAATAGTATTTCTTCTCGTGTCTTGATAATCGTTGGTGTGCTTTTATGATACAAAATTAAGTGGTTAGGCTCTTTTTTAGAATAGATAACTTATATTTTTAAGAACTCTGCTTTAAATCAATGAACATAAATAACATGTAAAATGCATACAAAAACATATAAGAGTAGACCGTATCGAAAAAATAAATTCCGCGGCACACCAGCTAATCTAAAGCATTATTGAAAGAAAGTTTCGAAAATGTTTTTTTTTGGCCGAACGTTGGGGTCGCGAATCGACATATTTCTTTATTACTCGGTATTAACCATCCGATCTTAAATAGACCTATTTTTTGTTATAGAACTCATTGGCCGTAGTTGACCCCTTATAGTACTGACGCACGGTACCTCAGTTCGTCACAAAGTCTATATCCCCTCTCACCCTGATGTCACGACACACTTTTAGTTTTTTAAATTTTTTGAATTTTTTTCTATAATTTAGCAGTTTGTTATGAAAAAAACATAGAGAGCACGTTATCTATTCTGTATTATTATTACGCAAGCACATTTTTTTTTGATGCCTATCAAATCTATACTGTAAACGCGATTTCCATAAATAGGGTAGCAATTGAAAAGTCATGCTCTGTAGATGTGCAATAAGATCTTATTTTTTCTTAAATATTGTGTATTTTTTAAAGAAAGCTGAAACAATTTTCTATGAAACCAACTTACTTACTTACTTAGGTGGCCGTGACAACCCGTGTCCGGATTTCGACCGACCTCATCAGCTCTCGCCAGGCGCCTCTGCTTTGCGCGCGCCTTCTCCAATCGGATACACCAAGTGCGGTTAGGGCTTCCTCAGCCTGGTCCATCCATCGGAGGCATGGTCTCCCTCGTCGTCGTTGACCAGCGACCCTCGCTTCGAGCACCTTTTTCGCTGGAGCTTCGTCGTCCATACGATGGACATGACCCAGCCAGCGTAGTCGCTGCACAGTTATACGCCGAACTACGTCAATGTCTCCGTAGAGCTCATACAGCTCGTGGTTCATTCGGATGCGATAGTCATCGCCGACTCGAACAGGACCGAAGATTTTGCGAAGAACTTTTCTCTCGAACACCCCCAGAGCGGCTGCGTCAGTTTGCGAAACTACCCATGCCTCAGCGCCATAAAGCAGCACAGGTACAACGAGCGTCTTGTAGAGTGTTAGTTTTGACGATCGAGAGAGGGCTCTGGAACTTAGTTGCTTACTGAGCCCGTAGTAGCACCTATTAGCAATTATTGTTCTTCGCTTTATCTCTAGGCTGATTTCGTTGTTAGTATTAATGGCGGTGCCAAGGTATACAAACTCCTTGACTACTTCAAAGTTATAGCTGCCGGATGAAACGTGGGAGTCTAAACGCCGAGCTCCCTTGTTTGTAGACAGCATATACTTTGTTTTACCCTCATTTATCGTCAAACCCACTTTGGCTGATTCCTTTTCGATAGCGGCGAAAGCAGCGGTAACATCTCTCTTGGTTCTGCCAACAATATCAATATCATCAGCGTAAGCAAGGAGCTGGACACCTTTATAGAAAATGGTGCCATTACGATGCACACCGGCCTTTCGTACGATCCCCTCCATGATGATGTTGAAGAGATCGCAAGACAGTGGATCGCCTTGCCTGAAACCTCTTTCGGTATTGAAGGTTTCGGAGAGGTCATTTCCTACCTTGACGGAGCTGCGTGTGTTGCTCAACGTCATTCTGCAAAGTCTAATCAACTTTGCAGGTATACCGAACTCAGACATTGTTGCGTATAGGCAATCCCTTCTCGGGCTATCGAACGCAGCTTTAAAGTCGGCAAAGAGATGGTGTGTGTCAATTTGATTTTCGTGGGTTTTCTCCAGGATTTGTCGTAGCGTGAAAATCTGGTCTATGGTAGACTTACCAGGTCGAAAGCCACACTGATAAGGTCCAATCAGTGTTTTTGTAATTGGCTTTAATCTTTCACACAGTACGCTTGAGAGAACCTTATATGCGATGGAAATAAGACTGATACCTCTATAACTTGCGCAGATTGTAGGGTCTCCTTTCTTAAGTATTGGGCACAGTACACTGAGGTTCCAATCGTCGGGCATGCTTTCTGCTAGCCATATTTTGCTGATGAGCTGATGCATGCGCCTTATCAATTCATCGCCGCCGGTTTTAAACAATTCAGCTGACAGGCCGTCAGCACCCGCTGCTTTATTGTTTTTGAGTCGTTGGATAGCAACTCGAACCTCTTCATGGCTAGGTGGTGATACTTCCACTGCGTCATCGTCGATTGGTGGCACTGCACTGTGCTCTCGATGGGCGGCATTGGTGGAATCGTCGCCATTAAGTAAATTGGAGAAGTGCTGTCTCCACAATCTAAGCACACACTGTGTATCCGTATTCAGATCTCCATTTTCGTCTCTACAAGTGGATGCTCCGGGCTTGAAACCTTGGGTTAGACGCTTAACCTGTTGATAGAATTTTCGTGCATCCTTCTTGCCCTGGTATACCTCTAGTTCCTCACGCTCACGCTTTTCCTGCTCTCTTTTCTTGCGTCTGAAAAGGCACCTCTCTTCCTTCCTCTTTTCGCGGTAGTTTTCTCGCACGGCTCGCGTTGCAGCTGACTGCAGCGTTTTTCTATAAGCGGCGTTTTTTACTGCAGTCGCAATGCGACACTCCTGATCATACCATTGGTTCCGAGGTTGCGGGCGCCGGAAACCAATGACTTCTTCAGCGGCAGCGCGCATGGAGTGGGATATATGCGCCCAAAGTCCGCCGGCGTCGTCGAGTCCAGAGGTTGGTCGGTTGAGCTTAACCGAGAGTTGAGCGGAGTAGGCTTCGGCAGTCCGTTGTAATTGCAGCTTAGCGACATCTAGCTTTCGTTGCATTCCTGTGCGTATGTTCTTGGCATTGCATAATCGCATGCGGATCTTGGCTGCAACAAGATAATGGTCGGAGTCAATGTTGACCCCCCGAAATGTACGCACATCAAGAACACTAGAGGCATGCCTTCCGTCGATTACAACATGATCAATTTGGTTTCGCGTTTTTTGATCCGGGGACAGCCAGGTGGCCTTGCGGATGTCGAGGTGCTTAAATCTGGTGCTACTAACTACCATGTTTCGTGCCGCGGCGAAGTCGATCAGTCTTAGACCGTTGTTTGTGGAGGTCTCGTGAAGACTGAACTGACCGACAGTGGGGCCAAAGATGCCTTCCCTTCCGACTTTCGCATTAAAATCGCCGAGGACTATTTTCACGTCATGGACCGGAAGGTGGTCATATACGTCCTCAAGACTAGCGTAGAAAGCGTCCTTGACGGCTTCGTCGTTTTCCTCCGTCGGGGCGTGCGCGCAAATAAGGCTTATGTAGAAAAATTTTGCCTTGATGCGGATCGTGGCCAATCTTTCGTTCACAGGTGTGAACCGGGAAACAAGGTGGCGTAGTTTCCGGCTAACGACGAATCCACATCCGAATTCGCGCTTCTCCGCATGGCAGCTGAAGTAGATATCGCAGTGTGCTTGTTTAGAGCAGCCTTGCCCTTTCCATCGCATTTCCTGGATGGCGGTGATGTCAGATTGTATTGTTTTGAGGGCTTCCGCCAGTTGGATAATGGCACCTTCCCTATAAAGAGTTCGGACATTCCAGGTGCATATCCGTAAATCATTGTTCGTTTGCGGTGGTCGTCAACGTAATTGGGGTTCTTATCCGAGGCTGGTTTAGTTTTCATTGGGCAGTAGTAATGTGGCGGGACCCAAACCCTGCGCACATTCCATGAAACCAACTAGATTTTTGTAAAATGTCTGAAAGTATGCGATAGATTATTATTATAATGTTATGATAAGTTATAACTGGGCTACTTAACAGTTCAACAGAAACGTAGAAAGTTTGTATGAAATTGGTTCCAGCGAACTAATAATCCATAATATGAAAACAAAACTACCTATCAGTAGATATTTTATATTTGAGAGTTTTAACGCCAGACGGGATTACTAGTATTTATGATTAGTTTTATTTTTATGGAAATATTATGGAAATTTCACGTCATTCTATTATGTTTGACCAACAATTTTATGAAAAATTTGACCATGTGAACAGAGCTCAACACAAATTAAAGCTTTTCTGACGTTAACAAGAACACCAACGTTATACACTCTAAATTATTTGTTGAAATTTTTTTCGAATTTTTTAGCTGTTGTCTAATATTAATACCTTTTTGTCACATTGTAAAGAAACAGTAATTGGTTAATTTTTAACAAAAAATTATGCAAAATTGAAATATACGTCAAAAAATGCTTAAATTGCAACGCAAACGTGTGTAATGGTGAACACAAGGTATGTAAAAATTTCAAATAAAAAGGAAACTGTTAAATTTTAAACAAAAAATTATGCAAAATTAAAATATAAATAAAAAGTGCTTAGTTTGATTAATCACTTATATGAAGTTTAGTATACGTTTAATAATATATATAAGTTTAATATAATAAAAACAAGGGTTAAGGGTAGATAGTTTCTTTTGTTTGGGGAAGGTGTGCTAATAGTCGGCAACACTTTATCGACTGTAAGTACATACATTTACACACGCCCTCTTTTACATACTTTTTTGTTCATTATTCAATAATAATTGTTGAATTTAAGAACTTGTGTAAAACTAAGCATTATCGTCGTAAAATTCAACAAAAATAATTTAGAATGTACATTATGGGCCCAATCGCTGTACTGTCGGATTTTTCGGTCGACGAAAATCATGATTTCCAACGTAAAAGAAAATGTAATCGAGGTAACCGACGTAATCGAGAAAATGTAATCTCTCATTTTCGATATTTAATCAGAATTTCGAAGCAAGCTAAAATGTAGTAGGGGTAAGGGTAAATTAAATGGTATTTTCACATTATATAACGTTTTTAAGTCAATGATTTAATCAGCTCTATCACGAATAATTTTGAACGCGGAATCAGAAAAGGGAGTTTTCTTTTTAAAGAAAGCATATTCATTTCTTACTCTCATGAATATTGACGGGTAACGAACAAAATTGCATTAAAAATTTCCAAAAAGTTCTGGAGCTTTATCTATGCTCCGCCTAGGAGCTCGAGGAAACGATGATGATCTGAAAAATGGAAACTCCCTTTTCCGATTCCGCATGAAAAAGTATTCGTTTATAGGGCGGAATGTATCTTTGCTACAAATTTATAAAAAAAAACTTCTACACGGACGGACATGTGAAATAGCCAGAAAGAACAAAACAGGTGCCTTGCTGAACTTTGAAAAGTTCGAGCTTAATAAAGAACTTTCAGAAGCAAAGCTGGAGCAATGTAATTAGCAATGTAATAAGTAATTTGACAGATAAATTCTATCCGTCGGATAACTCGATTGCAATTTTTTCGACGGAAGAGTTCGAATTTCCGACGGATACCTCTATTGCTTTTTCAGCGGAAATCGGAAAAAGTCTTCCGACGAGTTCCCGTCGGTTATCGTGATTGGGCCTTATAACCATTGTGTAAATTGTTATGTTTGTTTTATGTTTTTTTATAACTCTTTGATGTTCACTTTGAACGTGAAGTTATAACAGTTGTTTTCGATGACTGCTTTAGAGTAAGAATTCACATATCAGTTCAACAAAGAAACGGTTTTTTGAAGCTGCTACAGTTGTTAAAGGTGTTTCAAATGCTTTTTATACCTTTACTCGATTTAAACATAGATTTAGCTGTCTTTGTCGGTTTGTGATCCGTTAGTTCTGTTAGGTGAGTTTTTTATTGTTAAAAAATAAAATCAATACTTACAATAAAATGAAGTTTTAGTAAAACTTATAATTTTGAAAACTAAATTGAAACATTTTTTGTGGCGTAACGCACGACCTATCTCCCTTCTCTAAGATGTCACACTTTGTCACAAATGTTTAACTCCCCCACCCCTAAGAGTGCGACGTAATTTATGAACATCCCCTAAGTTTTATGGCAGCTTCCACGCCCACTTGCTTAATCGCGCTGAAATTTTTTAAGCTTTTGGAAATGACATACTAAACGACTACGTTTGATTTTGTTAGTTTGGCTTATCTCATTTTTGAGATATTGCGCAAAATGTGTTAAGTTGTATGGCAGCTACTACGCCCACTTTTCCTTCGTGCCGAAATTTTTTACGTTTTTTGGAAATCACATATTTAACGACTGCGTTGTTATCGTAGTTTATCTCCTTTCTAAGATATTGCACAAAATGTGTTTATGTTGTATGGTAGTTGCCACGCCTAATTATCCAATCGCTCTGAAATTTTTCAATCTTTTTAGAAATCACATTTTAGACGGATATGCCAAATTTTGTTACTCTAGTTTTTCTTATTTCTAAGATATAGCGCAAAATGTGTTTAAGTTGTATGACAGCTGCCACTTGCACTTATCCAATCGATGCGAAATCACATATTAAACGTCTGTGCTTAATTTTGTTGTCGTATTTTATCCTATTCCTGACATATGCTCAAAATGTGTTTAAGCTGTATGACAGCTGTCACGCTCACTTTGCCAAAATTCCTGAAATACTTTTTTTGTACTTTTCTAAACCTTAAATGTCGAAAACTACAAAAAAAAAAAAAAAAATAGAAAAAAATACTTTCCGTGTTACTTGTAAAAATCGCATCACCGTGCGATATTGCGTTCGTGATCTTGGCACGAACCAAGTCAACAACCGGAACAACAACATTAGCAGCTACAGTAGTGTTTTATACATTTTTTTTCTCATACGAGAATGTTCATTATTCTCCTTAGATTTTTCTTCTTTACGAGTATGACTTTATTAAAGAAAAAATAAAATTCCGAGTTAAATATTTCTATTCGCCATATAAATAATATTTTGGAATATATTTTGTCTTTGTTCGTTGAATATTTAAGGCTCTAGGCATACTCCAAAAAGTGAACAACAACAAATGTGCTTGAAAAAATTTGCGGAAAAGACCCCGATCAAGCTTCATTAATATAGGTTAAGTCACTTGAGAGAGAAGCACTCTTTTTTCGAACTGTCGAACTCGAACTGCTCGAACTGTCAAAGTAGCTGTTAGCTTAAAATTTTACAGATTCGTGTTTTCTTTACTTGATTTCCTTTCATCCATTCTGACAGTTCGACCGAGCTTCTCTTAAGTGACTATACCTATATTAATGAACCTTAACCCCGATAGAAACCGCGCTTGAAGACGTAATTCAAAGTCAAAACTAATATCACAAAAAAAGCGACGTTCTTTCGGAGCATTACTATACATTACTATTGTTTTCCATTTAGTAAAATTTTTTTGCACACAAAACAACTTAATAAAAGAAACACCCAAATAAAGTGGTGTACACAGCACGATTTGAATTCACAAAATAGAAGGTAGCAGAAAAGTAACAAATGCCTGCGTCGGAGCTTCAATCAAAAAATCGTGTGTGAGCAAGCGTCAATCAAAATTTTTAAAGAGAGTTAAATAGAGTAAAAAATCGCGATATACTTCAATCATTTGACTGATGTGTGAACACCTACTACACGATTCAGTGTGAGTTCATGTGATTCATGTAAAATTCAAAGTTATTGTATGCATATTTTTGGTTCCGTATTCAATGACTTATTTCACACTTTACCATCTTCTACGAAGATATACTTATATATGAGATAACTTCATCATTTAAGTTTTATTTATGAACCAAGAACATTCTGCACGTTCTTGCAACAAATTAAGAGCACTTAAAAGCAACAACAACAAAAACAAGAACAAAATTGAAGTCAATTAAAATTCGCTGATCAATTGAAAAGCGATTCAAATGCCGCAAATTAAAAGCTCCTAGCAACAAAACCAGCGAAGCAGGTGTCGCTATCTTGCTCTCTCCTTAGCGCATTGTCAGCATACCGTGCTGCACAATTAATTTTAACTTTTCTGCAATTTTTCTTCATTTATTAATTTATTCGTTTTGTTTCAGTTCTTTTTTATTTAAAATTTATCTGCTTTTTATAGAGTCGAGTTAGTTTGGGTTTTTCTTTTTCGTTTCGATTGAAGTGTTTTGTGTCGATAATTAAAGCTGACAGCAGGTTTCATAACCATCGCACTCTTTGCCACTTCACGCCTTTTATTGTCAGTTTTATTTTAGTTATTTTTTTTTTTTGCTTTCTCCGTTTTTTTTTTGTTTTCGTTTTTGTTTTGCAATCGTTGGCAAAGCAATTAAAATCAATTGCTTAAAAATGTCGCGCTTTTTCAATGCTGCGAAACGGATGCTTCGCCATTTTCGATTTCGAATTGAGTTCATTTTGTAGAACGGCATATTTGTAAGTCTGCAGATCGTTGTTGCTGTTTTGCTGCAGTCGCCATGAACGCCGGAAGTTGAATGCTTGTAAATTATTTGCGGAACTGACGGCCGAGTTACACTTTTGTCTTTTTTTTTTTTGTATTTTAAACAACAGAAAAAAACACCAACCAATATAAAAATGTGATAAATTTGAAAACAGCAGCCATTGCATTCAGCGGTTACTGTGTAGGATAAAATATTCAATGGACGCAGTGACACTTGGACCGTACGATAAAAATGCAGCACTTTGCGCCTTTTTTAATAAATATCGACGTCATCGACCTCAGTGGCAACGCAGCAGACGTTTACTTTTATTTATGCATTTTAACTGACGTTGTTGTTGTTGTCATGTTGTTTGTTTATATTTTGTTTGTCAAACAACATAAATGCATATGAACTGCATGCATGCATGTGCCAGTCAGTCAGTCAGTCAGTGTGTTTTTGTGTGCCTTCATATTTACACAACACAATCAGAATTAATTAAATTCCATGCTTTAGACAATCGCCATCTTTATTTTCAATACCACGAATTGCGGATTGCTTTTAGTTTTCATTTTAAGCAATTATATATTAAATGCTTGTCAACAATTCGGATGCAATTTAATTTGGTAAATAATGCGTTGCACGTGTTGCATGTGTCAACAATTATTAATATTCGAGTCAGAAACTAATCTGAGAGTTTGTATATGTATTCGAACAATGAGATCATACAGGGTGAGAAGACACGCCACTTTTGGAGAATGCTTGCGGTCTTTATTTGCCACGATATGGTGTGAAACATTTTATTTGATTGGTTTTTACGCAATTTTACAATGAAGATATATCGGAAAGAGTCTAAGATATGCTTTGTACATACAAGCAGAGAAATAATATGATTGCGACAATAATACTCATTTCACTCCTATACTGCCGTCATAAGGAAGAGCGAGGCATCTAGCATGAAAATAAAAAGAAATTTTTTCCTATTTTCCTTATTTGTCATCCAACCTCTTTAAGATTATAAAATAAAAATCGTGAATTTTTGGCCCCAAGTCTAAATATTTTACCCTTAATTGCCGTATGTACACAAAATTTAAGTATGATTTCAGGACAAAAAGGTATGTTGCCGTACTTTGCCTTTGTTTTTTATATGTAAATAAATATTATACTTTCGATTTTACGCTATTAATATATGGTGATAGATCTTATATATCAGTAAAATGGTTTTGATGACATTTTGATAAAAAATAAGCAATTTTATTTCTTTATAGGTGCGAAAAAGTGATGTAGATACGCCTTTTTTAATTTTTTCCAATTGTCTGAATTCGAAGAAGAAACAAGCAAAAAGTGGCAACTACAGTGTTTTATGCCACAGTTTTGGCATTATTGGTAAATTCACTAGAATAACTTTATAATTGATATTGTACTGGGCTTAACCAATCTGACAAACTAAATTTTAATTATTATTATTCCGTCTAAAATTAGGTTAATAACTTTTTTGTATCAAATCATAAGACCATCAAAAACCTGGCATGAGACTTAAAGAATATCCTAGAAGAAGTATAACACAATAAAACTGCATATTTGAATTTGGAAATTTTCCCTGAAAAATCTAAATTTGGGGTTATAAAGCATACTTATATTGACATCATAAGCATCTCTTTCATTTTTGGTTAAACTAACAAAAGCAATATTCTTTACAGTTGAAGAGTCTACTCTAGTGATGCATGATGTATCGCATACTGAGAACGTATTTTTTCTTGGTATATGTAAGATGCAGATCCACTTAGTGCCATTTTTGTATTTGCATTGGGGCATCACCCTTTTTATACGTTCGGATCAAGAATATCAGTGTCAAAAGAGCCTGGACGTGACGGATCCAGAGTTTAGCTCTATGTGGATGAGGTTCAGGGTTCGCTCGCCTCTAGTCCGAATTAAAGGAGGGAACCCACTTTTAACAAATTGGACTCGTTTTCTGATTTTATAACACACATTTTGGGGTTGTTCCCTGAAACCGAATCGTTGCAGCCGGCGATTTCGATGACCACAATTCAGCTTGGTTATGCCACTAAAACCACACAACTGAGGGACAATATGTACAGCTAGTGAAGCAGCCAAATTTTTTCGTATTCTAACCTTTACACATCTACACCTAAAGTCACGAAGTGGACTGCATGGTTTAATGATAAACCAATTTGGACTGCAACTTCAATTTGAAGTTATGTTGCGCTGACAGAAATGGTACACAAATTGTCTCATTGGGTATGCGGTCTTTCATCGCCAATGAGATGAGAAGCATCAAACCAAAAGACAACTCATGACTGAAAGAATTGCAGACAGCTCAAATTAAGAAGAATACTTTTAGAATTGGCGTTCTTATAGAAGCGATGATACTAAAATTCTTCGTATTGAGGCTAGGAATCGCTGTCATGCAATTTTACAACGCGAAAAGGTTATTCAGGAAACTGGCATTAAAGACCAGGCTTTTCTCTGCCCCATAGAAAGCAAAACCTTTTGGTCAATCGTTAAATGAGTAAAAATCAGAAACGAAGACACGTCGATTCTAACTCTTTTAATAGATGATCAAATTTTCACTGACTCGGTTGATAAAGCGAATCTATTGGCGGGACTCTTTGCACAAAGTTCCGAAATATCGGTTAGTAACCAGTCACTGCCTTATGTTGAAAATGGATCTTTTTCAATACATGAGGTGTATTTTCGAACGAGAGCAGTAAAAAAGGTCCTCGCAAATCTCAACACAAACAAATCCTCTTATTCTGATGGCACACCACCAATTGTGCTTAAAGTATGTGCTTCTACACTGGCTTAGAAGGTCACAAATGTCCAAAAAAAGGTGCAGCTACGAACCCTGGCAACTACTAACCCAATCGCGATATGCTCTACACTCTACACCAAAGTTATCGAGAGTGTAATTAACTTCATACTTAATGAAATATTTGGAGCACAACGATTCAATGAGCGTCAGTATGGTTTTCGTAGGACCCACCCTACTGGTGACCTAATGGCATTGTTTACCAAAAATAAATTAAGTTTCGTAATTAAACGTTATATTTGCCCTGAACAATATGGCTCTCAAATTTAACTCTTTTTTTCTGAGTACTGTGGGTCCTCTTTTGGACTTCGTCATCAAGTTGATGTGATTTACACAGATTTCTCCAAAGCATTTGACACAGTTTCTCATAAATTGTTACTCTTGAAATTATCAAAACGGGATTTCATTCAAACTTTTGGTATTGGATTAAGTCTTATTTGCAGGACAGGACATACTTTACAGTTTAAACAACGTAAAGTTTTTGAATGTATAGCTTCTTCAGGTTTTGCTCAGGGTAGAATCCTCGGATTCTTGTTTTTTATTCTTTTTATTAATCATATATTCGAGAGTATACTGAACTCTCGCTTTTTTAGAAAACTTTTAAGAACATTTCTTGTTCTTCTGATATGGAGGATCTGCAAGCGAACATTTCAAATCGCAAATTGCCTTGCGTTGAACTTTGCAAAATGTTTTCATGTCATATTCTCTAAACTCACATTGTAATACATACATTGACAGAACGTATGTCTGATTCCATAATTTCATAAGTCCCAACATATCACGATCTGTGCGTTATTTTCGATTCTAAATATACAACTATTGACCGTGCCAATTTTCTTATTCCTAGGGCTTTCTTTTTCTGGCCTTTATACATAGAAAGAGAACAGATTTCCCATAGTTATGTCACATAACACATAACGTCTTTAAGACTGGAAAAAAATACAAAAAAAATTTACCAGATATGCTCTGCCATCTATAAACTATCATGACCTTTTCATTTCCTTTTAGGACTTAAATCTCTAGTATCACGATGTATTCTTTCATCGCTATTATTTATACATGTATTTTTGGGTTTCTTTTAGTATTCCGATAGAACTTTTAAGAAATTCAAAACTTTTTTATTCAAAAAATTGTAAAATTAACTATGCCTGAAATGAGCCAATTATGAGAGCTTTGACTCTTTTTAATAAGTTGTGTATTCTGCACGAATTTGACCTCTATGTTCTTAAACATCTTTTTAAAAATTTAATAATATTTTTTAACATAAGCATAATATTATTATCTTTGGGTTTGCGACTGAAGCAAAATTTGTAGAAGGCGCTATTTATTTTCCCGGAGATGAATTCAACTGTTGGTAAAATCAATTGGCTGACATATATGGCAGATTCGAATTTTTAGCCGTGTAGTGTATTCAGTCCAATTAACTCTACTTGGGTTCCTGGGTGGATTAGTTACATACTGACATTATTAAAGTTAATATTAAAGAGTAGTCTGTAAGTTATTTGAAAAAAAAATCGATAGTGGAAACTCTTCCCTGATTCTATTATGGAACGTTGGGTCGTTTCCTTTATTACATAATGCCAAATCTGAAACAAGAATATATTCACAAGTAATACGGTAAAAACCGTCTGATATAAAACATTTTTACTGAGTTGTGGGCGGTAAAAGTGGACGTGACAACATATATGTGTACATAGTCACTGTCACTTGGACCCATAGCACCTGCGTAGCAAGATTTACTATCAAAACGTGTACAAGCCAGAAATAAGCATGCTCATATGAACTAAATTAGCAAATCTTAGATTTTTACGTCAAGAGCCGTCTGATATACATCATTCTTACTGATTTGTGGGCGGTAAAAGTAGGCGTGTCAGCATTTATTTATATGTAGTGACTGCCACTTGGACCCATAGTACCTGCATACCAAGATTTACTATCAAAACGTGAACATCTCAGAAATTAAAATGATTTCAGAAAAGTGGGCGTAGTAGTAGTGTGACTGCGCCCATTTTTTGTACAGTCGTCGAAAGTAACCATTTGAACAAATTTACCAAATTTTAAATTTATACGATTAAAACTGTCTGATATGATATATGGAATTTTTTTGGTTTGTGGGCGATAGAGCAAATTTGGGTTGTATGGGAGGTACCACGCCTTCTTGTCCAATCAACACCAAACTCTCAAATTGTTACTTCAGTCTCCATTTCATGAAGATTGGTTAGACGGTTTTGGACTCTTTACGTGATATACACACATACAAACATACCCGCATACATGCATTCATTTTTATATACATGCATAGATTACATTTTCTTGTTGTAATGGAAGCAAGCAACAAGATACATACATCAATTCTAAGAAAAACGGTGTCGGAAAAAAGCGTCGGTTTTGAGATCTCACTTAAGGGGGTATATGACATTGGCAGTTTATTGAAATCGAATTTAATAATTTTGTATTTTAGTAAAAATTCTTAAGCTTCTAAGAAAAAAATTTCATGAAAAAACTCCAACGGGTTCAAAAGTTACAGCCGAATTAGTGAGAGCGCATTTTTAATTTTTGCGCTACCTACGTACGGCAGCTGGTATAACTTGTTTTACTTGCTACCTGACTTTTGGTGGTTGTTATTTCGTACCTACTTGAAGGGTGAAGGGTGAAGCCCGAATTGCTAAACGATTGCAAAAAACTATAAGAAACATCACAACACAACGAAGGCATACAGTACGAAGCAGGCATGGCAGATTGAAGGTAGCCTTTTTTTCTTTGTTCACACACTTTGAACGCGTTTATCTCGTAACCATGTTTTTCGTACTGGTTGCGGCACTAGCGGGTTAATTTTTTGACGAATTTTTTTTTATTTTTTTAAACTTGATTCGCTATCGTATGACACGAGCTTTTTTTTAAAATTTTTTGTTCGATGTTTTATGAACTTTTAAAGTCAATATTTTTTTCGAAAAAACACACTCTCCAATTTGGAACATCACCAAAAATTAAAAAAAAAAAGATCGTGTCATACGATAACCAATGTTAAGATTTCAAAAAGTAATTTTTTTTCCAGATCGGACTATTTTTGCAACTCCCAGCGCTGCAACCACGAGGCCCTGTTTTTTTCTCTGCCGTCAGTTTGGATCTCTATAAAACCATGTAGGAGTGAAAAATATATTTTTTGAATTTTTTTTCTTGTAATATGTTTAATTCTCTACAATAATAAAATAAATTTTGGAAAAATGTTTGTTTTTGACTGAGTTATGAATTTTTAAAAAAGGTCTGTTTTCTCTGCCGCGAATGTCTTGTCCCACCTTAAGCAAATCACAGAACGAGGCGTAAAAATGGTTACCATTTTTGAAATCTCTGCTCTAAACTACATAGAAAAGAAAGCCTATGGAAATCAATTCTCGAGAAAAAGCCAATTTACGTACACTTGTATTATTCGATTGTTAATTATTGTGCAAATAATTTGAAGAATGTTTAAATTATCATTCATAAGCTTAGTATGCTGTAGTCGTAGAGGATTTTGGCGTAGAATCAAAATTTTTTGTGTAGAGAAAAAGCACTTAAAAAACTAAATAAATTTGTTTAATGACAAATTCAACACCAACACATACTTACTGCTTTTTTTTTTATTGTTGAATGTCAAATTTCCGCGGCAATTAAATGTACGGGCATATAAATGCCAGCGAAATTCTGACGTTGCAATTCTCTATGTCATTTAGGACATTTTAACTTTCTGTCTCGCTAGGCGGCGTTGACGACCTACTTTATTTTTGTTTATCTTAACCTTAAGCTATTTCGTTAAAAATATTAACAACTGAAACTGTGGATTTGCTTGCATTATTCCATAAATAAATGTATTTCTGAGCGTTTCACTTTAAAGCAACTTTCCAAACTCTTTTTATATAATCAATAAAAGAATAACAAATGCACCCTGTGCTTGAATCTGAGCAAGACAAATGACATCACACTAAGAAGCAGAAGTTAGAAACCGTATTTGAAGCACCTTCTTGCACTGTAATTAATATTCAAGAAAAGTGGCTGCATCTCTTCTTGATGTTGGTGGCTTTGGTTTGCCCAAAAATAACTGCATGTACCAGTATGATTGCTTTTAAGTAGGTATGTATTTGTATTATAAGCTTTTCAGAATTTATACTGGAATTTAACAAAAAGAATTATATTAAGGCAAACTATATTTATATGCATATATATAAAAAGGCAAATATTTTTATATAATACGTATATCGGTGATTCCATGTCAAAACACCCAAGTTTCTGACATCACTATTTTTGAAAATATTTAAATTCTATGGGTTGATAGTTCTCCTGAAACGTATTATATCAACATACTTTTTTTATTCTTATTTCTTTTCAAAAGATATACACTGTAAAAAATTTCAAAATATATTAAAAAATACAATTAGTGCATGTATTCAAATAGCTGTAACTTCAAAACTGCAAGTCGTACAAAAGACAAATTTAATATTTTTTAAAGGCCTTGAATGTGTCTTTTTTGTGGTATACTTTTTTTGGACCCTTTTAATGCATTTTTTTTAATATTTTGAGCCTGAAGTTATTTGTTTCATTTTGCGTGGTGATCGCAGTAAATTTTTCACCTTTTGAACATACTGTCGTTATAATACATCAATTCTTGAGGTTTACACAAAATTTTAGCTTGGAATTTCAACGATTGCTCTATTCAAACAATTTTTAAAAAATGCCTACAAAACATTTTTTACTTTTATACCGAAAATTCCATATTATTTAATATTTTTTTGTTGATCGAGGTCATATTCTATTTGTAAACACATTCTTCAACTGAGCTAACTTCATCCCAATTAGTGATCACTTTATATTTATTTTGATGAGTGCAAACGCAATTATAAGCAAAACCAACAATAACAAATCCTTGAGTATGGGTAGAATGAGAAATTTTTAACATAAAAAAATCAAACTATTAACATTTACATTCAAAAAACACATAAAAGCAACAACACGCATGCCAGTAGCACCCACTTCAGCGCTGATGGCGAAACACTAAGCAAAATTACCAACAACAAACATGCCGCATAGCGTGAATTGTGCGCGGTCGCAATCGCTATATTTATTAAAGGGCTGCATGAATGTGTTTGATGCAATAAAGTGAGTGCAGTGCATTTTATTGTCTTGTCTTTTTTTACTTTATTCTTTATAGCAGTGATCCCCAGAGCTTATAAACGCGGGCATTTTTGCTTTTGTGTTTGCATAGCGAATACGAGAGAGTGAATGAAGCAAATACTAGTGCTGTGGTCATCACTGCTTTAAAGCATAAGCAGCATTACCATATGGGCAGTTAATCCTGTTTTGGGCAGTATTTTGAGCAGGTAGACAGGATCATATTTCTCCCAGGATTTGGGCAGGTTTTTTTTTAATCCTGGTTTTTAATTTTCGTTGAATAAAAAAAATATAAATTTTATGTTTATAAATTATATGTAAGTACTTATATAAAAGTAGCAAATAAAGTTGCTACTACTTTTTACAGCCTTTCAAAAATTTGATCATGGGGCAGTGCTTTTCCTGTCATTGTTGCTGTCATCGTTTTTGTTAATTTATTTTCGCTAGTCTTTAGCAAACTACAAATGGACAAATACAAAAACCTGGTAAGATAAGAAATATTAAAAATGTTATAATAAAAAAATGTTAAAATATTTGTTTTTAGTCCTTTTATAAGAGCAGTATTTTCTCTAAAAATACAGGATTTTTTTTTGAAAATTACAGGATTTTCAAAAAAACATATGGCAATGCTGCGCATAAGCAAACATAATACAGCATTGTCTCACGAAAAGTGCTCACTCTACACTATTTGTTAGCCTCTCACCAAGATATGCACTTTCTCATTATTTTTAAATGCCTATCTATACATTTGATACGATCAAATAGAGACAACCAGATCAATGCAAAAAGCAACGAGCACACCAAGCAATACAAATATGTTATAGAGACATAACTGCATCCGATGTGATTTTATTGTTCTGATATGAAGCAGAAAAACCTTTTAAGCACAAAACAATGGCCGCATTCAGCGGAGTCAACATTTGGCAACAGTTGTGTAAAACTTCGTTGAATGGTACAATTATGGGAGCGCTCACTAAAACTGATCAGGTAGTGGACACCATTTGATCGAGCGAAAAAATTCTATACTACATTTCCATAACTGTTGAGTGCTTTAACCCTTAACTGATAAAAATGTAGTTTCAAGTTTATGTTTTTTTTCATAGATCGCCTTAAGGTAAAAACAAAATTTTGGTTTTGTTTGCTTAATATACGTATGTTCTTCAAAGTTTCTAGAATATACATATATGTTTTTAAAACGATACCTGGCATTGCATATTAAATAATAGTAAGCCTATCAACCGATAGTTTTAAAAAATATTTAAAATTTAAAAAAAAAATTGCAAAAGTTCGAAAAACAAAAGCTTTAAACGCGATTTCCTCGAAACTAGTTTTTTTAAAACAGTTCGATAGATAACTCGAAATCTATTTGTTCAATTTCAATGAATCTTTTTGAAATTTTGTCCTTTAAGTATCCCCCCTAACTTCAAGTACTCAATATTTTTTTTTTGTTTTATAGACAAAAAAGCGCGCGAAAATCTATCTCTTTTTTAAATTTTTTACTTTATATTACTCCTCCGGAGGTCGTGCGTAGGGGGGATGCCAAATTAGTGGTGTGAACTTTAAAATGACATTTGATTTTTTGTTTCAGATGCATGGGAAGGTGATATCCATCGAACCGTTTTGGATATATTTTTTTCAAAGTAATTTTCAGCGCCCTCTATATAAAAGCCTGAAAATTATTAAAAAAAAAAAAAAAATATTTTTATGATGTACTTTTTATGTACAATAAGCTGCATAAATTTGAAAAAAAATAACTCCTTGCATCTAAAAAACTTTTTTAATAAAGCTGCGTTTTTTCAGTTGTTATACGTATATTATACCTTAAATAACAACACGACTGATTAATGCGAAAGCATGGGCACATCTGAAAGCTTTTAATGTACTGAATAGGGAATGTAGAATGAATAGGGAAATAATGAGAGAAATATAACTTTTCCTTTTTTTAAGAAAAGTTAAGGGTTAAACTTTGACTCTAAACCAGGGGTGCGCAAAATAATACATTAAAATTTTTGTGATTGTATTGCAAAGCTTTTGCTTTAAGAGTTTGCACTGAACGAAAAGCATCACAGCATAATGCGAGAATGATAGCTTGTCGTGTTCTATAAGGTTGCGACCATAATGAGAGCTTATTGCTGAGCCGAAAAACACATTGGAGTAAAAAAGAAGCATGACTTGGTTTCTTTATTGCTCCAATGTGTTTTTTGGCTCAGCTCAGCAATGAGCCTTCACTATGTTCGCAACCTTAAGCAACGCAGTATCGATCGGCCGCAACTTTACAGAATGAAGTTCGTACAACGATTGATCGTATCGAATGACTGAACAAACGCGCTAATGATATGTTGTCATGTTTAGTAAGGCAACGCAGAAGCGAGTGGCCGCAACTTTACAACATGAAGTTCGCACAGCGACTGATCGTATTATTTTATTCAGTGTAATAAGTTCTCACTTCGACTCAAAAGAGAGCACACTCCTGCTCTAAACTCTAGACTTTAACAAATTTCTGACGCTTGGAGTAACAACACATTCAGAGAAAAACTTCGCTCACTCAAAAAATAAGGTAGCGCTACCATAATATTTCACAACAGTTGACTTCGCTGAATGCGGCCAATAACATTATACATTGTTTGTTGGCAAGTTGTTGTTTTTTCCATAATTTTATACTTTTTACTTATTCTTTTACATGGTCTAATCATTTTCAAAAATAAAAATAAAATACTCAAGCTCTCAGTGGCCAACACTGAGTCCCGGTTTCCACTCGTCAAGTTCCGTTTCACATTGGTCAAGAAATGGAAGCAATTTTTTTGACGGTCTCTTTTGGGCTTGACGAAAGCTTTTACATTTGCCAAGAGTTCGCTTCAATTTCATATATTTTTTGCTTGTTTTCTTAAAATTTAAAGCAAGCAAACGAAAGCGACTGAAGCCAACAAATTAAAAAGAGAGCGAGTGAGACGCACGCCGATATACAAAAAATAAAATTAAGTAATCTGAGAAAAATGTGAAAAGAACAAAAGGGAACACGAAAAAATGTACGGTACAGAGACATCCATACCGTCAACTTTTTCTCCCCTTCGTCGCTTCCGATTTGCGGCGACTTGCCTAAAAACTCTGAAAATTTAATATAATTCTTGACCAATGTGAAAGGGGTCTAAGTCTTGATGGTCAAGTTTTTGACATCCCCTTTTAAACTTGACGATTCAGTTTACACAAATCAAGAGTTGACGATCAAGTCCGAAAGAATAAAGAAGAGTTAAACATAAAAAAGATTCATGTGTGCAAGTGAAATAGAAGCGTTAAAATAACGGTAGACCGAAAGTGCAAAGCATAATATCAAACACTTGAAGGTTCATTCAAGTCTGTTTTTTCTCCTTTCCTTATGTTAGTCTTTTCTTCAAACTCGACTTGATTTCAAGAAAACTTGGCGTGTGGATAAGGGGACTGAGCATATCAACACTGAGGTTTTTCTTGTTTTCGTTATGCTTTATGCTCATTTGTTCTTGCTCTCTATGTTGTTTATGTTGTTAGAGTGAGCATGCGAACAAACAAATGTCTTGCAAACATACCCGTTCAGATCTTTAATATTTACCAACAACGACAAGCAAGACAACAAAAAGCACTCGCAGTCTTGTTTTGGTGCGACCGTCAACGATTCGGCGAATTACAAAAATCTCGGATTTGTTCACAGAGAAAAAAACATACTTTAAAATTAAACAAAAAATTTTACGATATAAATTTACCGCGTTTGTGTTTCTACAAAACAAAATTTAAAACAAGCGTGTTTAATTTTTTTTTTATCAATACACACTCCTATTCTCATATAAAGCACATTTTTATACCCCAATGCGTAGAGAACCATCCATTATACTTGTACAAGCAGATAAAACAAGTAAAAACTTGATATTATGGGTACAAATACAACAACGTGTAGAGCTAAACTTATGCTTACATGTTTTGGATTAAGCAGAGAGTGAATCATCTCATCCAAAAAAGTGGGCGACGAAAATGCGTTCAATGCATTTTGAAGTCATTAACACACTATCTTTGTACGTTGTGTACATTTGATGTAACTGAATGAGTGAGTTAGTGTAAGGTCAGTATAACGTTAAAATTCATGTTTTGAATTGATATGTATTGAAATTTGAAAATAAAATCGACGTTCCTGAACATTTCGAATTTTTTATTTATTACTTTTGTGAACTTAACCGTCGATATGCATTTTTATACCGTACACAGACTATATACTTAGGAGACCTTGCTTCTGTCTCTCGATTTCAAATTTGCGGAAACTCGGTAATACGTCGATGGGCCCCGAGAAGCAGCAAACTGCAAGGGGGCGATTGCCACGGCGAACTGAGAGCTTATGAGCTCGAACAGAATCAAAGCGGTTCACATTGTTGCGTCTAGAACAAGCTAGCTTATCAAAATTATTTTTTGACGTTATTGTACTTATGGGATCGAAACAATGAAAAATTTCTTCTATTGGGGGGGAGGTCGGATATGCACTGTTCACCAGCTATCAGACCTTTTACCGCCCCTCTTTTACCCACAAATTTAAATTTTTACGAACCAATAAAAACGCAATATTTTAGACGGTGTTGGTCGTATCAGGCTTAATTTTTGTAACTTAGTTTGTATAGTTACTGTCGGCAAATGAACAAAAACTGGGAGTAGTCGAAATATATATACGCCCACTTTTTCAGAACTTATTAAAATTTACTACTGGGCCGATTGCAGATTATTTTCGAGCACTAGATGGTTTATAAAAAACAAGTATAAAAGCCCGTCCTACGACCGGTTGGAAGCATTAGCGCTCAAACTGCAGTTATTTTTTGACATACATAATACAGTGCTTTTACAACATAAAAAAAAAGAAATGGCCATTTTCAGCCCTTGAAAGGACTTTGACCAAGCTTCTTATTATCAATTGTGTTGTGTGTTGTGAAATGTTTTAACACAAATGATCGAGAACTGGACCTGCATGTTTTATGCCAACTCCGAACGGTTTATGTTCTCAAGAAGCTTTCATGCCAGTTTTTACTCTCTGAGGCTTGCCATTGTCTGCAGAGAGGTGACGGCCGAACAGAAAAATTAATTCAATTGAAAAAACATTCTGTGTCAGGTGTGATTCGAACCAAGGTTCTCTGGCGTATGGGCCACACACTCTACCCACTGCGCTACTGCCGCCTTTTACAACACACTGTTCTGAATTATGTCCAGCCTGAAAGTATGCACATAAATAAAAGGCTAGCATGTCACTGATAAGTATCAAATGAATTTTCATATCACTATCTTATATCATTAGCATATCTTCAGACTGAACATTTTACAAGACAGTACATGTTGGGAAGAAACTGTAATAATCGCAAAAATAATTACAGTTTGAGCGATATTAGGTGCAGAGCATTGTACTTGCCTTTTATACATTAAAATATGTTGCACGTCCTTGTATATTTAAAACACTATATGTCCTCAATATGAAGAACCTCTGAGTCTTAAGCCAAAAACAAATAATTTAAATTTATATTACTGGTTAAGTATTTTAGAAATATTCAGCGATATAATTTATAATATTCAACGAAAATGACAGAGGTAATTTTTTCGCATTTAAAGTAAACTTGTTCTATGACTTCTTATCGCATCATAATTTTGAGCATCTGAGAGACTTCATGGGCCCACCTGAATTTGCGCCTGTTCTGGCGCACTTGTAATTGAAATTCATGCGTAAAACCTCGTCTTTGACGACTGTGCATTTGCAACATGTATTTAAATTACTTACAAAGTTTCACTAATTTCAACCAGAAATAATCCAACTGATTATGGTACCCTACGGTCCAAAGAAGTTTGCTTGAAATTTTAATTGATTTCCGATGTCTTTTTGCACTAAAAGTAAACCGTGTGCAACAGGAGGTAAATTTTGCAATTTTTTTATTGTTTTTTTGCTGCGCAACTGCAAAAACATTTACAATATTCACAAACACCTACAAATCGCAATAAAAAGTTTTGCGCAGAGTTGAAAAGTGAATGAATGGTTTTCAATAAGCATCCATGAGATGCAGTCGAAAGCTGCAAAACTTCAACTGCAATGTATCTCGATTTACTCGCTTGCGTCAATTGAGTTTTATAATGTCAGTGCAGTTGTTATCGGTGTTGTTGTTATTGCTGTTGTTACCTTTATAAGTTAAAAGTTTTTTATTGATAAACTGCTAACTTTATAATTAAATTGCTGCTAGTTTCGAACTGTTTCTATGAAAAACATTCAACAGTATTTGTATCTATAACGGTATCTGTAATTGAAACTGCAACAGCTCAGTCTCAGGATTGTTATTTTTGGTACGTGGAGGTTTTTAAAAAATAAAAAATTGAATTTTTTATACGAGTATGTAAAAAATTCTTGTTGGAATTTCTAACTTTTTGAAGTTATACTTGTTTTCTAAATTTATTTTGAACGAATATAGATTTACTCTTTTGTTCGTTAAAAGAAGGCAAGCAGATACTTGCAGCTAATTTCGTTTAAATGGAAATTCGTTCGTTGGGAATAAGACCAAAAAGACCGATTCTTTTTTGGATTGGATTTCCACTGGAATGCGAAATAAAGCCGAAAAAAGAAAGCTACGATATGGTAATAAAGTCGAAAATTAATTTTTTACTTTGTAATAACTCCTTAACTTTTAAAATAATTTTTAGATTTAAATTAACAAAAAACTTATATATCAAAAATATGTTACTGAAAATTCAGTTTGTGAAAATTATTAAAATAAAAAAGAAACTAAATACATAAAAAAAATAATATAATAAATAAATATACATATTTATAAATTTAAACATATTTATAAATTTGTTAGAATATGCAATTGAACTTAGAAAAAATTATATTTCAAAAATATTTAATTGAAAATTCAGTTTGTGAAAATTATTCAAATCAACAACAACGAATAAAAACATATAATATGACTAATTTAGAAAATAAATGTATATAATTATTAACTATAATAATTAATAATTAATTCATTATAAAAAATGTTTCTTAAAGTAAGTAAAAAATATTTTTTTTTCAGTTTCCAGTATTTATTTGTTTCTTTTTTTTTTATATCAAATAATTTGAGAATTGTTATTGAAATAACAATTAAAAATAAATATAAAAAAGTAATTAAAGCTCGAAACGTCTTTAATAGCTTTATATTTTTCTTCCAATAACTTTCAGATCTATCCTTTAAATGAAAATTAGTTTTGAAATAGCTTAATTTTAAAATGGCTTGCCCTTGTACGAAATAGTAAAAACAACATTCCGCACAAGGGCATTTTTTGCAATTTTCACTTAAAAATTTCATTCTTTGCGATTTAATATTAATCTCATGTATTAATATTAAATCGAATCGACTCGACTTTATTTCCTTTTCAAGTGGGAATAAGGCCAAATTCGACAATTCGACATTATTTCCATGAGAAAGAGAAATAAAGTCGATTCGACGACTATTGCATTCGACTTTATTTCACCCCACCGAAAATAAAAGTATTTTGATTTTTTTCTTTAATATATACCTTTATTACTAATGCTTCTTTACGAAATAAATATTGCTTAAATGTCTAATCAATTAGAAATGTATTTAATTATACTGACTTCTTCACGAGATTGCTGAAAGCTAACATGCAGTTTTAACTAAACTATTTAATTTTCGTATTACAATTGGCTGGTAACAAAGTAAACGTTGCTTATAAATATGTATTTTTGTCGTTTTCCGCAAATTTTCAACTAATGTATGCCTTTTTGATTTAAGCAAATTGCTTAAGTTAATAGAATTAAAATGTTTTTTTTAAGATTATATTATAAAATTATACGTCTATAATCACTTTAAATTTTTTGGTCAAATTAAAGGCCACATATAGTAAATTGACGTAACACTTTAGAACGGCTCAAACGAGTTGATTAATCTTTGTTTTAAGTGAAGCTTTTTACGCCTCGTTCAGTGGTTTGCTTGAGAGACATCTCAAAAACGACACTTTTATTTTTTCGACACCGTTTTTCTTAGACTTGCTTGCTTCCATTACAACAAGAAAATTTAATATATAGTATTAATAATATTTCTTGGCCCACCGTGAAATTTGAACTCGAACCCCATTGATTCTATACACTACCCACCAGAGATCTGCAACGAGTCACAGTTTAGCATCAATGCGCCACTTACTCAAAACTGAGTATGAATGAGTATAAATTGATTCCAAAGCTACATATATTCGGATGTGAATGATCCAAATCAAAGTGAATCAAATTTTTGAATCATGAGCCACTTACTCAAAAATGAGTATGAATAAGTATAGGTAGTTTCGAAAGTAGTATTCATATTTGTTTCATTCAAAACAGTTCAAAGCTCATTAATATTAGATTTTTTTATGTTTTGTTTTAGAGTATTCGTAATACATTGAAGTACTTAGAGTATTAGAATCACCGTTGATACTATTGTGGTAATGGCTGAACCTATAAAAATGATTTGTTTTACTTTTCAAGTTTAGTACATGTTCTGGTTATAATAGAGGGTCGCTGATTTCAAATCTTATGCCAACATTTTAAAAATAATTTGATACTAGGGTGGACCCTGATATGTTTTTTTTTTTGGTTTTTAGTATTAGAGTTATTTGGTGTTTAGTATTAGTCAGAATTTTAAAATTCAATTTCAATTCGGTGCTGGAGCAAGCACTAGGTAAGAATGGGTTGTTGAATCCAAATCCGTTGCCAGAATTTCGAAATTGATTAATTTTTTTATAAGAGTGTTGCCACCTACTTAAATGTATTTTTAAGAGTTTTTAACATCGTTTAACAGTGTAAAGGGGTCGCTGACTTCGAATCTGATGTCACAATTTTACAATTCAAGATGGTTAATAGTGTTGCCACCTAAAATGTTTTTATTTCCACGAATTCGGTGCTGGAGCAAGCACTAGATAAAAACGGGTTGTTGACTCCAAATCCGTTGCCAGAATTTTAAAATTGATTACATTTCTTATAACAGTGTTGCCCCCTACCAAAATGTATTTTTAAGAGTTTTAAATATCGTTTAACAGTGTTAAGGGGTCGCTGACTTCGAATCTGATGCAGTGTTGCCAGAAATTTTTTAAGGTTGTAGCTAAAACTGATAAAAAAGGAGCTAGAAAAAGCTAAAACTGATAAAAAAGTAACTAAAAAAAGCTAAAAATTTTTATTGTAGCCAAGAAAAAAGATTTATTTTTGTATGATAACCTACAAGTTATTCAAACTTCTATTTATATAATACATAGGTACATTTTTTTAATTGTAATAAGAGTAAAATAGGAACTTTTAGTTAAAAAACCAGAACTTTATTTAAAAACATAGACAAAATTCATAAAACAATAAATTCATTTCAACAAACAGAACAAAAAACAAATTAAAATATAACTTAAAAAATATAAAATAATTTTATATATGCATATATAAATACCTACTATTATATTAGAAGAACAATTTATACATATTCAACTTCTATTTCTTCATCACTAGGTGAGTCTTTGTTTATATGTTTGTAAATATCACAATTATTTATTAGTTTAATGAAATCTTCAGTTATAATAAAATCATAACAAACATCATTTATTAAATATTTTTAGGCCACTTTTTACAGTTAATACTGAATTCAATATAAATAAGTTTGTTTTATTTCTTTGTGCTGTTTTAACCAAATTCATTACAAAAAATGTTTTTTCAATTTCTGAGTTACCTAAAGGTAAAATTAACAAGCGAAAAACAAAATGTACAAGGTCACGAAATGGATTTTCGTTTATTTCGGCTTTTAAACTCCCTAACTTCAATCCACAATTCCAGAGTTGTAGTTACGTTCTTCCATTGATACGTAAAAAGATTTTTCCACTGCAGTTCCAAATTTGTAATTTCTTCCGTAGTAAAACATAATTTTTCTTTTTCAAAATAATGAAAAATATCAAGCTTTATAACTTTTAAAGAGTTTTCAATCGAAAAGAAGTCAATATTCCGGCCACATCAATGCTTTTCAAAAATCTGCAAACATATCTTAAGTAAAATCTATGATATATGAAATGTATTGGAACCAAAAATCAACTTACCTATCCATTTTACTGCTACTCTGGAATGCGCGCCATAAAATAAATATAGTTCACTAAGTAGAGATGCAATTTTGTTGATAACATAAAAATTATCATTTTACTTCCACATTTACATCGAAGTTTTCACAGGGTGAAATATAATTCACAAACATTATATGCGATATACGATTAATTCAAATAAATATTTTGTAGCTATAAAGAAGCTAAGGAAAATAAAAAATAGCTAAAAAAAGTAGCTAGGAGCTAAAACACAATATTTGTAGCTAAGTGAGAAAAAAAAGCTAAAACTAGCTACAAAATCGCTAAGCTGGCAACACTGATCTGATGTCACAATTTTACAATTCAAGATGGTTAATAGTGTTGCCACCTAAAATGATTTTATTTTCACGAATTCGGTGCTGGAGTAAACACTAGGTAGAAATGGGTCGCTGATTCCGAATTCATTGCCACATTTCCAAAATTGTGTAATTTTTTTATAACAGTGTTGCCATCTACTAAAATGTATTTATAAGAGTGTTAACATGGCTTAACAGTGTTAGGGGTCGTTGACTTCGAATCTAATATCTGAATTTTAAAATTCAGGATTATTAATAGTCTTGCCACCTAACACTGAGCGTTTGTATTTGCTGAAAAACGATCGCATATGTTTCACGTTTTTCTCAAGACCAATGTTTAGTTAAATGAATTTATTTTAAGTTTCTGTTCACACTGCTATTTTTTTTACCGTTAAATTTGGAAAAATAAAACTTTTTTGATGTAATATTTAAAAAATACACAATTTTTCGGGTTTATTTGCAGGTGGAGAATAAATAGTAGCGTATATTCTTTACATTTACAAGAAAAAAGTACATGATTTCAAAGAAAAGTAATTTTTTTTCCGGTTTAAACTTTTTACTCTATTGCGCTGCTATTATTTTGATCGCAGCTGTATATTCTGATATCAGATTCAAAGTCAGTGACCTCTTAATACTGTTAAATGATGTTTAAAACTCTTGAAAATGAACTCTTGGAAATACTGTTAAAAAAATTACACAATTTTGAAATTCTGGCAACGAATTCGGATTCATCGACCTATTTTTACCTATTGTATGCTCCAGCACCGAATTCGTGAAAATAAAAAAATTTTAGATGGCAATACCATTAACCATCTTGGATTTTAAAATTGTGTCATAAGATTCGAAGTCAGCGATCCCTTAACACTGTTAACGATGCTTAAAAATCTTAAAAATACATTTTAGTAGGTGGCAACACTGTCATGAAAAACTTAATCAATTTTTAAATTCACGCAACGGATTTTGATTCAGCGACCCATTTTTACCTAGTGCTTGCTCCAGCACCGAATTCGTGAAAATAGAAACGTTTTAGGTGGCAACACTATTAACCATCTTGAATTTTAAAGTTCTGACATCGGATTCGAAACCAGCGACCCCCTTATACTTTCAAAACATGAAGTAATACTAAAAACAAAAAAAAAAAACATTTCAGGGTCCACCCTAGTATCAAATAATTTTTAAAATTTTGGCATCAGATTTGAAACCAGCGACCCTCTATTATAACCAGAACATGTAATAAACTTGAAAAACAAAACAAATAATTTTTATAGGTTCAGCCATGAACACAATTATTATCATACTCTAAGTACTTTTATATATTACGAAATATATTATATTTAAATCAAAACATAAAACAATCTAATATTAATGAGTAACTCATTTTTGAGTAAGTGGCTCAGTATTCAATAGCGTGATTCATTCTAAATTTTTGATTGGAATCACTGAGCTGTGAACGAATAGTTCTCGAGTTCTACTTATTTTTAAGTATTCATTGCAGTTCTCTGCTACCCACCGATCCAAACATCTTCGTTACACAGAGTCATTGGTTTAATATTAGGTACAATTGAAGCTATGTTGCGGCAGATTAAAATAATCTCTTAATAGATTTTTGTTGTTTAGAGTCATCATTAGTGTTGTCACTTTACCACAATTGTAGTAAATCTACCACTTATTCACTTTTTTAGCTTCTACCACTTTTACCACCCTTCATTTACATTATTCCAAAATCTACCACTTTTTTATTCCAGACTTAATGTACATTTTCATATAAAATAATTGCATAATTTTTGCAATGTGGGAAATTTTATTACAATTACTATTTTTTCCCCTATATAAAGAGAGTGGATGCAGTATTGTTTTAAGAACATTAAATGAGAATTATTTGCAAAAAAACTAATAAGCGTGAAAAAATTACTTTTTTGTATACTTGTAATGATTTTTTTTTGAATCGTAAGCAAAAAATATTAGTTTTTCGAATATTAGAATACTTCGAAGCCTCGAAGCAAACTTCGGATCTTCGAAGTTTTGATGCGAAGCTTCGAAGGTTACTATTCGAATAGGAAAAACTTCGAAGAATTCAAAACTTCGAAGCTTCGAATAATACGCAGTTTGAGATACATATTTTGCTTACATTTATTTTTTGTAATTTGAGAAATAATTTTTAATCACTTTCTGAATGATAGATAATTTATAATTTTAAAAACAAAATTCTGTTACTCGTTTCAGTCAATTTTCAATGCGACATTAAACTCGGTCTATAAACGTCAGTTCTCTGCAATGTTCTTTACATTTACCTAGACACAAAATAAAAGCTCAAAGTCAATCCTAAGACTCCCAGTAAATATTCTAATATCACACTGACTTAACTGATGGCTAAAATTGCGTTAAAAGTTTTTTTACTCGTATGTAGCCTGCTTTCAGTTGGTGAACAAATTGCAAAAATAAGAGAATGTGTTTTAGTAAAAAGATTCAGATTTTGCAGGTAGTCTCTTCTGCAACTTCTTCAAGTCAAAAAAAAAAAAAAAAAAAAACGCAAACTAGCATATATTTAAAGTAAATTTTTGGATTTATGCAAATGTTATATTGAAAACTGTTGATTCGGCTTCATAAAACTATTATAAAAATAAATTTCGGAATAAAAAGCGAGGTAATTGCGTTGTGGAGAAACAATATTTCCAGCACTTGAAAATACCCACTTAGATGCCACTGAAGTTGCTGGGACGTACAAATACTTTTTTTGGTAATCTAGCTAATTGTGAGAACTTTTGTCTCGTGACTTCCACCACTCAAGAGGATTCATATTGACATCAATTTGTGATTTTTCCTAGTAATAGGTAATTGACTGCTATTAAAAAAAAAACCAATCCACTCATTGATGGTCTCTCTATGCAAAGTTGTTGTTCCATATAAAAACCCGAGTTAACTTCCTCCGCAATTCTTTCCCTAAAAACTGTTCTTTGTGCATGCGGTGCAGCAGGATAATCTTTGTGTCGCTAGTCCAAAAACGAAGCTTTGTTGGAAAGTACAACTTTTTGCATGTTAATGGCAAACCGCAAAGACAAATCTGCAGCTAACAGTGTGGAGATTTCGTGTGGATTTTCATAATCTATTAAAAACTGGTAATCAATTATTTTTCTAATTATTGGCGAAACCATATACAGCAATCGGACAGATAGCACAGTCAATGTCACTTCGAGAGGTTTAAAGATTGGGATAACGTACTCGAATGCACTCCAATCGTCTTCGTTAATCTCAAGCATTTTGGCTTGGTCCGGAGAACTTCAGCATTTCTAATAAAATAGCTCCACACCCAGGATCTCATTTTAGTTTATCTGTTATAATTAGCTTAAACATTGTTCAAACCATGATAGAATTATTTCAGGTATTATAAATGACGTCATAAAAAAGTAGTGTTAACACATTCAAAATGAAAAAGGGATTTTTATATTTTGCTTTCAGCACTCTTGAGCTTGTTTGTCTCTGTATTTAAATGAATAAATCGATTTTTTGTAGCTACTGCTGCTCTCGTTTACTGTTTTATAGTAATTATGTACTTACAGTATTTTCTAATAAGAAAAACACGCCAAATTTTTTTCTCGTCGTTTTTAATTGTGATATCGTTATATTCGAAAATGGTAAGTAAAAATCATTTATTAATTAATTAAGCATTTAAAAGTGAAAATAAAACATTTTAGGCAATAATAAGCTTTTAAAATTTTGTCTCTAAATTAATTTGGTTTTTATTTAAAAAAAAAAAAATGAGTTAAGCAAATAATCTCCCGCATTTTCCAAGAGGTTTTTAGCAAAAAATTAATGAATGTAAATAATTTAAACCAGTTACCGTAACTGTTATGACATTTTTCAAAAAATTCAACATATAATCGTTATTTTTTGACCGATATTATTTCGATCTAAAGTAACAGTTAAAATTTGACTTTTATTTTTCGATCGAAAATAAAAGTTAAAATTTGACTCTTTAATTTTTGATCAAACATAAAAGTTTAAATTTGACTTTTATTTTTTCGGTTGAAAATAACAGCTAAAAATTGACTTATTTTTCCAATCAAAAATAAGAGTTAACATTAACTTTAGTTTCTTCAATCAACAGATTGAAATATAACAATTAATATAAAACATAACAAATATAACAGTAAAAATTCGACTTTTATTTTTTCGATGAAAACTAAAGGTTTAACATTTGACATGTTGTGTAAATATCTTATATTTAGTTATTTTCTAGACAAGCTTTTATTTTCTTTCATCTTAACATCAAATCATATGATAAAGCAATTCAAATTTGACTTCTACTTTTGATTGAAAAAGTTGGTGTTAACAAGAGTACGAATTTTGGTCACAGTGAGACAAGTCTCGCTCATTTAGGTGAGGTTACAACAATAATCCAGGCAATTATTCCTTAGCTAACATGGATCACAATGCTATATTCAAATATCGAATAGACTTATTCCGTCTGACTTTTTGAATAGAAATTTCGAAAATATCTGCTATTTTCGGTCCCCGATTTAAACCACAATAAACTTTTTCTGCTATATGAAGTGGCCAACTTCATTTATCAATTAAATAATTTATTTATTTGTAAATTAAATTATTAAAACTAATTAATTTATTATTTATATTACCACTTAACTAAGTTGACTAGATTCAACTAAATTGTTTTCGTTAACGTATTACAAACATTTCAGTTGAACCATGTACTTTGCCTTAATCTTTTAAGAATTTTTAAACTAAATGATTGAACTGAAATGTTTGTTATACGTTATACGAAAAAAATTGAGTTGAATCTAGTCAACTTAGTTGAGTCGCGATTCATAATAGGGGCCTAATTGTTATACAATAATACTCCTCGAAACATTAAGGCTATTCACAGCTTAAACGTATATTTACAAAGCGAATTTATAGCATTTGTTATTTTTGAAACTGTGAGCACCTCGGTATGTGACTGTCGTATGTTTGTTGTAAGTTTTTGATTTCAAAACAAAATTTGAAAATTTTCAGGTTTCTGGTTCAGGAATTCAGGTTTTTTTATTAAAAAATGTGGCATAAAAATACGAGGCACAAAAAACCCGCCCAAGGGCTACTTTTATTTACGCGTGTCTGCGTATTGGCGTTTGCATGCAAAACAACAACAAAGCAAAATACGCTTGCATAAGTTGGCGTAAAAATAACAAATCGTAAATATAACAGAACTACGTATTCAAATTGTGAACAGGATAATTTATTATTATCAATAGAGCACACAATAAAAAAAACTCGCTCATTTCATTTAAAATAATACAGAGGGCAACACTGTCTTACGTTTTTCATCATTGTATGCCTTAAATGGCAGTTCGGCCCTAGCGACTTATAATGCCTGAAATAATTCTATCATGGTTCAAGCCATGGTGAAATTATATAAGTTGATCGTGACGTTTAAAACTCTTGCTACGCTTGTCAACAAATTTTGACTGAGAGGGGCAAACTGTAAAAAGTGTCAAATCATGGTGAAACTAACAAGGCCATGGTAATGGTGAAATTAACGAGGTGAACGTTATCAATCCCAAATGTAGCAGGAATAAAAAATTGTTTCTTTAGTAACTGTTTATAAATAATACGCACTGCTTATAAATTTATTCTGTTTTATAAATAATGTTAATGTTTATTAAACCGACTAGGGCTACGAACAACTACTAGTTCGTATTCGTTCGGGATACTAGTTAACAACTTCGGTATTCCTTGGTGTGTAATAAATTATTATTTGATGTTTAATATTTTTCATTCCTTTGTATGTACGATGTGGGATTGAAATTATAAAAAATTTAAAGGAAAATAAATGTTCACAAATAAAGAACTTTGACAAATAAAGATTTGGAATAATTTTATTTTAGGGGCGGGACCCGAATATTTGTTTTCCTAGTTTTGTTAAGTGTATTTGGACCTCCTAAGCCCAAATATGCAAAAAAGAACTGTCGCTAACGAATGATTTGAAAGATGAAATTCGCGATATTTAAAAATGCAGTGCAATTGATTAAGTGTGTGGAGGCTGGATGCAGAAAAAAATCTAATTTTTTTTTCAATTTTTCTGAAGCAGAAACTGAATTTTCAAACTTTCGCGAATTTAATCTCTTAAACCATTTGCGAGCGACAATTTGGGCTTAGGATGCCCAAATACACATAACAAAAATAAGAAAACAAATGTTGGGGTCTGGCCCCTAAAGTAAAATTATGCCAATGATTTTAAAAACGAAAATAAAAAGTTTTAAACCGAAAATAAATTTTGGCAAATAAAGAGTTTAAAAGGAAAATGAATTTGGACAAATAAAGAATTAAGAAAAGATAAATAAATTTTGACAAATAAATAATTTTGACTAATAAAGAGTGAACTGTTGTAGTTTCTTAGTTTGTTTATTTTTAACTTATATTGTGTGGTAAAAATAACAAAAATGTTTTTTTTCTAAAATTTTGTGTTTCTAAGATAGTGTAACCAGTTTAGTACACAGGTTTGTTAAAAATCTTTTTGTTTTTTTTATATTTGCCAAAATTTATTGTCCGTTTTAAACTCTTTACTTATCAAAATTTAAATTCTTTTTTAAATTCTTTATTGTCTATGCTTTCTTTTTTAACTCTTAAATTCCCTTTAAGCTCTTTATTTAACAAAATTGTAATATTTTTTTTAAGTTCTTTATTTTCTTTTTTAAACTCCTAATTTTCCTTTTAAACTCTTCATTTATCAAAATTTTCTTTTCTAAAATTTTATTGGCTATTTTTGCCTTTTTTTGTTTTAATCTCACATCGTACATACAAAAAAACCAAAATCAACTTGGAAGCTCCAACTTTGCTAGGTTATTTTTTTCGTTTTATTTTCCTTTTTATTAATCTTTTTAAACTCTTTATTTTCCTTTTTATTTTTCTTTTTTAAACTTTTTATTTGTTAATTTTTTATTTGTCAAAACGTATGTTCTGTTGTTATTTGTCAAAATTTATTTTTCTTTTTTAAATTCTTTTTTATTTATAAAATGTATTTTCCCATTTAAAATCTTTATTTGCCAAAATTTATTTTCCGTTTAAAAGTCTTTATTTTCCTTTTTAACTATCTATTTGTCAAAATTCTTTATTTGCCAAAATTCTTTATATGTGAAAATTTATTTTCCTTTTTTAAAACTTTTAATTTTTTTTAATCCCACATCGTACAAAATTTAAAATCCCACATGTGCCTGTCAACATTCGCCTCACTTCACTGACTCTTTTTAATGTGAGGCAACTACCAAATGTTCACACACATCACTTTCCTCACTTCAACCTTGACCAATTCAATCCAAAAATTCTTCGCTGTTGGAGTTCTATTGTAGTTTAAATTTGCGTTTTATTGCTCTTAAATATCTTAATTGACATTTAAATCAATTTTTACAAAGGAATATTGCGCAATTAACAGAAAAAAATCAATTCTTGCCTCACGAAAATTTCACCTGCCCTCTTCCTCATCTCTTCTGGAGACGTCGAAGTGAGTCGGTTGAGTAAGGCCAGTGTAGACCAGGGATGATATTGGCTTTACTGTAAAAGGGGCAAAATTCATATAAAAATAGGGCCAATTTGACATTAATAGGGCTTTAAGATTTAAAAAATTGTAACTCAATATCAGAAACCGTACCAATTATGCATTTTATAATAAAAAGCAAAACATAATTATATTTTGACTTTTAAAATTTTGAGCAAAAAGAAATAATTATTGCTGCTTTTTACTTGTTAAGGCAAAAATGAAAAACAAAATCTAACCGATAATTTTTGAACACTAAATAACTGGTAAGATTTGATTTTTATTTTTTAAGGCAAAAATTAAAAGCAAAATGTGGATCTAAGGTTACGGTTGAACCAAAGTTTTACTAATTTTAACTAATTTGAAGGCAGAAAATGCACGCTCCACGCATGATGATGATGATGATGATGACTCATTTAGAACTGTTATTAAAATGATTAAATGAAATGATTGGGTGAAAGTGATATGGTTTAAGGTTATACTTTCAAAAAGATTTTATTTCACGCTTTGTTTGTAAACGTTAAAAAGACGCCAAATATAATCTATAGATAAAGTGTTTCTACAAGAAAAACATTATTCTGATAAGTCATTCCTAAATTTGATAAAAAAAAATTGTAAAGCTTTTCCACAAAAACCACACACCAGATATTTCCATCTTGAAATAGTCGTAGAATGGCAGAACTAAATAAGCAATTTTATACTACATTCACAATGAGAGCTAAATGCGCATTTACGAAATCTAATGTATATATTTGTCTCTTTTACTCCTAGAATGAGCATACGGCTACGTATTCTAAATTGATTATGCGCATTTCGTTAAATGCGCATTTAGCTCTCAGTGTGAACGTAGTATAATGCAGACTCTCTGTTAAGTCTTGCAAGAAGTCTAATTAATGAAGCGGGACTAGGGTTCACTCTTTTCATCTAAACTCAACTTGGGAAATAAACTAAGCTTGTTGAAATTACTAAAAAGTATGCTCTTAATGGGACAATTACTGTATATAACAAAACTTGTTTTACTGAGAACATTTTAAAAGGCGATAGGAAATATCGCCTTTACATAAAATACAAACAATAAAAATTAACATATGAAATGAAATGAAAAATCACCCAACATTTTTCATACAAAATTGGGGTGAATGAAATAAAAAATGAATGGGATATTCAAAAGAAAAATCACCGAAAAAATTGGACTTTTGCTGAGGGGTTTTTTATACCAAAATCACCTACTTTCTTGGATGCAATTTCGATATCTGTTTTTAACTGATAGTTCACATTGACCACTAGTGAAATGGTAATTATAGCTCTTTTTTATTTTTATCACTCGATTATCATGTTTTTTTAAAATTTCAAATAATTAACTAAAATCGGTCGAGGGCTATCCGTCACCTCTCTCCCACCGCGGTCGTCTTACCTTTTCATGATCGCTAAAAGATAATTTTTTTTCTTTCTCCAGATATTTCTATTTACGAAATAAATCATAGATAGGTTACAAAAAAAATTACAAAAAAACCCAAAATTTTCCATACAAAATCTTAATTCGTCCAAAAACAATGACCGAAATTTCTACCGATTATGTAATTTTTCGGGTGTTTATACCAATTAAATTAGGATTAAATTAGGAATTTAGGACCGAAAAAATCCGGCATTTTTGCCAAATTAAAAATAAAAAAACGCCCGAATTTTTGTTTACCGAAAAGTTAGGAAATTTTAAATTCGTTACGATAAAATGGTTCGCCCTTGTAGGGAAGGTAAAAAACATTATTACGTAAAAGAGCAAATCATTTTATCATAAAAAAAACACCATCTGGACCTTATCCGTACATAATGTCATAAAACAAATAAAATTAATGAAATCTTTGCAGATATTTTTACAGGGAAATATTAATTTACTACTAAATTATACCCGAAAAATTATACCCTTCGTGACGGCGGATATTGTTTGTTTTATTTTATTTTTGTCAAGCACTACAACGCCGCTGAATTGAATTTATCACACAAACACAAACAAAGTTTGAAATATTTTTGAATAAAAACTTCGAAGCTTCGAATTTTTTTGCTGCCTTTTATGAAAAACGAATAATCAGGCTTCAAAGCTTCGTAACTTCGAATTTTTTTCTTATTCGAAGATTTCCAACGAAGCTTCGAATAAAAGTCATAGCCCAAATGGATGGTAACAATTCGCTTAATATTTAAAGTTAATTTGAGTTCAATTAATCTATCTTCGAAATCTGTAAAGTTTTGCAAAATTTTACGGAGCTTAACAAGTCATCCATCACTTAATTGCTAAAACAATACCCCCCAGCCTCTTCCCCTTAAATAAAGTACTTTCAGACTTCGGTTGTACCCTTTTTATGCTTTATTTTTTTATCTCTCAAGTAATCAAGAAGATTTTTCAAATCGCTCGAAACTGAACGATTATATCTCACTGGTTACGCTTTAATAGCCCAAAGTAATGAATTGACAATCTGTGAGCCAATAATACCCAAAGGGCACTCAGGATGAACCACAAAACACGAAATTCACAAACACGAAATGCCTTTAAAATGAAAATATTACAAAATCAGGAAAAAGAGACTAGAAGCAGATAAGAAAAAAAAGGAGACACAAAATTGAATTGAACGCGGTTCAATCAACAAATAATTGCAATCATAAAAATTTCTGGATGACCGCACAGCACAACGAGGCACAAGAAAACCGAAAAACTCCAAAAATAAAGCGAACAACAAACAAGGCTCAACACACAAAAAGCTACACACCCAGAACAATATCGAATAACAAGCAAACTCGAAGGATGAAGGCAACAGAACGCGAAATTTTATTGCATTGCGAAAAATGTGTAAAATAAAAATAATAATAATAATCATAACAATCATAAGAGAACATAAAAGAGCAGAACAAGCCGCATAAAGATATGTTGAATGCACAATGGCAATAAAATGTACTATAATATCATTTTCAGCTCATAAAATACCGCATCGAAAACAATTGATAGGACCCTAAAATACACATCCTTAACGGCGAAATCCTATTAGTATTAAATCTAAAATTATAGAGGAGAGAACCTTCCGCAATATTATCCAAACCTTAGCACTTTAAAATAATTCGTTAAACTCAGTCCCAATACTTTCAGGAAAAACTTCCTAGATTATTATAACTCTAAAGCAGAAGCTGGATGCGGAAATACGTACTTGTAACGCAATATTGCCGTTTCCGTCATAATGATGCTTCTGTTGCAGTCTGTGTTGCCAGCCACTTCTGTTTAGTAATAGTTGAATGCAGCCCTTTTGTGCCAACCAGCCAGTCGTCTTTGGCAGTCATTGTACCATTACCGTTATAACGAATTTAGTCATTTTTCTCTCGCTAAAAAAAAAAAAACAAACAAAACCACAACAAAATAAAAAGCAGTACTTCGTTTGTTTCGGCCGCAGTACCTAACTTCCCCGCATACCCTGCCACAGTGTAGTTTCTACCGCTACAAAACGTGCTTCAAATATTTAAAAGGTTGAACATGAGCAAAAAAACACACACACACACATACACAAAAATACTCATCGTCTGTGCAGCAACTCAAGAAAAACTGGATTTGTTATTGCGGATTGGAGCATCTCTTATTTTTTGAGATTTTTTGTTTAGTGCTATTATTGTTGTTGTTGGTTCTATGCAATGATTTTGCTCTGCCTTTTGTTGTTGTATTGTTTTGTTTTACCGCTAACTATTTTTGCGTTGTTTCTTGTTGCTGTTGCTGTAGTTGTTGTAGCGTATCCTGACACAAATATGATAAGGAAAATTCAATATGAGCAAAGTGCACATAAAAATCGAAATGCGTGTCTCGTGTATGGTAGTCACGGCACTCTTCCTCGCCATTTCGTCCTTTTACTTTATTCATGCAGTTGTCATAAAATTGATATCCTGCAGCACAAGCACGAGGAACTCTATGCTTGCAACACGTAGCTAAGTATATTGAAATTATACAATTTTTATAACTTTTTTCTGCATGAAGTTTATGTTGATACAGGAAACTTTAAATCGATAATAAAAACCTTCAAACATTGACTCATTGAGCAATTTTTTTCGATGCTATTCTTAAAATGTCGGATAGGAGATAAAATATAAGGGATTTGAAAAGGATTTTGAATTATGACACATTTGTAAAAATATATAAAGTATTTTTCGGAAAAACAAGAATTTTGCTGAGTTGGAAGTCAGATAATCTCACTTTTTAGTCATTTTCCATTCCATATCACGCTTAACGCTCGGTTAATAGAAGAAAAGTTACCACATCCCCCTTTACCGCCCAAAAATCAATAAAAATGCTATACTTCAGACGGTTTTGGTTGTATAACTGAAATTTTGTAACTTAATTTGGTAAGTTTGTATGTCTACTGTCGGCAGTGGCACTTAAAAATGGGCGTGGTCGCACTATAACTACACCAACTTTTCAGAAATCGTTATAAATCCCGAGTTGTACATGTTTTGATAGTCAAACTTGGTGTGTAGGTGCTGTGAGACCAAGTGACGGTCACTATATATGTATATATGTTTCCACGCGTACTCTAACTGCCCATTTATGTTCTATCTTCTATATATATAAAATCGTTTTTGCGGGTTGTTGTCCATTAAGATCTCAGGAATGGTAACATCTAAGAGCACCAAATTTACATCTGTTATCAAGGTTAGTATCTCGAAAAATAAAAAAAAAATTTGCCACACCCTCTACTTTTGGTCCAAAAAAATAATTACCTTCAAAAAAATTTTTTTAATACCAGGGTGTTTTGTGACGCCGAATGTCCGCTTTACAGACCAACTTTGTTTTAAAGTCAAAAAGTATGAAAGAAGACGCTATGGCATGTCAAATATGTATGTATTTATATATAGATTTATATCGATGGTTAAACGCACAAAAGTGATAAGTGCTCTTTTGACTAAAATTGGGTAACTGCATTTTCCAACTCGTCAAGCTATAATCTATGTTGTGTAAAACTATATTAAGTGAAATCTCCTTGGAAGATGACCAGTACAAAGATAAAAGAATTGCTATGTAATAAAATGTTTAAAATTCGAAAACAAAATCTGCTTTGCTGAACATTTTACATTTTTCACTAATCACTTTTGTGAGCTGAACCATAGACACATATATATTTCGGGTGAAGTTAAAAAAAGCGACAATTTTCTTCAATATGTCATAAGCTAAGTTAAGTATGTTAAGTAAAGTATGTCTACAACGCATGCTTTCGGCTTTATTCATATTTCCGCTTTAAGACGAGGGAGAGGCAATGGTGCGATGGTAGCTTGTTGAACTTGTAGCCGCATGGTGTGCGGTTCAATGCGAGCAAGGAGCAGGAAAAGAAAATTTATTCTTAACAGGTTTTTTTCTACAATTTCTTCTTTTAAATATTTGTATATAAAAAATATAAGTAACGAAAAAATAATAACTATAAATAATAAAAATAATAATAACGGTCTGCCGGCTGTGCTGTGAGGATCGAACTTGCCCAGCAGAAAATTTCAGAAAAAAAACACCCCTGATTTTTTTCATACGAGTTTCCGTCTCTTCAGACCAGAAATTTGGTATGACTTTTTTTAAATTCTTGTTTATAATTTGTAGTCTCATCATAATTTTTTATTTCAAATTCAGATATGAAATCCGGCCTGAAATAAAAGAGGATTGATTTTTTTGTTTAATTCTATTTTAGAATACGGGTCTGTAAAAAGGATGACTGAATTATATTTCAATTTCAGCCTTGAAATCTGAACTGAATAATGGATGCATGATTATGTTTAGAATTCAGTCCTGCATTCCAGTCTGACTATTAGAGGCCTGAGCGAGTTTTCTGCTGGGTGGATACTAGTCAAATCATCAAATAAAAATAAGTTGTCCTCTTAATAACCAACAGACTCCGAAAGTAAAAAAATGTCGCGATCTAGCTCTGTATTGCCATGCTAATAATACTGTAGAAATTATGAAAGGTGAAATTATGAAATATCTTAAAAACTGAGACAGCTCAAAGCAACAACTTATATGTTGTTAGTATTTTTTAATATTCTCATGTTTGATTATTAAAATGATATTGAAATAAGTTTTAAATCAACTTCGTAAACCATTTCCCATGTAAATTTTACCGGTGAATCGAGTGCTATCATTACTTATTTAGGTGGGGCTTACAACTGTAAGTCGGTTTTGGCCTGTTGCAAGAATTTCCACCAGGCATTTCTATTTTGCGCTTGCTGGCTACGATGCTATCATTAGAATTTTCAAAAACTTAACTCTTCACTTTTCAGCGCTATGCGAAATAATAAAATTTTTTTTGCAATTTTATTTTTACCGCAATTAACGAAGTAGACGCAGATTATGTATCAAAACGGGAATACATTTTATTAACACCAATCATACTAAATGGGTCTGTTCTGTCCCTTGCGAATAACGGAAAGTACCTGGGACTTAACCTGGAAGTTGAACATAGCAGAGCGCACTAAAAAAGCCACAGTGGCACTTTATACTTGCAAAAAAGCCATAGGAACAAGATGGGGGTTTTCGTCACGTATTGTTCACTGGCTGTATACTGGGGTCATAGGACCTATTCTTATGTATGGAGTAGTAATATGGTGGCCGTCCATAGACAAGGTTACACATATGAAACAACTCCAAAAAGTGCAGAGAATGGCATCTATATGCATCAGCGGTGCTCTGAGAACAACACCGACTGCAGCTCTAGAGACCATACTTCATCTTCTACCACTGGACCTGGTTGCCAAACAGACAGCAGCCTGTTCGGCGATAAGACTTAGAGAACTGGGAGTATGGAAAAGTATGACAACGGATCACTCATCCATACTTAACAACTTTAACTTCATTCCATCAAGAACTGATTACTGCAAGCCCTCGCTTTCCTTCGAAGTAAGGTATGGTACGCTTATTTCGCCTAGAACATACTGGGTCAATAGTGCACCATGGAACCGAGGGTGTCTATATTTCTATACAGATGGATCAAAATTAAACGACAAGGTCGGGTATGGGGTCTACTCAAAAGAGCTTGGAATATCTCTGGCTCGTAGGCTTCCTGACCACTGTAGTGTGTTTCAAGCCGAATTGATTGCATAAGGGGAGGTTGCATCATGGCTTTCAAAAAACGTTGTCTCTAAACGGG
Source organism: Coremacera marginata (assembly GCA_914767935.1). Lineage (NCBI taxonomy): Eukaryota > Metazoa > Arthropoda > Insecta > Diptera > Sciomyzidae > Coremacera > Coremacera marginata. Next base: position 70,349,393 of record OU612046.1, on the reverse strand, counting down.
AAATTCATATCTTCTCAGGCTGCGATAAAATCGTTGGAACAAGCAGCCACAAACTCTAAAGTAGCCAAAGAATGCCGTGCTTCATTAGGGGAAATGTCGAACTATTTCAGCATCAACCTAATATGGGTACCTGGGCATAAAGGCATAAAAGGTAATGAAAAGGCAGATGAGCTAGCTAGAAATGGGACACAAGCGCCACTTTTCATGGTGAACCCACCGGGTATCCCGTTAGCGACTCTCAAGCTGCTAATCAGTAACAATATCATATCGAAAGCCAACACTAGGTGGGCTGAGCTCTCGACATGCAAAGCATCAAGGCTTATCTGGCCGACACTGGATCTCGGGCGATCCAGAGCCCTCCTCTCGCTGGCAAGACCAGAACTAGCCCCAATAGTGGCTGTCGTCAAAGCGCACTGCTTGATAGGCAGACATGCCTACAGGTTAGGAGTTATCTCAAATGACTTCTGTAGAAGCTGTATGGACGAGGAAGAGGAAGAAACCATCTCCCATCTTCTGTGCTCCTGTCCTGCGCTAGCCAGAAGAAGGCAGAAACATTTAGGCTCTTTCTTCTTTCATGAGCTTGACGACCTGTCAACGACTGATGTCAGGCGTCTAAAAGGGTTCATCAGGAGCTCAAGTTGGTTCCATTAGTAATAAAAGCCTGTGTGCAGCGGTATCACAATGGACCTATCTGGTCTAAGTGAGCTGGTGTATGTTTTCCATTTACACCGGCTGCCGCCTCTACCTAACCTAACCTAACCTATGTAGACAATTAAAAAAAAAATAATATACAATCGGATGAGTTTTGGGTAAAAACATCCAGTTTGAATCAGTAAAAAATTTTAATTATTGGCAAAGAAAAACATCAAATAACGTTTTTGCTTTGAGCTGCCTTAGTTTTTGAGATAATAAACCGAAATTTCATGATTCTTCATTCTCTTACCACCACCTTTCATAATTTCTACGGATTTGGATTTTTGACTTGCACTGTTGATCAATTTAGAAGAATTAAACACTGAACTAAATCAAATTTTGAGAACTTTCTTGAGAAAAAGAAGATTTTAAATTTAAATTGTTCGAAATCTAAGCAACTATTTCAATTGAAGTGATCAAAGTCCTGTATATTTTTTTAAAATCAATTTGTTCAAGATAAATTGTTTTCGTTTTATTTGGTTGTGTACTTACTTTCTTACAGCAACAACAAAAATAATATTCTCATTCATGACAATAAATTAGGAAACAAAAACAAAATCAACTTAATATTTTGCTGTTCAAAATGTAAGCAACTTCTTCTTTTTCGCAATTTTTTACTGTTACTAAGCAAGAAAACAACGACTATTTGCGAAACAGTTATTTTTGTCTCATTTGCTTACACAAACAAAATCTCATTTAAGTTGTTTCTGCACATTAAGTAGCATTTATTAGTAAGTCTGACAATGATACGTTCACATTAGGTGAAAGCCTTCAAACTAAAAATTATTGAATTTTTAACAATGGTGAATCACAAATTTCGATAGCTAATAAACTTAACATTAATAAATCAATAGTTTCTCGTCTAATTAAAATGTATAAAGCTACTGGAATAGTGCAAAGCGTAAATAGTGGCGGACGCCCCCGAAAAACTTCACACCAAGCAGAAGACAAATTGTTCTTGTGTTTAAAAAAGATCCGTTTATTTCTTCCAAAAAAGTTGTTTGAGAGCTGAACCTTAATATTAGTTCGAGCACTGTCCGAAAACGCTCATTGGAAAATGGTTTGACAGTTTCAAGCCATCTAAGAAAACTATTCTTATATCAAAATATTTAAAAAAGAGGCTTGTCTGAAAAGTTGAAGTTTTTTTAATAATACTCGTATTAATGTTTTTATAAAACTTAGGTTGATTTTCGAAAAAGCTCATCTAAATTGGACTCCATAAAAAATGGAAAGCAGTATTATTTAGCGATGAATCTAAATTTAACCTGTTGAATTCAGATGGAATCTGTCACGTTCGAAGACCCTAAAATAAGAGACTAGATCCACGTTATTGTAAGGGTACAATGGAGGAGGAAATGTAATGATGTGTACCTGCTTTTCAGGGAGAGGAATTGGTGCATTTGTCGAAATACATTTTAAAATGGATCGTTTTGTGTACAGGGAGATTTTAGACAGCCATATGCTTCAATATGCCGAATGAAAAATGCCACTTCGATGGTGTTTCAACACGATAACGATCCGAAACACTCATCGAAGTTGGTCAAAGATTGGTTGTCTTCTCATGGGGTTCAAGTCTTGGATTGGCCACCTCAATCGCCAGACTTGAATCCCATAGAGAATCTTTAGGCATTTTGAAGCGCAGAGTCGCGACTAGGCGGCTTAAAAATAAATTTGAGCCAATGCCCTGCTTAAAAGGAGAGTGGGAATCAATCCCAACAACAGTTCTAGAAAACATTATAGAATCCGTGCCAAAAACGATGTGTGGAAGTCATAAGGATTAATGGCTATCATACCAAATATTGAAAGTTGCTTATGTTTTGAACAGTATAATATTGAATTGTTTTTGTTTTTGTTATTTCATTAATTGCTATGAATTAGAATTTTATTTTTGTTGTTACTGTAAGAAGGTAAAAAAAAAATTATCAAGTAAAACTAAACGAAACTATTTCGAAAAAATTGTTTTTTAATGGAAATACAGTACTTTGATCACTACTATGGGAAAAGTTGCTGAGATTTCGAACAATACTGTATATGTATGAAGATTCGTGCTTTGAGATGTTTGGTAATGGTTTTCATGGCTCTGGGAGGGTTAGGACCAGCGGAGCCCCCATATCTACGCCACTGTGGTGGTCACTTTATAAATAAATATTGCTATGCCTACTTTTACCTCCCATTTGATTATTATCGTATTTGTTCGTAGGGGTATTAGTAGTGGTTTATTTTTACACCAACTAAATCTTGCTATAAAATAATTATGCGAACCAAATTTTATTTTACGGGATACGTTTTAGGGGCAAATATACCAGATAACCGATTTCGGTTATATAGGAGGTGACCGTGTTAGTCAACCGATTTGGTTCATTTTCACACCAACAATTTACTGTGACAAATAAACTATGCATGCAAATTTCTATTGTTCCACGATAATTTTTTGGGGAAATATACCAGATTACCGTTTCCGGTAATATGGTAGCTATTCTTTGCATTCATCCCATTTCAACGAAATTTTGTGTTCTATAGTTCTTTTGTCTTAAAACTTATTTCCAAGAAATTTCATGATCCTGTGGTAACTTCTTCTATTTTTGTCCGCGGCTTATATGGAGCCGCGAGTGATATTTCATATGATGTTTCATGTATATATCAAAGCTGATGTGCAAAATTTTATGATATTTCTTTAATATTTGAAGATTTTTAAGAGATTTTAGGTTTAAAAAAAACTTTTTCAAAAAAAAATATAAAAACAACCGACTACAAAATCACTACAAAGTAAAAAATAATTTTAAAATTACTTTTCCTTTTTATTTCTTGGTCATATTTGATAATTTATCTAAATATATTATAACATATGAAATCTTATTATTTTGATTTTTTTCTTAATTGTTTTATTATAATAAATATATCAATTTCTTCATGCTTGCAAAAGCTTTTAAGGTTGGCGCTAATATAAACAGACTTTGAACCAGAAGCGCCAACTTCAAAGCATTTGTATTCATGAAGATATTAATATATTTATGATAATAAAACTTTCTTGAGCGTTATTTGTAATAATTGTGCCAACCCCTGCACTTCATTTCAGTACCCCAGCGTCAATATTAACTGAGATAGTGTTTATCTAGTATTGCCACGCCCATTTATCGAACAACGCCTACTTTATTGACCGTAGTTTTTAATAATTGTGCCAACCCCTGAACTATTTACAATAAATTTCAGTGCCCTAGTGTCAATATTGTTCGAGACACACTGTTTTTATAATATTGCCACGCCCAGTAGTCGAATACCGCCCACTTTATTGACCGTAATTTGTACTAATAATGCTTACCCCTATACCAAATTGCAGTACCATAGTATCAATATTATTCGAGATATACTCATTTTCTAATATTGCCACGCCCATTTGTCAAATAACACCCATTTTCTTGACAGTAATTTTTATTAACTGTGTTTACCCCTACACTAAATTGCAGGGCACTAGTGTCAGTATTATTCGAGATACAGTGTTTTTCTAATATTGCCACGCCCGTTTGTCGAATAACGCCCACTTTCTTGACCATAATTTTCAATAATAATGCCTACCCCTCTACTCAATTGTAGTACTCTAGTCTCAAAATTATTCAAGATACACTTTTTTTATTTCGCCACAACCATTTGACTCATAACGCCGCTTGACGGTGATTTGTATTAATTATGCCTACCCCTACACTAAATTGCAGTACCCTAGTGTAAATATTATTCGAGATACAGTAGTATCTATTATTGCGAGATATAGTATTGCCACGCCCAGATCTCGAATACCGCCCACTTTTTTACGGGTACCTCCGTGCTTATAATATCTAACTGGTCACCGCAAATTATGGCAATCAGGCATATGGTTTAGGAGTTATCGATGTGCATACATTTAATAAAAAAAAAAAAAACAGAGAAACCGACGAACTTGAGAACCTCCTCCTTTTTAAAGTCGGTTAACAAAGCCACTTTGTATGGGAAGTAGACGGTTTTCATCCGGTTTTGCTGAATATTAAAAAGATGATTTATGTTATATGTCAAGGCCTATGTGGCGGCCGTGGCGCAGTGGGTAGAGTGCGTGTCCCATACGCCAGAGTAAAATACAAATCCTAAACACTTTCGCTCGGAAACTTTGTGAAATTGATACCTATGTGCATGTGACAAAGAAAGGTTTATTTGATAATTTCAAGTACAACCACAAATATATCGCACACTAAATACAAACCAGTGACAACTCAGAATTTTTAAATTTCTAGGTGAAGCATCAAAACAATTTTATTTTTGAAGGAACTCCATACAAAGCAATGAGACAAAGCAAACTATAGAGAAAGAAGATGTGTACAAAATGTATTTGATGTGTTACAGTCGAAGTATATGATCACTACAAATAGTTTTACATTAAAAAGTAAAAATTTGTAAATTTTGAGTTGTGACTGTTTTGTATTTAGTGTGCGATATGTGGTTGAGATTGGACCCATTGATCGTTGAGCATTGTGGGTTGTACTATTTGCGTGGACCCTGCAAGAGCAAGGCCATGGGCGATTGCCCTACTCGCCACCCCCTAAAGCTGCTACTGCGCACATCCCACAGCTCGCGCTTTGCTTCCGCTTTGCGCTGTTTCTTTGTTTCTTAAATGAAGCTGCCAAGAATAAGAGTTTCATACAAACATTTTTTCGTTATGTTCGAGTGAACAGTACTACACTAGAGCCTCGAGTTGCGTTGTTAATGCGTTCTTAAAAACGCGGCGTAACTCGAAAACGACGCAACTTGAAATGACGTTTTATATACAACATACCTTTTTTAAATAAAAATGAAAGAAAAGAAAGACTGAAAGAAAAAAAAAAGTGAAAAGATAGAGAAAAGTGCAACTCGAATTCAAAATATTGTTTTGACGCAACTCGAAAACGACGCAACTCGAGGCTCTAGTGTACTTTTCTTCAAAATATTACTTTTTAGCTGCGTCATCTTAGAAAACTTTTAATTTCACAACCCATCAACATTGTTCTTTTTTCTTGTGTAATATGGGCCAAAGATGTTTATGCGATATTTTCTTGTCTATTTACTACAACCGATGTTACTCAACGAAGACAAGTACAATTATTTTATCATTGCATATACTCGCTTTATGATGTTGTTAAGAACTTTGATACAATTTATGCTATTGTAAGATGCAGATTTAACTGCATACTGCCTTAGAACTAGGTATCGTTTACAACCATTATTTAAATCGTTAAATTGATATACTATAAAAAAGCGATTTAATAATTGCGTTGATATCGTTGTCGCCAGGATACGCATTCTGATAGTTAATAAAAATATCAACATAGCATATAAAGCTAAATCAAATTCATCCTTCGCCTGCTTTCATGCAAACAACATGACTTATATATCCGTTATAAAAGGATTCCCGTTGCAACCATGATGTTAGACAGGACACGTCAAGACTGCGTTGATGTATTTATAAACAGTGAAAATTTCAACAATGAACAAAACAAGGATCCAAGCGAAAGTCAAGGAAAATGAAATCGGAACACAACTTGGCTAAACAATGGATGCTTTATAGCTATTTCAACAGCATTAACAACAACATGCAAACGTTGCATGTACACAAATTCCAAAGAAGTATTAAAACTTGATTGCTGCAATTTGTTGTCCTTCTTCTTGTTGTTGCTATTGTTACCGTCGTTGTTCGAGAGACCAAACAAAACCCACAACGCAAAGTTACTCCTGTTTCGTGCAGGTTCGGAATGGTGCAAATTGTGGTGATGATCATGTTCTTTATTGCTATTGCACCGCATTGCAATGAGCAGCACCCAAACGTCGCGAGGGTCAAGAATATGAAATGCTATTGAATAAATGTCCACATAGTCAGCAGAAATGGTCAAGCAAGAAGTGGACGCGTTGGTTCACAATTGCTACACCAACTTCACACAACTACAACAACAACAAAATTAAATAACATTAAAGCAACAACAGCGAAAGCAATTCAGTTTTGCCCCTGGAAAATAGTTTGCCGCATGCAATATGTTCCAACAATATAGAAAGGAAGCAACAGTTCAACTCAAAGAACAACAAGAACAGCAACATCAGCACTTACAGCAAATGCTGCAATATTCATGAGAACAAAAACAACAACAAGAGCAAAAATATTATAATGTTGAAACCTTTTGGCACTGAATTTTGAAGGCGCCTCATTTTCACTTAACTTGTCTTGGAACCTGCTGCTGCAAACCACCAACCAGCATTGGCTGTGCTAAATTTCCTTCGCTCGGCAACAGCGGCAGCAACAGCAAGGTGTGAATTTTGTAGATTTATTGCAGCCGTTGAGTTTTATTATTGCTTTTGTTATAGTTGTTGTTTTTGCAAAAGATTTTCTTTTCTTGCCTCCGAACATTTTACAACTCATATTTATACATGTTTTTGTTTTCTTTTTTTTCTATTGCATTGTGTTGTTCTTTGCCAAATTTGGAACAGCAACAATTGTTGTGACTAGCAGCAATTGTTGCTTGGTTGTTCTATTCTCAGCAATGATGACTATGATAAAGATGATGATGATGATGATAATGATGTTGGTTTTCAGGTTTTATATTTTTTCTTATGTTATTGGTGAAAAATAACCAAGCGTGCAGCTTTTGAATTTCATTTAGTGCACTTCATATCCTTGCTTCACTTCCGGTCTAGCCTTAACATAGTTCTGCACATGACCACATGTCCACCGTTTAAGCACACTTTTGCTCGGTACGGAAATGTTTGGAAATTGTGGTAATTTGTTAGGGGTTTCATCAAGAAACCGTTTTTTTTTTCTCTAACCTCTCGACACATGCTTCAAAATGAGTTGCTGTCGATTCCATGAATAATTTTATGTAGATGCTTCCATGAATAATTGTAGATTCAAAAACTTTGGCTACGATCTAACAAAATTGTTTTTTTTTTTTTTTTGTGAATTCGTGACTTGTATCGAAGTGTTTAACAAATTTGAACATTTGTCTTAAAACTGTTTTTTTTTTGGCATATTTTTTGGTTGATACTTTATAAAACTATGAGTTAACAAAACTCAGTCTCAGCTTTGAAGAGTAACGCTAGTCAGTAGAAATCGTAGGATAAATATTAGTACAATTTGCTGTATTATGAATTGATATTAAGAATTACAGAAGTTTTCGGATTTAACGAGCCCAATGATTGTCAGGCCAATTCGTTAAATCGATTTTTTCGCTAAGCCGAGTACTAAAATTAATTGGCCTATTTAATACTAAAATGATTCGAAGTAGCTTTTTAAAAAAATCATTTCATTGAAATAAAAATTTGAAGTGATGAGAACGTGCTTCAAAAGTTTGTCGAATGAAAATCATAAATATTTTTTTAGAATTATTAAAGTTACTCCGTGTGAGAAATATATGCTTTTAATTTTTATTTTTTTTTTTTATCGAAATGCTAGAAAAGAACACTTTAAGTATTTTTTAAAAAAGTCAAGTTTTATTACTTTTTTCCGAATTTTTTATTTTTATTTTGCAGAAAATAGCAAGGCATTATGCTGAAACCATCCATGGTAATTTTTTTTTAAATTTTGGAGACTTTTTTCGTAAAAACACTTAAACTCGAAATTTTCAAATAGGTTTACTTCTAGCAAAAAAATTCATATCCACCAGGTTATTCAACATAACTACACAATTTTTTGCATCTACATTAGTTATATTTAGTATTAGTATTTAGTATTTAGTATTTAGTATTTAGTATTTAGTATTTAGTATTTAGTATTTAGTATTTAGTATTTAGTATTTAGAATTTAGTATTTAGTATTTAGTATTTAGTATTTAGTATTTAGTATTTAGTATTTAGTATTTAGTATTTAGTATTTAGTATTTAGTATTTAGTATTTAGTATTTAGTATTTAGTATTTAGTATTTTGTATTTAGTATTTAGTATTTAGTATTTAGTATTTAGTATTTAGTATTTAGTATTTAGTATTTAGTATTTAGTATTTAGTATTTAGTATTTAGTATTTAGTATTTAGTATTTAGTATTTAGTATTTAGTATTTAGTATTTTGTATTTAGTATTTAGTATTTAGTATTTAGTATTTAGTATTTAGTATTTAGTATTTAGTATTTAGTATTTAGTATTTAGTATTTAGTATTTAGTATTTAGTATTTAGTATTTAGTATTTAGTATTTAGTATTTAGTATTTAGTATTTAGTATTTAGTATTTAGTATTTAGTATTTAGTATTTAGTATTTAGTATTTAGTATTTAGTATTTAGTATTTAGTATTTAGTATTTAGTATTTAGTATTTAGTATTTAGTATTTAGTATTTAGTATTTAGTATTTAGTATTTAGTATTTAGTATTTAGTATTTAGTATTTAGTATTTAGTATTTAGTATTTAGTATTTAGTATTTAGTATTTAGTATTTAGTATTTAGTATTTAGTATTTTGTATTTAGTATTTAGTATTTTGTATTTAGTATTTAGTATTTAGTATTTAGTATTTAGTATTTAGTATTTAGTATTTTGTATTTAGTATTTAGTATTTAGTATTTAGTATTTAGTATTTAGTATTTAGTATTTAGTATTTAGTATTTAGTATTTAGTATTTAGTATTTAGTATTTAGTATTTAGTATTTAGTATTTAGTATTTAGTACTTAGCATTTAGTATTTTGTATTTAGTATTTAGTATTTAGTATTATGTATTTTGTACTTAGTATTTAGCATTAGTATTTCCACAATATTGCATTGAAACTTTTTCAAATTTGAATTTTTTTCTTATATACATCAAAAAGGAATATTTTCGAAAAGTAAAAAACAGAGATCCAAAATAACTATTACTTTTTTTTTTTAAATCGAAAAAGTTGGCGATATTTTGAAAATATATTAAAAAATAAAAATTGAAAATAAAAGTTATCAGCACAAAAAAAAATTTATTATTTATAATTGTTATCACAGAGAAAAATTTGTTGCTGTTGAAAATAGCAATTCCTTATAGATGAAAATTTGTTGTCTTGCAATATAACAAATATATCCCAATTTTTTAAAAAATTTCTTTTAATAGTCTCTGGTAAAAAATTTACCAGAAAATTAAAAACTCTGAAAGTTTTCGTCAAATTTTAATGTTTGATACCTTATTTAAGAGAAAAATGAAATAGAAAACGAGCAGCGAACAAGCTTTTTGGAAATTTACACTTAAAGAATAGTTATTTGGGCTTTTGGGAAAAAATACCATTTTTTCGGCATGGGTTCCTGTAGTCCTAGGTACACGAAATTTTGTTTAGATTTATTTCAAGATCATACAAATCATAAAAATTAAGACACCTTATTGTGTATGAATGTATTTTGCTCTTAATACTTTTTATCCTGCTAATAAAGTACCGATTTTTTATGTTGTTCGTTAAACTGAGCACAGCTATATTTTTTGTTTGTTATATAAGGCACTCAATGGAACCAATTCGCTTGTTCGTTATATGCGGGTTTCGTAGAATCGAATGTTCGTTAAATCGGAAAACTACTGTAGTTAAATTTAAAGACACGATTATATTGAAGATACACATAAAAAATTAATTTTAAATGATGTTTAAAAAGTATTATATCTTTGTTTTTAAAAAACTACTCAAGAAATGACAGTATATATATATGTAGGAATTAAAAAACTCCAAATTCATGAGTGAAAAAATTTTAAAGAATAAAATTGTTCCGTTACAGGGGTGGGGGGAGGGGGTAGGGTCAAGACTTTGAGACTAAGTGTGTCATAGGTGGGATGGGGGGGAAAAGGAGGCCTTAAATTGGCCAGTTACAACTAGGGTTCTTTTATTCCGGCAAATCTATAAATCCCATAGCAACACTTGATATATCATTGGAAAGGTCTTGAGCTGTAGGTAAAACAAAAATATTTGGGTGTTTAATAAACACTGTTTATATAATAGGCGCTTAAGGTTAAAAAAATGACGAAAAGACTTAAGACACGAACTCACTCTAATAAGAATGATAGAGTGTGATTTCCAAAGCGAATTAGGTACACGGTTAAAAATCTTGGAATAATTTTTAAACCAATGGTTGGAAAAATCTATTTCTTAAACCATTTTTTATTATAACTAATACACGCTCAGAAATCTTTTGAAACAAATTCTAATAAAAACTGTATGGTATATATGACCACACTAAGATTGAATTAGAATATAATACAGGTCAAATATTAAAATTAAATTCTAATTCCATTGTAATAAATTGTAATATAAGCTTGGAATAGAAATTTAATTTAGAACAATACTATTCTGTATTATATTTTAATACATTTGGAATCAAGTTTAATACTTCAATTATTAAAAAGTAATACAAATTAAAAAATTGTATTAAATAGTAATACAAATTATATTAAAAATATATACCAAATGTATAGAATGTAATACAAATTATCTTAAAATTATGAAGAAAAGGTGTGATATTTTTTTAACAAAATCCAAAGAGAAGAAATTAAAAAATCAATAGTTATATTAATGGACAATGAAAATGTATTATATGTTTACTTCCTTAAAGCATAAAGTTTTTCGCTACCAAATACTATTTCTTTTGGCTTTATTTTGACAATGTCTGTGTAACTAATAATACGAAATCGGTTTGATGCAACAATTTCTGTGCAATTTAGATAATTTTTAAAACAGAACTTATCATATGATCTCATATAAAAATAAACTTAATTTTGAAATTGTAAAGTTGCAATTATCAAACCATATTCATTTTAATTTAATATCAAACCATATTAATTTTATTTAAAATCGATTTTATTATAAGCCCAGGACGGTAATGAACTCCAAAATCTTCCTCAAATCATCTTACAGAATAAACTTCAGGAAATGTACGGATTTTAAATGTGTCAAAAGTCCGGAAACGACTTCCTTCTAGTTTCAACCACAAAAATAGCTGATTGGTTATCAAACGTAATCAGTGCCAATTTTAACTTGTTACAAACGTAAAAAAGCGCTAATTTTAACTTGATATTTTATATGTTTTGATAATTATTGATATTTAAAAATTTGTAAATTTATATTTTATCGCCCAACATAAGCAAACAACAAATAAGAAATTGACAGTTAGTTGATCTTCTTGACAGTTAGTTGTTCTTATGTAGCTGGAGCAAATTTCTTCTAACACACTTCGAGTAACTTTCGAACTCGAGAGAGCGATTTTGTGCTTGTTTTTCTAGCTAGAAAAAGTACGAAAATTACACAAATGCAAATTACTACAATCGAGTACGGAAACAGACCAGCTGCAAGCGTTTTTAAGTTCTACGATTTTAAGACTACGATTAAATTAAGGCCATCGATGATTTTAAGGCAGTGTTTATAATAACACTTACTTTTTACAGTGCACTGTCGACACGTTATAACTTCTATGCTCGACAATTGTGAAAATAGTTACGTTTCTTTTAGTTCACTTTGAACGTGAAGTTATAACAGCTGCTTTTGAAAACAGTTTCAGTTTAGCAAAAAAAAAGTTACTTTAGCTCCGTTTGCTGCTCTTACTTGCTCTTATGGGAGTATTCCTGGTTGGAAGGCTGTTTTTGGACCCCTTTTAAAAACTTCTCATTTGAAAACGCAAAGAATTATTTAAATTCTGTTTTTTTTTGTACTCGTATTAAGAACATATTAAATTAAATAAATTTTGTTTTCCTTTGTACAAAGGCTGTTCAAAAAGTTGTCGAACTTCAAAGTTGGATCATCTGAAATGGAAAACAGATGTAATTCTAGTCCCTACCTCAATTATAATTTTTCGATTATATGTCATTTTCATTATGTCATAGAAAAATGAAAAACCGATTTTGGGTCTTTTTCTCTTTAGTTTAGTGTAAAAAAAAAAAAAACTAAAAAATTGTTTAAAATTGTGATTGAGGTACGGACTAGAATGGTGACAATTCTGCGTCAATTGCACTTTGTTTCAAAATCGGTTCAGAGCTACGGCCGCATGCTCGAAAAACGTGGTTTCGATATAAAAGCGTTTAAGTTCAAAGTTATTTTTTTGCATCAAAAAAAAAAAAAAATTGAAATGAAATAAAAAATTTCAGCATGCAGTTTGAGAAATTCGACAATTCTGCGTCGATTGCACTTGGTTTCATCAAAATCGGTTCAGTAGAACCGGAGAAAAGTGACTTCGATGTTCAAAAACGTGAATTTGAAAAAACTCAAAAAAATTTAAGGTATTAAAAAAACATTTTTTTTTTTTGTGAAATACTTATATATATCAATCTGCAATGCCAGCCCCATAAAGAACTGTTTCCTCTTATTCAAAAAATCAGAACTCAGTGGCTCTTTGTGCTTTTCGGGCAGTTCTACCTTCTTTTGATGCGGCCAGAGCTCTGGCTTCGGATCTTTTCAAACGTTCTTCGTTCCGAGACATGGCGAAATCATATGTGACGTTGCCAATCGGGATGCCATTAGGTTCATTATTTGAAGTATTGGCAAGAAACCTTCGTTAAATATGAAAGTTGCAATATAATTGGCATTCTCAATTGTGCGTGTCCTCATCTCTTTCGTGTTGGTTACCACGAAACTGGTGTTTCAAGGAACGAGTTTTTCGATTGCTACCAGTGTTTTTTTTATTTTTATTACTTTTTCATACATTGTCTTTAGCACAAACAAACATTTTTTATCAAAAATGTTCTTTTCAAAACTGTATGCGCGCGCGCATCCGGTTTATAACTCAATTCAAAGTGAACTAAACGCTGCCAACATTCGAATACCTAAGCTCTAAAATGTGTATTCATATATTTTTAAAATGCGTATACAAACAAGTTATTACCTACTAAAGAACGCGTGTAACGAAATTCGGTGGTTGCTTCAAACCGTTGCATTCAAAAAGTAGCCAAATTAAGCAAATCGCATTTTGGCATAAACATTGCTGGACAAAAAAAGCCATATCTCCTAAAGTATTTCGAATTTCAAAAAACCCTTTTAGGACGATATTCTCAAATATCCAAGCTATACGTAAAAATATGCAAAAAAAAAATCGAACAAAAATTTTTGCCAACCGGGAATACCTCCTTAATCTTTGTTTTTTGAAGCTGCTACACTTGGTGAATGTGTTTTAAATGCCTTTTATACTTTTGCTCGGTGTAAATATAGGTTTTGCTGTCTTTTTTTCATTTTTAGGTGCGTTCTTTTATTGATAAAAAATTAAAGCAATATTAAGAATAAAATAAAGTTGTAATAAAATTTAAAATTTTCAAAACTGAATTAAAAATTTTGTTGTGACGTAACGCACGACCGATCACCCCCATGTCACACTTCGTCACAAATGTTCGATCCCTTCCCCCTTAACGTGCTACGCAATTTATGAACATCCCCAAAGCTTTCTTTTAAAAATTTCTTGCTACTAATATATATTCAAATATTTTTATTAATTTACACATGCAATTTGTTTATAAGTAAGCGTATTGTATTTATTTTTATACTAATTGCATCACAGATTGCTTCGAATTTATTCTATATTATCAATTTTAATACAAAATATATTTAGAAATGCGCTATTCTAACGCTTGGAATAAAAATTAGTCTAAGATTTTTGACCGCGTACTTTTCAAAATACTAGAAATTTTTTTAGTCAAAGCTGCACTTAAATTTAATACATTTGAAATAAAATTTGAATTTTAGTACCTACGGTTTAAAATTTAATACAAACAAACTAAAAAGTAATAAGATCAGTTTCAAAAACTAATACAATTGGAATAGATTTTGAATTAAGATAGCCATGATATTAGATTTAATACAACATGTATTACATTTTAAGCCATGCTGTATTATATCTCAATACTTTCCGACTTAATTTTAATATTGTTAAGATTCAAAAGTCTTATGATTCAGAGTTACTTTATCGGTTAACAAAGCTTTATAATACAATTTTTGTGCAACATTTTTTATTTGATTATGGCGCACAAGCAAAGTTTACTACTTTCATTTCAATGAAGACGTGAGTTCGAAACCTATAAAAGAAGTTAGTTTAAAAATTATGGCATAAAAGAAAAAAAAAATTGTGTAAACAAAATCAGTTTTTGTTTTTAGTACGCTATGGTTTAAAATCGAATACAACTTGTAATAAGGTTTTTAATCCACATCAGGTATTGCAATTTCAACCCATGCGGAAATAAAACTTAGTTTTAGTATTTGGAGTGGTTTAAATTTGAATACAATTTTGGCGTCGTCATATATACAGTACAGCGTTTACAAAAATTTAGTCCAAGATTTTTAACCGTGTAGGTACACCCGATTTTCGGGGTGTTAATACTAGTTTTAAGTGTTTAATTATTACATGTTTTAATTTATTTTTTTATTTTATTTGATATACGTACATATTTTAATAAAAATATATAGTTTAATCCCTGTATCAAAAAAGGTACCAAAGGCTTAGCCGCTGATTTACGTGTATACCTTGGTCTGCCATGAAAATAAAGCAAAACATTTTTAAATTAAATTTTCAGTTTCATTATTATTTTCGGTTGTATCCTTTGCATGCCCGGGTATTTAGTTTATATTTAACAATACTCAAGACTACGAAGTAGTCTTAAGGGGTTAGCTTTTTTGATCTACATAAGAGTACTTGAATATGCAAAATGAAGGTGTACCCATCGAAGGTCTATCCTTAAACCTATAGAATAACTTTGGGAAAATATTGATAAAGGCACATAAAAAAAAATCGATACTAAGGTGTGTTCAAATAAATTAAAAAAAAGAGTAAAATTTTTTTTAATTTTGATAGTCAAATTGTCCTAGCTTAATGCTCCATTGTCAAAAAAACAGTATTTAAAAAATCTTAAAGTTAAAAATTTGTTGATAACAAATTCTACCAAATAGCTGACTCTATTTACACAGTGCGACATCCAAAATCTATCGGAGAAACCGCTGCTTATTTCTAATAGAAGAGCACTAATAGAAGGTCAGAACACGACCTCATACCCAGTTTTGTCGTAGGGGGTCTACATTTTTTTAATTGTTGGATTCATTGTAGTGCCATTTCAAATTTTTATTTAAATTAAGAATGAGAAAGAAAAACAAAAATAAATTGTAAAGGATTCTTTTGCCAAATAAAAGTGTATGGAGAATAAAATGGAGGTATTCCCAATTCCTTCTTATCCACCCCTCTTCTTATATTTTTGGAGTTTACTTCTTTAGAATTGATTTCATATATAGCCCGCGGTATGAAAATTATATAGCGTGTAAAATCAAGCGATGAACAAAAACTCTGTCAAATTTCGTTTCGACAGTTAAGGTGGTTAGCTCTCAGCCTCGCGACTATGTGCAGCAAAATACCAACACCAAGGAAATACCAACAAAATACACACAACAGTAGTGTAGTGTAGGACAGTAGTCCATAAATATTGAAGTGCATATTATTGTAAAATTCGAAAAGTACTGAGCCGATTTTTATGAAATAAGTTTTAAAATATCATATTTGTGCTACAGCACAGTATATGGGTATTTATGTTTTGAAGCGAAAAAATTCAAATTTTATCAATGAAAATCAAAGTGAATAGGTAAGTTTCTTTTAAACCTTATTTATATGTATTTCATATACAAATGTAACATATCATTCAATAAATCCGTAGGATATGCAAAAAAAAAACAAAACTTTGATAAAACTCGATTATATTATTCAACATAGTTGCCTTCGAGAGCTATACAACGAGTATAGCGATTTTCCCACTCTTCGATACCACTTTTATTGTACGATTCCTCTTTCTCGTCAAAATAGGCATCAGTTTCAGCGATTACTTCAACATTGGACTTGAATTTCTTTCCACCAAGCATTCTCTTGAGATCTGAAAACAGGGAAAAGTCGCGGGGGGCTGAATCTGGAGAATACGGTGGGTGGGTAAGCAATTTGAAGCTCAATTCATTCAATTTTGCCATCGCTTTCATCGATTTGGGACACGGTCTTAGTGATTGTCTTGGTGAAACATCACTTTTTTCAGCCTTCAATCGATTCAAAAGTGCACAGTAGTAGTCGCTGTTGATGGTGGTTCCTTTTTGGAGATAGTCGATGAATATTATTCCTTTCACATCCCAAAATACAGACGCCATCACCCTACAAGCCTTTGCTCGCTTTGGATCCGGTTCGTCGACTGCTGTCGACTGTCTGTCGAAAAAGCTGACTGTCTTTTGGATTCTGGTGTGTAATAGTGAAGCCATGTTTTATCCATTGTCACATATCGACGATAGAATTCGATTTTATTGCGGTTTAAAGCGCCAAACACTCCTCTGAAGCAACAATTCGTTGTTGTTTTTGGTCGGCTGTGAGCTCACGCGGCACCCACTTTGCACAGAGCTTTCGCATACCCAAATGTTCGTGTAAAATGGTAAAAACACTACCATCTGATATCTTTACAATGTCAGCTACCTCGTGCACCTTCAATTTGCGATCGTTCATGACCAATTTGTGGATTTTTTTGATGTTTTGTGGAATAACAGTCTGATTTGGGCGTCCACTGCGCTCTGCGTCATTTGTGCCGGTACGACCACGCTTAAATTCAGCAATCCACTTTTCTACCATTTGTCTCGATGTAGCAGAGTCCGGATAATGTTTATCAAGCCATTGTTTGGTTTCCACTGTATTTTTTTTCATCAAAAAGCAATGCTTTATCAAAACTCGAAATTCACTTTTTCCATTTTTTTTTCAATAACAATAGTTGCACATAAAATGCTATAACTCACCAATTGATTGTCAGATTTTTGTCAAATTTTTTTATACGTATCGTTTGAAGGTTGGTTCTTAATAAAAATCATATGGAAACAAATCTAGTAACGCCATTAATGTGTCATCCTATGGACTTTTTGAACGTCCTGTTAAATGGAAACTTTCCCTTTCATTATTGTTGCAACACGCAGAGAAAAAATATGTTTATATAAGTTTGGTTTCAAAAACAAAATATTCAGAGGGAACTACCTAATGATTAAGAACTTTCCTTCAATAGCATTATTTTTCGATATACATATAAAGATATTAGTTGTGACCAACATTAATATAATTTTGCCTTAGCTAAAAAACTAACGTCTGCATTAATATGCTTGTGACAAAATAGAATTGTGTGTTTCTACCCAATAAAAATATATTTGCATCACTGTTAAACTCAAAAAGAACAGAACTCTGCAAATTTAAAACAGAACTCTTTTCTTTTATGTGTTTCGCCAAGACATACATATATCTGTTTCTTTTGCACTTTCACGAAAAATAGCGGAAACCTTGTTGCTTTTAACAGTTGACAAGTCTTGGCGTCATTTTAAGTTTCAAGCAGCCGCGCCAAACGTGTTAAAAAGTTTAGCTCTTGTGAAAAGTGTTTCTGAAAATGTTTGTTTAAATTGAAAGTGTTTGTGTTTTCAAATTAATAAAATAAAAAATAAAATAAAAGAAAAATTAGGCGGTTCAGCAGTAAAAATAGGTGAGTTTTGAAGTAATTTGCTTTGGGTGCTTCGCTGGCAAAGTGGGTGCTCCGCTACCCTATTTACTGTTTTCTTAACATATTTTGTTTGCCTCAAACCAACAATTACTACTAAGCAAATATTTTGTAATCACAGTGAAAAACTTTTGGCATTTCTTTTGCTAAAATATGTTTCCAAGTAAATATAGTGTAATCTTCGGTAAATATATTATGTTGTTCTTAATTATCGTTTTGAAAATAATTGCTTGACTGCAATTAAATTATGTTTTCTCCAATTAATATAGATTTGTCCGCGAATATTTAATGTTATTCTTGACTAAATAATATTTCCAAGCAAATAAATAGTAGTAGACTAAAGGTGTTCTCGGTCCATTTATTATTACGATATATTTAACCCTTCGATGCGTGAACATTTTTTTACCCTTCAATGCGTGAACAGGTAGGGACCTTTTTTTATTTTTTAGTATTTTACTATAAAAAAAAATTGCAAAAATTTTTTTATTTTTTTTTTATAGTAATTATTGTCTAAAGAACAAAACTGTGTATTTAGAATTTTTTTTTTTTTTTTTACATGGGTCATATGAAAGTGAATAAAATTAACATATAAAACATCTTATTTTCTATTGTTGTTGTTGGTGCTGTTGGTCCATCGTGGCCTGTTCGCAAGTATGACAGCGGTGAAGGACTGTAGAATGCTCTCCGCAAACAGCATTGTCGCAATTGAAGCAGTAGGCCCTCGTTTTCCGCTGCCGTCCGTACTCAGAACGGCATAGGCGGCATGACGGCCTGTTCGTCCTTGGCGCAAATGCTAGTGAATTGACTTCTACCGGTCTTGGTCTTATCTGAAAAGATAAAAAAAAATAAAAAAAAACAAAATTAGTAGTCTGGTTGTGAAATTGGAGCAGTTTTTTCTTACCCTGACATCAAATGTCTCCATCGCATTGCGTATCCTTGGATGCTTCGTGATTTGGTTGTTTAGGGCCCGATTGTCAATGTTTGGCATTGCCAACTGCCTGGTGAGGAGCTGGAGAAACGCCCGTCGTCGATCACTTCGTTGGTTAGGCTGCATTTCGTTGTATATGGTGAATGCAGCAAGTGCAGCAACGTCTACCATATTGTAAAACATTGCTAATGGCCAGCGTTGTGTAGAGCGTTTGCACGAGTAAGTGCCCAGCATTTGGTCCATCACATCTACGCCAGATTTATTAGCATTGTAGTCCAGAATGCTGTAGGGTTTCCGCTTTGCACTGGCCTCGTCGACAGCGCAAGTATAATGTTGAGTAGACATAAGAAGAACAGCTTTGTTTCTTTTTGGCACATATGAAGATAGTGCTATATCGCCATCGTTGAAGCCGAACAATGTGGTGAGGACAGGACGCTGGCGATTTTTCTGGAACTCCTGCGGTACGAACCTCTTATTTGCGCGAACTGTTCCAACGTAGCCCGTTTTCCTCCTCATCAAAACACGTGCCAAATCCAACGTTGTGAAGAAGTTGTCTGCATAAACTGTGCGGCCAGTATCCATATATCTCTCCATAAGCGTAAGTACAACATTTTGGCCCTGATTTACTTCACGATCCTGGTTTGACAATTTACCAGAATAGATCATACCTTTGACGGGATAGTATGATTTGGAGTCACACAACCACCATACCTTTATTCCATACTTGGCAGGCTTAGAAGGAATGTACTGTGTGAAGCGGGTACGGCCTCTGTAGGGGAATAACTGCTCATCAACTGTCAATGACTCATGCGGAGTGTAAGTTGCTGCTAAGTTTGACTGCAACATTTCCCAAATATCATCAATTGCCGCAGTTTTGCTGGTGATTAGTCGCTGCTGTCGTGTATTTGCATTGTCGAATCTGATGAATTGTTTGATGCACATAAAGCGATCGTAGGACAAAGCAGCTTTGTATATTGGGTTATGTGTTGGGCCCCATAACTCTCTAGCAGGTTCGGTATTTGATTTGGTGAGTCCAGCATGTAGAATAATAGCCAAAAATGCATCAAACTCCTTTAGTGTGATGGTATTCCATTCCTTCATCTTCGTTGGATTTGCCAAATTCCATGCAGCTGTAACTTCCCTGGCTTTCCTATTAGTTTCGCGTAATATTATGTACACTATGTCTTCACTGATGATGGAGCGGAATATAGTGAAGGGATCATGTACCGCTCCGTTTGGCCCTGGTCTCCTTCTTGTGAAGTCAACCACATTATGAGCTCGAATGCGAGAATTAGGGGTGCTGTTTTACACCATTGTGTGCCATCTTTACCATAGTAGTAATTGTCATTTGTTTGCTGTGCATTGTTTTCTTCGTCGTCAACATCGCTGTCATCACTTTCTTCATTGACTTCGATATGTTGTTGAGTTTCCTACGTCCGAATAATCACCATGAAAACCTGGTTCATGTATGGAGTCGTCATCATTCTCAGCTGTATTTCCAAAAGCATCATAGGCTTCGTCACCGTTCAGCTCTTCTTGCATAAAATTAGCAAATCTGTCATCAACTGCACGTCTTTCATGTACACTCATTTCCTGGTATCTTGTACTACGGCGTACAACCATTTCAGCAACTTCAATATTTTGGTCTGCCATTTCAATTTTCTTACTTTTATTTTCACTTTATATATCACACTTTACTGCTCACTGTCTGAACTTAGAATGATTTGGCTGACGAAATTAGAACCTCTTATATACTCTTTCATACGTCTACCTGGCCTTTAGGTTACCTGCACTATGCACATCTGCTCTTTGTACATAAAACAGATTAGTGAAGTATAGGTAGAAATTTTAAGAACTGGTTTATTATGTTTCCAACGAAAAGCAATTACCAAAATAAACTACCACTTTATTATGTTTTCAAGGAAGGACGTAATATAAATAGTGCAAAAATAAACTACCAGATTATTATGCTTTCAAGGACACAATAACAATTATCCAAAAATTACCAAAAATTCACAGAACACATCTGTGATATGTTGAAACAATAAAAAAATTATAATAAAGCGAAGAACAAATGCATTTATAAGTGTTTTATTGCATTTTCAGTACAAGGTCCCTAGGGACCTGTTCACGCATCCGCGCATGTATTTGATTTAAATGGGTGTAGCACCTAAACCATTGGTCGGATTGCCTTGATTTTTTTTTAAACGTTTCTCCACAAAATTCTCTTGGAATACATGGTAACTTTGGGGGGGTGTTGTCCTGGC
Source organism: Coremacera marginata (assembly GCA_914767935.1). Lineage (NCBI taxonomy): Eukaryota > Metazoa > Arthropoda > Insecta > Diptera > Sciomyzidae > Coremacera > Coremacera marginata. The sequence goes on along the minus strand of OU612046.1, from coordinate 70,328,076 downwards.
CGAAATAGGAGTAAATTGCGTTTGAAAACGCAATAGGTCCCTAGGGACCTGTTCACGCATCGAAGGGTTAAATGAAAACATATTTTCTTTAAAACAAATTATATTGTTTTTAAATTCAAACACCAAGTGCTAAGGTACAATTAAATAATGTTAAGATGCAAATATATATATAAAGAAAATTGCATTAATTAATCATATTATATGTGGATCCAATTATGATTACTTGTTTCCAAAAAACATGCAGATAATATGTTTCTGCAAATTATGTTTGGGAAGGCCTATTATTTTTCAGCGTGAAGTAATCAAAAATCTTTGTGATTTAAGTTTTAATTTATTTATCAATTTGCATAAGAATTTGGTTTCGGATTTGGAAAGATTTACTGATTTTAATAGCAAAAAATACGATTTTATCATAAGAATGTCAATATTTTTTAATGCGAATAACTTTTCTTGTATATTATGTTAAAGTCCAAAATGTGTTCATTGACATGTTTCTTGATTCATCATGCACTGTCTAACAGGAGCTGAGAAATAAAAGTCAACGCATAAATAAACGGTCACAAACGCACAAATCTCTATAGGTAGCAAGGTAAATATGGCCGCCATTTTGAAAGCAGAACAAAAAAATGTTTTTGAAGGCAGTTCTGAGATGCTAATGAAAAGAACAAATTTTAATAATAAACTATATTTTTGAAACATGTTCGAGCAATCTGTGTTGGATCAGTAGATTTGGGCTGACTCAACAGTTAACAAACGCAAATGAGCAATCACAAACTCCCGTTCATTTGTGGTGACACCCCATATAACCAAATGGGCTGAACAATTAGTCGCAATTATAGTCAAACAACAAATCAACTTTCAATTCTAATGTGGGAATGTGTATAGGGTGTATTTTAATGAAGCATTTAATAATTTAGTCAAGTTTCCTTAAGCACACGCTCACGCACACACATGCACATTTCAACGCCTACCGTCCGCACCCACAACATAAAAGAACCATAGAAGGAAGATATCAAAAGTCATCAACAGCTGAATAGTCTGTATAGCCATTGTTTTTGTTTTTATGCCATAATTGTATGAACAAAAAAAAAAAAACAAAACACACACACACAACCACAACAACTCCAGAAGAACTCTTAAAAGAACTACAGCATTCATAGGAATTTCCGGTTCCTCTGTGTATAGTTGTTGTATTTTTAGCATGACTTGCTTGCGTTGGTGTTGGTTTTGGTTTTTTCTCGTGTTATTCAAATAGTTTTCAGGTTTTCAGGTTATGTTGTTTCGTCGTCCTTTATCGGCATTATGACCAAATTTGTTTGCATGGTCATAATGCGATGTCAACACGTATTTTTGATGTGTTTCGGAAATTATTACGGACTCTTGTGGCAGACGCACATATTAGCGCACACACATAGACAGTTTGACAGTCCAAGTTCAAGCTCTTGCTTAAAGGAAGGAGTTGCTTGTTGTTGAAATAGTTGTAGAACATATTTAGAAATTTTTTACGAGCTGTTGTTAAGTTGTTAGTATTAAAGTTTTGCATATGTTTTTATATATTTGAATAAAGAGAATTCTTCAATTTTACGGCTTTAAGCTGTTAAGCTTTTGAGATATTTATATATCTGTATGTTTTTTCTAGGTAAGTCTAGGTAATGGGAAAAATTAGTTTTCTATTTAGAAATTTTAAATAAATAAACTTTATCGTATGGGTTCAATATTAAACTTCATAAAAATGTTTTCTATTTATAAACCTTATGAAAGTCTTTGTAATCTTCATACTAACATACTATAATTTAACTTAATTATATGCAGACACATGTAATGCAAGTAAATTGCCTTAATAAGAGATCAACGCGCAACTTGATTTTCGCCGTATTCATAAGACGCTTATTAATTTTAGCGAATTAATGTTTGTTTTTAAGACATGCTCTCATTAATTAAAAAATGTCAGCACCAAAATTAGAGGGTTCAAAAACTGTTTGTATGCTCCTTGAGCATCGTATAAATTGAACTTAAGACAAATAAGTAACTTTTAAGTAAGTTTAAGATTTCACTCAAGCAAATCACAGAACAAGGCGTAAGCAGCTTCTCTTCAAAAAAACCGAATAATTTCTCTGAGCCTTTCGAAAATAAGAGATGTGTTTACACTTGTCATACATTCAGTATTGCTTCGCCGCTATCAAAAAGGAATCATCCAAAGTGGGTTTGACGATAAATGAGGGCAAACCAAAGTATATGCTGTCTACAAACAAGGGAGCGCGGCGTTTAGACTCCCACGTTTCATCCGGCATCTATAACTTTGAAGTAGTCAAGGAGTTTGTTTACCTTGGCACCGCCATTAATACCAAAAACGAAATCAGCCTGGAGATAAAGCGAAGAACAATAATTGCTAATAGGTGCTACTACGGGCTCAGTAAGCAACTAAGTTCCAGAGCCCTCTCTCGATCGACAAAACTAACACTCTACAAGACGCTCGTTCTACCTGTGCTGCTTTATGGCGCTGAGGCATGGGTAGTTTCGCAAACTGACGCGGCTGAGGAAGCCCTAACCGCACTTGGTGTATCCGATTGGAGAAGGCGCGCGCAAAGCAGAGGCGCCTGGCGAGAGCTGATGAGGTCGGCTGAAACCTGGACACGGGTTGTTACGACCACCTAAAACCTTATAATTGTATCATGGATACTACAATACAACTTCTTTTAAATTGTTGCATCTAGAGCAGTGGTGATCACAACATGTTTTCCCAGAACACGCGGGCGTCGTGTGTTTTTGTGCTTTTGTGCACGAAGTAGCAATCAGCTTGTACTCTGCTTAAAAGTTTGCTTTTTCTGCTGTGCTTTACATTTCAAGTCAGTATGCTTTGAGCGTTTATGCGTAAGGGGTGTTGGTCACTGTTTTATTTATGAATTAAATAATTTGCAATATTTAAGAAGAGTTGGTGTGTACAGATTTTATTTTCGGAAAATTTTTACTGTGAATCACAAACCTACGAGACTGAGAACCTCCTCCTTTTTGAAGTCGGTTAAAAAAAAAACATTGATACGTTCTATTCATCTCTTTTACCATTTTTTGATCTTTTCTATGTTAAAAAAGCGAAAAGCAAACTCTAAATAAACTAGTAAGGGTGGAGCTTCGGCAGAGTACCGAAGCTAAAATACCCCCCCGCGCGCCATATTGAAGTATATTCGAATTCTTTATCCACGACATACACGATGACATTCAGTTTTATATATTAACGAAAGTTTTCCTATTTTGATGACGTCACATTGCATGGGAAGTAGGCGTGGTTTTGATCCGATTTTGCCATATATCCTAGGGATGGTTCATATTATATATCAAAGCTAAAGTGCAAAATTTCAAGACATTTCATTAATTTTTGTTTTTTATTATTAATATATAAATAAATATTCTACTTCACATTCTTTAGCGCTTTGTATTTTTCCTTTATTTCTTTAGTAAATTCTCAGCAAAATTCTCTCCTTCCTTTGTTTTATAATATCATAATTTGCTGTGAAACAACAAAAACAAAAGCCACGCTCACGCTGTGTGCAAGCAAGTCATGTGTCATCATTCAATGCCTTATGCATAACAGTGATCATTAATGAAACGTTTGCTATGGTTTCGTTTCTTATACTGACACATAAGCAAAAATTATAAAAATTATGTTAGCTCTCTCTTAGTGTTTCGTTCGCCCTCACTAACGATTCGAATGAAAAATATTGGCTTTGTATCACTCTCTAAGAGATCGGTTCGGATATCGTTTCGTTTATTTTCGTTCTCTTCTTTTAACAACTTCTTCTTTCAGTGTAAAGCAGGCCAGGGCGCTCCATAGCTCACTGAGCGCTCTCTGAGCGAAACTTTTAATCTATACACAAAGCTCACAACACAAGAGAATAAAGCGCGGTACACATCATCGATCATGAGTGACAATCAAAAATTCAACACTTTTGAGTGATTGTTCGTAGCGGATAAATTATCATTCATGATGAAGCTCAAATCGTCATCCAAGTTGTAAAATTTGAGCAATAATGATGAAAAATAAGAGAACTAGGTGCGCATTATTTATTATCGCGCTAGCTGAAGAGATAGAAAAATAGTAGAAAAAAAAAGAAAAAAAGCAAATGGGTAAAGCACGATTGCAACAAGAAATCGATATTCGCACAACCAGGGCTTGGAAATCACTCTTAAAAAATGTTTTTTTTTTAAGTTAACTCTGACTGTTAATTTTTTCATTTTACTATGAAAGTAAAAGTTTACTTTTAGTTTATATATAATATATATAAGTTAAGAGATACCTTTTACTTCTAAGAATAAAAGAAATCCCTCATTTTTAATTTTTATTCAAAAAAGTTAAAATATTTTAGTTTTTTCTAAAAAAAAAATTTATATTTGTCTTTAAAGACTTATATCAAAAAGTTTTTGTGGTTGACTGTTGACTGACGGTAATGAGTGGCCATACACGCAAACCTGCGTAAAAAGAGAGAATTTGACCATGAGTATCATTAGTGGCGGATTGCCAGAGAGGCTAAGATAGCAAAAAAAAACAAAATTAAAAAAATTACAAAATTACATATATCGGTGATTCCATGTGAAATCGGACGTTCTTCATATATTTGTAAAAATTTGGTACTTTGCACGTCGATAGTACTACAAAAAAAGGTGCATATATTTTGTTTAATTTTTTTTTTGCAATTTTTTAAAAATTGCCGACACAATTTTTACATTCAAAATAATTTAATTTTTTTAAAATCTATGTAAAATAATTTATAATTTATTGTTTTTAGTATTTTTTGTATTTCTTACAATATTTTCTTACTTTTCGGATACCTTGAAATATAAAAACAAAGTTGCTTAGAATCAAAGGCCAACTTGTAAGTCAATGAGTTCCAGACCCAAGCGGAACCATTAAACAAATACTGTTTTTTTTTTCTTTGCATCAGAAATAAGCGCTGCAGGCGAAAAATTTGTATTGAAAATCGCTGCGATTTGTAATAAAATTTTTTAATGAATTGTTGATATCATAAAGAATGAGCGGCGCAGTCAAAAATTGTTTATTAAAAAGCACCGAGTTTTATGAATGTACGAATTTTGTCATAATTTGACTTCAAATTATGAGAGTTAATGCAGATGTATTTATAACGATAATTTTAAACTGTTTTTTTCTTGTAAATTTGATTATGTCGAAATTTTGTGAAATTAGCTTTCACGAATTTTCAAACATTCACAATTTTTATCTCCTAAACCATTCGAGACCAACAAAATGCTATTACACCAATAGGTTTATAAATACAAATAAATAAAAGTAAAGTTTTTTAACCCAGAGTCTACACTATGATGGTTAGATCTGTCATCACGTATGCTTCCGTGATTTGGTAGACAAAAGTCAGCCAGAAAACCATTAAGAAGAGAATGGACTGGACTGGTTATTCCAACACTGAACACTGGCATGTGTTGGAATAACAGATGCAATGCGCAATGGAGGATCTGTTAGGTATGATGCCTTTGGATTTAGAAATAAAGAAAACGGCGGCGCTAACAGCACTCATGATGTTGCGAAATGCTACGTGGCACGGATCAACGGCCCTACATGGTCATATGCGCATCCTTGACATTGTACATAGAGATGTAAGGGAGATATGCCTATGGACGGAAGGCAGAGAGTAAGGATAACAGAAAAATGTTATAAAACTCTTATAGCAGATGGAGCCGTCTGTGAAGAAATCGCTGGTAACGATATCAGTATATTCACAGACGGCTCTCTGATGAATGGCAGAGCCGGGGTAGGCGTTTAATCAGAAGAGTTGAGCCTATCCTGTGTACTGAGGTTGGGGAGGTTTGTGTCTGTGTACCAGGCAAAATACTTGGTGTGGTGCATGCACTGGGCCACCTGATGGATGACCAGGTCAATTGCAAGAAAATTGTCATTGCCCTTGACAATCAGTCGGTGATTAGGTGCACGCAGCGTGCAGGCGTCACTTCTAGGTTGGCCATAGTGTGTCTTACCAAACTCAATAGGTGTGCTCAGACAAATGAGCTCACACTTATGTGGGTGAGAGGACATTCTGGCATAGAACAGAATGAAAATGCTGATTCTTGAGCGAGAGAAGGATCAGCAGAAGAGTTCTGTAGACCAGAGCCACGTATCGCCATAGGCGACAACATGGTGGCAATGGACGGGTTCGGAACACCGTAAAAGGAGGGAAGAAGCTGTTAATTGCAGGCAATCGAAGGCGGCCGTGAAGTGGTCTCGTAGTGAGGCAGCAAAAGTTATCCATTACAATCGAAGGGCTTTAAGCTGGCTTACTGCACTGGTCACAGGACACGGTCCCTACATGCACCATACCAGGAAGATGACTTTGACCGAGGACGTTGGTGTAGGTTATGCCTAGAGGAGCCGAAAACAGTAGCACACATTCTACGCCAGTGTACGGCGTTGGCAAGCATAAGATTGACTATTCTGGGATGTCCATTTATTGGCGAAGCCGAGATTGGTCAACTTACCTACAAGGATTTGCTTGAGATGACAAAGGATGCTTAAAAAGGAGCATGCTCATGTATGAGGGCTCAAAGCGGTAGCAACCTTTTTCCAATGTGGACGAAAAGGAACCCTCTGTGGTCCGCTTCGGACAATCCCCGATTTATTATATATAAAGTCTTATAACTTATAAATTATGACTTTGTCTGAAGGTTTATCATTTCCATTAGATTTTAAGGTTTTTTAAAAAAACTTCGGATGTCACAATGTCACAAGCTGTGTTCCTATATCAAATGTGCGCCCAGTGGTTCACATTTTACCACTGTTCTGTATAGAAAAATATCTAAAGCTAACGAAACTGCAAAAAAATAAATGCTTTCGCTGTCAATTTTAAAGTTTTGAGCTTAGATATTGGCGTGTGAGAAAAGCACTCACACAATAAGTTTTGTTGCTTGAAAATAATTAAGTATAAGTGATTAAAATATAAATAATTCAGTAAAAGAGTGAAAAAATTTATAATGCGAGTTCAGCAACAAGGTAAGCTAATCATAGATGTAATGTTTTTCAATTCAATTGGTTAAAAAGAGAAAATTCTATTACCAAAACGCTTATTTCTTTTTTGTTTGGATAAAATTATAAAATTAAGGTTTCAAAATAGATTACCTAAAATCACCCTCCTCATTTTTTTTTCCATAAATTTATAGTATATATTTGAAATTTCAAAAGGAATCAGCCACCCCAATGCACCTGTTTTGACGTAAACTCTGTTCGAAGTTTAGATTTTAATCACGAATCTAAGATCGAAACTATTAGAGGCTTTCGCATATTCCAACACATTGGATGGCATGTTGAATGACAAGTCGGTCCAACATGTTGGATGAAAATCAAAAATTTTTGATTTTTCTGGCGATCGCCCAACAAATTAGACCATGCGAAAGCATTTTGATACAACTCGCTGTATTTTTTCATTCTGTTTTGGTCGTCGCACAATGAACATCGGCACCGGTGATTCCAAACACTGAAGTTTGGATAGAATTTATTAAATTTTGTAAAAGTTTTCCTGAAATATGGAAAGAACAAATTTAAACAAACGAAAATAAAGTAAAAATATTAAAAAAAACGAAATGACCATTTCAGTGTTGTAAAATGTTTGAACACAAATGATCGAGAACTGGACCTACATGTTTTATGCCGACTCCGAACGGCTTATGTTCTCAAGAAGCTTTTCATGGCAGTTTTTACGCTCTCTGGCTTACCATTGTCTGCAGAGAGGTGACGGCAGAACAGAAAATTAATTCAATTGGAAAAATTTTCTGTGTCAGATGGAGGATTCGACCCTGAGTTCTCTGGTGTAGGAGCCACACACTCTACCCACTACGCCACGGCCGCCACAAAAAATATTGACTTTTATTAATGAAAAGTAAACATATTGGTCAGTTAGAAAAACAGCCCAAAAATATTTTTTTCATTCCGCCGAAGTGCTCTGCTTGAGAACTTGCAAATAATGATGTTGTTTCACAAATTGGAGCGTTTGAACGCTTTATCAAATTTTTCCATCCAATTTATTGTACGACATGTCATCCAATATGTTGAACCATGCGAAAGCCCCTATTTATTTTCCAGAATTTTTAAAAAGAATTTGTAAATTTCTTAAGCCCGGTTTCGCAGTCAACACTTAGTATCACGTAAGACTTAAGCCATACAATTACGACATACAATTAAGATGAGACTAAAGTGTGTACTGCAAGACATTGTTATTCTCTGGTCAAAGTCTTAAGTAATAATTTTACTTTTAAGTAATATTTGTAAGCTGTTTTTGTAAATTAGTAAGAGTGCAAATTAGAACCAATGGAATAAAGTTTTATTTACAGTTATAACTGGTGGCGGTTGTGGCGTAGTGGGCAGAGTGTGTGACTCTTACGCCAGAGAACTCAGTTTAGAATCCTCCATCTGACACAGAAAATTTTTTCAATTGAATTAATTTTTCTGTTCGACTGTCACCTCTTTGCAGACAATGGCAAGCCTCAGAGAGTAAAAACTTCCATGAAGAGCTTCTTCAGAACATAAGCCGTTCGGAGTCTGCGTATAACATGTAGGTCCAGTTCTCGATCATTTGTGTGCAAACATTTCACATCACACACACCACAATTGATCATAAGAAGCTCGGTCAAAGTCCTTTCAAGGGCTAAGATAACCATTTGGTTTTTTTTTTTTTTTTCGTTACAGTAATAACATTTTATTGGTTGCGCTAATTTTATATGCAATACAGACAACTCAAATTGGTTTTTTCTATCCTTATTCACTTTTGCCGCTGACAGTATATAGTAGTGTCCGACCAAATATTCGGCTTCGTTATTTGGCATATTCAGCCTATTGTTTTAACCTTAGGCTTCGGCCTAAATAGCCGATAAATAAATAAAATAAATTCGATAAATTCGGCCGAATATTTTTGCTTTGTGGCGGCCGTGGCGTAGTGAGTAGCGTGTGTGGCCCATACGCCAGAGAACTCTGGTTCGATTCCCACCTGACACAGACAGTTTTTCCAATTGAATTAATTTTTCTGTTCTGCCGTCACCTCTCTACAGACAATAGCAAACCTCAGAGAGTAAAAACTGCCATGAAAAGCTTCTTGAGAACATAAGCCATCGGCGACCGCATAAAACTGGTAGGTCCAGTTCTCGATCATTAGTGTTCAAACATTTCACAACACGCAGAACACAATTGATCATAAAAGAAGCTTGGTCAAACTCCTTTCAAAGGCTGAAATGGCCATTTCGTTTTTTTATTTTTGCTTTGTAATGACAATTGTATGTTTTGTTTTTCTCTTCCTTTCGGCTCATCCATAAGTTGGTTTTCGCTCGTTGAAAACTTTATTCAAATGATAAATGCAGTGAGTCGGACATGGACATGGGTTGATAAGATCGTACATGTTGAAGGAACTGGCAGAAAACTCAAAAATTTTTGATTTTTATTATAATATAAAGCTTTTTAATTTTAACTATTTAACTATAATATGATTAGTAATGTTCAGGTTATCACTGATTACATACGTATGTATAAAATGAATTGTTGTGACTTTTTTTGTTTTTCTTATGAACTAAATTGCTACGTTTTTGTTTTTGTGGTCGAAAGAAATAAAAAAGCCGAGTTACGCTAGAAATGTTCTGCCAGATTTCTGTCAGTATTGAATTTCTGTAGCTTTTATCAACTAGATCGAAAATCGATTTATGTATTTTCTACGTCATCCTGACGTTACTTAATCAATTACAAATATATTAGAATTCAGCAAAATGGCATAAGAGGAATTTAAGGCGAGGTCCTAGTAAAAACGTAACGTAATTTCAGGATTTTTTTTGGAGCGAACGTAAATTTCTTTTTTTTTTTTTTTATTTTTTTGTGGCATTTATTAGTGTATGTTTCAAGAACATTAGGTCTGTTCGCATACCCAAAAGATTTTAACAATTTGTTCAAATTGTTACAAGAAATCCGTTCGTTTACCCAAAAAACTTGCAAGTGAGAAAGAAAATAAGAGAGTACGATTTTTCTCATCAGTCCAGTTTCGAAAAGTTTTTGCTGGCTGATTTTCTACTTGCATGAATTTTCATGAAATAAAATAAAAAACAAACGTCTAAAACAGATGTTTTAGATGTACAAAATAAATAAAAAATGGTTAAGCAAATAAAATTTTTATTTTAATTACATATTTTTAACATATGTACCATGAACATATGTTGAATTTGTCATGCGAACAATTTTTTCGCTTTTTCTCAAATTTTGAAAATTAGCTATTTGCTGAAAGTAGTGTTTTTTTCTTTTTTTTTTTTATTATCTTTTCAGCTTTCTGACAGTTGGACATACATTGCAAATTTTAACAAATTTTCTGTTCGAGTACTTTTAAGATTTTAATTGTTTTGCGAGAGAATTTTTTCCTTACTCTCAAAAATTGTTAATGGCAAGTCTTTACTGTAAAAGTACGCGAACGGACCTATTATAAAATTTTTTCTATGAGAAATAATTCAAAATAGCGGCTGAAGGTCTCGCTGATCAAAGCCGTGCGCGGCGATAGCCGATGTGCGCTGTACACTGTACAGCCCTGCCCGTGGTCTGAAACGAAAAAAACCAAAAAAATTATTAACCTAGATACAATTTGGGGGCCTTGTAGATTACTGATTTTAATAAAAACCTTTTAAAAAAAAAAATGGCGGCCCTTTGAAAAAACCCTGTTTTTTCACATTCTTCTTTTGCTTTAACGTTAAAAAAAATAATGATAATACATTTTTTTTTTGGAAAAAACGCTTCTTAAATTGAATAAGCTTTAATTTGAGTCGTCAAACATACACGAAGCGAAAACGTGTATAGCGATTTTTTATCTCTTCAGCCGAATCAGGGTGTCGTCTAATGGCATGTCCATAGTACAAAGTAAAATTTTTTATTAATTTGACTGTCAATTTTCCTGCGCCTTTACCTCCAATTCCTTTATGTTGTTTCTTGACTGCGCCGAGCAATCTTGTGCCCATTCGCTTCTCGACGTGACCTATACATTCCTTCTTCTGAACAATAAGGCCGTCGTAAGGGTCACAGTTGAGGAGAGCTTGGAAAGTTTTTGTGCCACCACCGCCGATATATGTAGCATATTTCGATCGACAAAACATTTCCTTAGTACAATGTACCTCCATCTTACCAACACTTCCAGAGTGATTTATGCTGCAATGTTCTTCATTAGTTTCATACCACATATCGTACTCATTACTATTTATTAAACAATACCACACTTTACATCTACTTACTTTTAAGACCGAAAGAAAATTTTATCCGAAACGCTATTTTTTGTAAATTAAAAAAAAAACTTTTAAACAAAAATTTTTCACGCTTTTTAAGAACTGTAATGAAATGTGTGTCTGCCTACTTCCAACACTTATGGAAAATTATATGCTGTCAAAAGAAACATACACAGTTGTTCATTCACTCATATGTTAACATTTTGTACGAAAAAGCGTCATGTTACATAACACCCCATGGTACACATTACCCCACCACACCCTTTATAAATAATTTTTACTATACAGTAATCGTTTTTATTTTATTGAATTTACAATGAAATATAATTCAAAAATGTAAAAAGTATCTATTGATCTTGTGTCGTCGTCCGTTTTTGAACCAGAAATAATCGCCTGCATTTGCTTAAAACAAAAAAAAATGAAATGGCTATTTCAGCCCTTGATAGTATTGTGACCGAGCGTTTTATGATCAACTGTGTTGTGTGAGTTGTGAAATGTTTGAACACAAATGATCGAGAACTGGACCTACCAGCTTTATGCCAACTCTGAACGGCTTATGTTGTCAAGAAGCTTAATATGGCAGTTTTTACTCTCTGAGGAGTGCTATTGTCTGCAGAGAGGTGACGGCCGAACAGAAAAATAAATTCAATTGAAAAAACTTTCTGTGCCAGGTGGGATTCGAAACAGGGTTCTATGGCGTATGGGCCACACACTCTACCCACTGCGCCACGGTCTTAAACGAAGGGCCAAACAAAAGTTGTTTGTTTTAGGCGTTGCAACGCAAGCTGGATAAATTAATAAGAACAAATAAAATATATGAGAAAAAGCTTCAATATTAAGCAAAATTTTTACTTTATGCTGACCATTTAAAGGTGTTCAGTAAAGTATCTAATCTAAATGATGCTGCTCTTTTACAGAGAGATCTTAATAATTTGCTCTATTGGAGCTTATTGAATTGTTTACCGTTAAATTTCAACAAATGCTTGCGATTACGTACTCGAAATTGAACAATATTCCCACTTTTTCGTATTCCCTCTCGGGTACTCCCTTACATAAGGTTAATTCAATTAAAGATCTTGGAGTTATATCTGACTCTAAGTTCACCTTTGTTGATCATATAGATTATTATGCAGAGAGGTGACGGCCGAACAGAAAAATTTAATTCAATTGAAAAAAATTTCTGTGTTAGATGAGGGATTCGAGCCAGGGTTCTCTGGCGTATGAGCCACACACTCTCCCCACTACGCCACGGCCGCCAGATTTAATTTTATTAATTATTTTAACTAAATTAATTCACTAAAAGCTTCTATGCAAATTTTGAAATTAAACGTATTTATTATCAATTTCGATACTTATAATTTTGTAAAAGAATATAAAGGGAATCAAAGAAAAAATACGTTTTTACATGGGAAAAAAGTCCGTTCAAAGTAGGTTAACATTGAAATATCTTTTTCATGGTGAAAAACATTCTCCTTTGCATTTTATTATTTAAATATGTTTTCAAATTTTTGCTCTCAAATGGCACTAAAAAACCACTTTCAGTATCATGTTGTTTATTATTAATGGTTAAGTTCTATCAAAATAACAGGCAAAACATAAGTACCATAAATTTGATGAGAAAAACTTTTACAATTGTTACGGTAACTAATTGCAAATTTGTAAAACAAATTTGCAAATAATGCATGTCTTAAATGCTACCGAGAACAAATTTAAAAGACGAGACATAAGCACAACTGAAAGAAGAGGTCTCAGGCCAGTTGAATACAGATAACGTTCAACATACAATTGTCTGGCAGTACAATTGAAAAGTTCATAAAATTCTTAATTGGACTTTGAGTTCAGTGTTGTTATTGTTTTTGTTGTCGTAGTTGTATTTGTTTTTGTTGTGGTATCTTCTAGTATCAATTAAAAATGAAGAGTAACAATCATGAATTAAATAAATTTTTGGCAATGAAGTAAGAGATTCTTTGCATCGAATTTCCAGCAAATTTTCCTAGGATTTTGTTGGAATATTAGAACTTTGACATTTTTTGTTGGTACGATAGATGTGAATATTACTAAAACTTAGTGCAAATTATACAGTATAGTATGTTGAAATCATACCCAGAACCCTTACTGCCACGGAAATAGTGCCTGCGCCAGTAAGTATGCTTTGAAAAATTAATAGACAACAATATCAACTCTAGCAAGAATGACACCAAAAAATGTATATATATATATACAGCGTCAACAAACAGCAAGAAACGCTTATTTAATGCAAATGAAAACTACTCACAAAAGTATTAAAAGGAAGAGCAAAACGTAGTGGGGTAAAGTAAAAAGCTACTGAGTGCTCGAAGCTGAGCGGAGAACATCAAAAATGATGAGCACAGGGCCACGTCACTCGTTCACAAGGACTCCATGGAATTGTTTAGTAAACATCATCATCTAAACAGAATAACAGCAGAAGCAGCAGCAGCATCAGCTGCAGGAACAGGTGTCTTATTAGCATATAAATGAAATTGAAATAGTTTACTCATTGCCACAAACAAGCACACTGGCCAATATACACGCATACACACACTCACGCCTGAATACTGTGGTACCCATCAAACCCAGCTGGAAATATAAGTGATGTAGTGGAAGCAGACATCTTGGGCGAATATTAGTTAATTGATCCTTGAAAATGGACCACAATTTAACGTTGTAATAGAATAAATAGTAATTCGATTTTGTAATAAGAATTGTGATGTGTAAATTTTAAATTTCAACCATTGGAGGTTGATGAAAGTTCGGATGACAAACAAAACAACCATGATGAGGATGGATAAGGAACTTGTTGCTAAGCCTTTTAATTTTCTTAACTAAAAGCTCGATTGACTAATGAGACTTTCCGACTGGGATCTATAGTATCACAAACTAGATACTGGGTTCCAGCTATTCTGGATTGCTTTGTCGTGGTTTGTCGTTTGTGTTGGTCTTTTACTGCTGTCATTGCACAGTGTATTATAAACGGCCTAAAAAAAAATATTGTTTCCCTTATTATGGGTGGTATAATATATTACAGAAAAAAATCTGTAAGGGTCTTAAGAATACATGGATATTTCAATTAAGGTGCAATCTACTGTACACAAAAAAAAAACTAACAGAAAAATAACAATAAAATTATACGAACCTACAAATTGGTTACGGCAACAAAAAAAAAATCCCAAACACATATTTGAAGTTGCAAGAACTTCAAATTTGTAGTTGTTGGCTCATACTTTTCAACTGCCGTGAAAGAATTTGATGTTGTTAGAACTAACTATTGGAAGTCGTTACCAAATCAGATAATTCTACTAACTGAATATCGGAGCATACAATCGACCACGAGCTTAGCTTGAAAGATAATTGATTATCACACAGACTTTTATATATTATTTAAATGAAATTTTGAATTTTTTCTTTTATTTTCTCGATTAGGGACAGGTGAATAGGCTTAAAGAATTTTTTCTTTCTTCTTCCCTGCCCCCCCCCGCCCCCTCCCCCCATCAAATAGATATTATAATTAAAAAGCATCCTTTAAATGCTTAACATTATTAACCGTTGAAAGTCTTGTATTTGCATAAGTGCATCAGTGCAAAATCAAAATATAAATTTAAAATATTTATAACAAATCTCCAAAAATATCCTTTAGTTTTCTTCGGACGTAATTTTTATTAATATTTAAGACAAATACTTTAGTGAAAATGTAGTATATAATATCCATAGAAAATTGTCTCTCCAAAATTTTCTTCGAACGCATTTTTGTGTGTCCCATTGTTTATCTGACAAACTTGGTCGTCATAACTAAACTTAGTACGTTGAGTAAAAAATTTGTGTACTTCGCTTAAGATATCTTTTAAATTTTACCGAAGTAAGCATTAGATTTATTTAGAGGGGGACCGGTAATATCCAAAGCAGTTCGTTTCAATAGATTGTCTATTGAATCAAGAAAAAAATAAAGAAAAACAAATCAGATACACATTTATCAAAACTCAATTGAATTCGATCTGGACTCTGACACACAGAATGTTTTTACAATTGAATTAATTTTCTGTTCGGCCGTCACCTCTCTGCAGACAATGCCAAGCCTCTGAGCAGCAATGCCAATCCGAAGAGAGTAAAAATCCTAAAATGCGACATAAATAATCCGTGTAAGCATATTTATATTATTTATTTTCTTCAATTTAAAACTCACAGCTAATGGAACCACCCAAGTTAAGTAGTAAATAGTTTTTAAAAATTGTTTGTGTATTTTTTTTTTCAAAATTTGCATTAAACAGCTTAACTTAAAGTAAACAAAAAATAAAATATATAACTAAAAGTACAAATATTTAAAACCTCAAAAAAAGAACATGAGATTTTTTGAAAGCGTTAAAAATACAATAACATTAAAGTACATTTCAAGGGCACTTTAAGGTTTTAAATTAAAAAATAGCACACAATTTATTCAAGTTTATTGTTTTTCTTCAACAAAAAAAAAAAGAAAATAAAAGATGATGTCTAAAAAATCAAATTTTCTATGAAATCACAAAGAGACTAAATCCATTAGAGTTGTCATCAGAATTTCCACTCAAAAACACTGGTTCCCCGAGATAAGTTCAGCAATTAAAATATTATTTTAAGAAGCTAAGACCATAAATTACAATGAAACCTATTCTCCTAATATAAATTATGTATTGTATTACTTAGCTTAATTAAACCATGTTTAAATTGGAGAACTCAGTCTCAAGGTACCAGTTTTTAGAGTGATATTTTTAAGGAAACTCTACAAAATTTTTTCTCTTTGAAAATAATACAAAATTAATCAATATCTTTTTAGAAATACCTGTGTAAAGAAATACCTGTTTTATCATTGAATCGAAAATTTTGATAACTGTGAGTCATTAATTGCATTTCATAACAATTACAATTCTTTGAAAAGTTTTTTTGCGTGTAATATTCCAAGTGTTGATAAGCGCAAAGTTTTAACAAATTATGTAAACATATTTTTGAGTGATAAGTAAATTTTTTCAAGATTCAAATTCATTTCGGCATAAAATTTAGTGAAAAACAGCTAAATCTACGAAAATTCCATGCGAAATTCTTAAAAATCCGTAGACTAACCTTATTTTGCTATTTTTATCCGTTTATCTGTGCAAGGCTTAAATATCCGTAAAAATCCGTAATATCCGTGTAGTTGGCATTACTGCCTCAGAGATTAAAAACTGTCATGTAGAGCTTCTTTAGAATCCAGTAAGCATCCAGTTCTCGATCAATTGTGATCAGAAGCTCGGTCAAAGGCCTTCTAAAGACTGACTTTGTTTTTTATTTAATTTAAGTAACCTGTCCAATTCCGTACTCTTACTCATATTATCGTGATGCATTGTGCCAAAGAAAGTATAATAGTAGCCCATTAAGTTCACTTAATTGCGCCATATATTGTATTCTGCGGTGTATTTTGGTGGCTAGTACAACACTGTGCAACTTTGTTTTACTTGTTTTTTTGTCACTCAAACGACGATGATGCTGAGTGATAATAAAATCGTGGAATGAGGCAAAGGAGCTAGCCAAAGGAGTTGAACCCCTGTACTCTGAGCCAATTGAAGAAGATTCGGTTTTCATGAGTTCATGTACCTAACTTGTTTTTGTTACGTGCAACACAGCTTTTGTTAACGACCTTAGGTAATTTTGGCTTCAAGTAAAACAATTACAACAACAACATAAGCGATAACAGGCCATGAGTAACACCCAATATTAACAACAACAATAACAGCAACAAACGCAAACTTTCAACCCCTCCTCCCATAGCAATTAGTTTGGCCAAAATGGCAAAAATTAAAAGCAAGTCGAAAGCAAGCCTCAGCAAAGTTAAAAGAAAAATCTGTTTTTATTTAGTTTGCTAGTTAGTTAGTTGCTGTTGTTTGTGTACATGTTGTTGTCGTCGTTGTTGTTGTTATGTATGTCAGTGACAAGTAATTCCAACTCTTTGTCCATAAAGATCCGGTGCACCTCAGTTTAGATGCCTTGGAATTAAGTTCAAGCAAATTGCTAATTATTTTCCAGAACCTATTGTTTTACCTGCGTGAAATATTGATGCCATCGTTAATGTTAACCAGCGCACTTCAGGCAATCGCTTGGCTTATCACTACTTATATCCTGGCTAGAGTGGTGTGACGTAAATTCAATTATGTAGTGCTTTTGATAAATATTCGTTCACTTTATTGGTTCGATAAATGGTTTAAAATTGCTTAAAAATGGATTCAAACATTAAAAGCCAATCATTTTTTCGACGTAGTTGTTATTGTTATTTAAATTAACAACAGTTTTTGCATTTATTTTTTATTTGGTTGATGTAGTTTTTGTCTTAATTGTTATTGTATTGCATCAATATTTCCATGATTAAATTGAAACACAAACAAAAACAGAAAAAAATACCAGCAATAAACTGCATCAATGCCAATAAAAAGAGAAATTAATATGGCAAACATTTATTGCGTTAATTGAATACTTTTTATTAAAAAAAAAAAAATAAACGTATAAAAACGCTTAGAGATAAATTTAAAATTTAAAGGATTTCCAGGAATTTCAATATTCTGATAAGATGGAGAGTATGGAGGGAGCGAATCTCAAGAGACAAAATCTCCACCATAGACAAAATCTCCAAGCTACAAAATATATAAAGTCAAAATATCAAATTAGAAAATCTCCAAGGAAGAAATATGCAAAATTATAATATCCAAGCCAAAATCACCAAATTTATCTTTTTTTTCCAATTAAAATCTAAACACTTTGCATATATTTTTTTTAATTTTTAATTCAATTAAAAATGCTTTAGATAATTTTTTTTCAGAATAATTTCATTGCATTGATATTGATATTTTGATGAATACAAAATTGTATGGATCAAACAAACTATGAATAAAGTAGACTTTCTTAGGGCCACTTTTTCAGTACGAGCTTAACTCACCAAAATTGAACGATTAAACTCAGTTTAGGCAAAAAAGAAACACTCACACGAGTCAATTAAGTCAATTTAACTTCTACGAATGCTAAGTCCCGGTTTCCACTTGTCAGGTCTTGACAATCAAGTTTTTGACATTCCCTTTTAAATTTGAAGGTACATTCAAGTCTGTTCTTTCCCCTTTCCATATGTTCCTCTTTCCCTCAAACTCAACTTGATTTCAAGAAAATTTGACGTGGACTAAATTTTCTAATAAATTTGACTAAATTTACGTGGACTAAATTTGACGTGGACGTGAATTTGAAGGGGACTAAAATATCTAGTTAAACTGAGTTTCAATTTTGGTGAGTTAAGCTCGGTTTAGTTTGATAAAAGTTTAAACTCGTAGTGAAAAACTTGCCCTAAGGAACATTGTCGTCAACTTAGGTTTAGATTAATTTAACTTTTATTATATTATCCATACCTTCTACAGTTAAAGTTCAACTAATAGCTTCAATATACTCTTTACTTGAAAAAATAAACTATATGTCTAAATAATTTCAAATGTCCAAACTAAATGTGAATTCGCGCGAATTCATAAATGGTGCAATTCACATTTTTGGAGATTTTCGGAGATCTTGTCCTCGGCTATTTTGGGTTTGGCGATTAAGTTTTTGAGATTTTGAATTTGGATATTTTGTGCTCGGGAGATTTTAGCTTTGGATATTTTGACTTGGAGATTTTGGTTTGGAAATTTTGTTGTGGATATTTCGTACCCAACCCGAATAGTGATCAAGCAGTTAATTTAATCTATCAAAGTTATCTGGAAAATGCTTGAATTCTTGAGGTAGACGGCGGAATTATATGTAAAATTCGTTTTAAGTCTGATTAAAGTTACAGATTGGGCTTGTATTAATTTTGGCTTCATTAATGCATTTATGGTTCTATGTCTATAATATGCAAATTTTATGCTGCATATTTTTTGATTATACAGTAATTAAACTTTTCTAAAATCATAAAATTTCCAAATTATTTGATATATTTATAAAGATTCCTGAAAAAAATGCTAAGAATGTAAAACTTATTTTACTATCGTTAACAGGTACATAATTACACTGCGTTATACACATTCTGTCCTGTCAGACAAACATATCTTTTCGGAAAGGGGGAAAAAAATAAAAATACACGTGTATCGTCGTTTTTCATAAACACGTCAGAGTTTTTATTTTTACGTTTTCAGTTCTAAGGTGCCCCACGGTGAGATGGCTCCATATTTTTGCTAGAGAAAAATAGAACGAGTTGTTGGAATTGAAGTTTCATCAATTCTAAGGATAAAATGGCAAGCTGGTTCGAAAATTGACAATGGTTTTTGAAGCGTAAGCTTTTTTAGCGAAGAAATTAACGGGAATGAATTTAAAACTTTACAAAAGCGTCAGTTCGCTTAAACAACAACAAATGCATGCAAACGCAATAAGAATCAAACCTCACTCGGCGAAGCCGATGTCGATAGCATCGCTACTGTGTGCGGTTGCTAAGAATTGTTTTTGCATGTGTATTTTGTTGGTGGACTAGAGAAGTTATT
This sequence comes from Coremacera marginata, assembly GCA_914767935.1. Lineage (NCBI taxonomy): Eukaryota > Metazoa > Arthropoda > Insecta > Diptera > Sciomyzidae > Coremacera > Coremacera marginata. The sequence continues at coordinate 70,308,322 of OU612046.1, read as the reverse complement.
AATATGTGGTAGTCGGCTCTCAGAATCCAATGCACGAACTTGAAGTGGTTGATTGGGTTCAAAAAGTGTGGTAGATTGAAGACCTATTTTATTAAAAAAAAAAAAAAAATATTCATAACACAGTTCACAATTATAAAAATTATCTATATCCAATACAAAAAAACCAAAATAGATTAAAAAGGAACAAACTTTCAGCCAACAAAACAAAAAACTAAACAATATGGAATATATATAGTTTAGGGACAGGAGCCAAATTTTATTTTAAATATGTGTTTTTACCTTTTAAGGCCAAATTTCTTCATAGTCCGAAAAAAATTACTGTCCCGGTAATTCGGTTAGAAGAGTCCATTAAAAAATGTCGTTTAGAATCGAAAACTTATGGTTTTCGATTTGTTATTCCATTTAAAATTAGAGCTCAACTTTAAAACACATTTGTCCATTTTCGAGCCGCGTTATGAACATCTGACAGCCAACGCCAAATATCAATGTCATTCGCAATTACATGCATATATCGAAATCTAATGATATTAACAATTAAGTTTTCTAATGATGTGTTTCTTAAATGTGTTTTATAGAAAACAAATTCATCAAAAAATTGTATGATGGTAGTAATAGTGGTCGATTTTAAGCCTTCGGTGGTAAAAGTTGTAGATATTAAAAATTTGAAAAAATGTGGTAGATCTACCATAATAGTGGTAAAGTCCGCGCACTGAACCTAACGTTGCGATCATAAAGAACTCTTATTACTGAGCCGTGCAGAAAAACACATTGAAGCAAAAGAGTTGCATGACTTGATTTCGTTGTTCCTCCAATGTGTTTTTCGGCTCCGCTCATCAATAAGCGTTTACCATGTTTGCAACCTAATTATTCCGTAGTCTTTCTCATGTCAGCCATTGTTGTGACGTCAGCTATGCTAGTCAAAGTCATGGTGTAATTAATAAGGTGTGCGCATGGGTATCGGGCACTGCTCTCTGTTTTCATCTCTTTTTCTTTTGGTGCCCATTAAAAAAATTAAATTACCCGATATTTTTAACCGAAAAAATTAAAATCACAAAATGAACGTTATTTTCGACCAATAAAATACAAGTAAAAAATGTTTTTACACCGTTAAAAATAAAAGACACGAAAGAAAAGATAATTTTAACTTTTATAGTAACAGACGAAAATATTCGTATAGCTATTTTCATTTCAAAATTGTAAGATAACAAAAACATAAATTCATAAATTTTCACCATGCACTTTTCTACATTTTGGCTCTCTTTCAACATTTGTTTTTATTTTTATTAATGAAATTGATACCGAAAAATTATGAATTTTGATTACATTATGTACAGTGAAGATCTTATGTGTATACAAACAATTTTAAAACTTAAAACAACAAAGTTTGTGGCTATTTTATTAAGAAATAAACTACTTGACAAAGATTGGTTTTATATAGACTTCAGTACAAATGTGAAACTTTGAACTCGATTTTCTCGAAACTATATAATTGCGACATATCATCTTCATCCATTCATGTCTTCATTTGTTCTGTTTTACTTTAATAAAAGTTGTATTCTATTTAAACATAATTCTGACGTATACGAATTTTTGGTAGGCTGAGAGTAATTTTGATAGTTTTTAAAAAAGATTTGGTAGGATGAAATTCTCCGAACGGTTTATGTTCTCAAGAAGCTTTTCATGTCAGTTTTTACACTCTGAGGTTTGCCATTGTCTGCAGAGAGGTGACATCCGAACAGAAAAACTAATTCAATTGAAAAAACTTTCTGTGCCAGGTGGGAATTGAAACAGGGTTCTCTGGCGCTTGGGGCACACACTCTACCCACTGCGCCACGGCTCCACTTCGAATACAATTTTTTATTAGTATAGAATTAATATCCCAAAATTTAAATTCTGATCTTAAACACATTGATGTATTCAGAACATGATGTACTGAAGCTGTTGGATGTTTTTTTAAAAAATTTATTATTTTGTCTCCCTTTTCTCTTTTTTTATATTTGAAATTTTCTGCAACTGATTCGTTACATTCAAAATAAGTTTTATTATTAGTTGATAATTCGAGTCCACATGATATTGCAGAAGAAAAGTTGAACGATAACTCGCTCCCTTCCATCACTCCGTCTTTGGCTTCTTGCAAATCTTCGAAAAATCGAAGACATCGAGTTTCACTACTTGGAAACTACGTTCTCCCGGAGAAGTTAAATCACACGTATTTCCTGGTGTCTTTCTGCAAATAGATCGCGAGATTGACCCAGTGTTTGATCGTATATTTCCAACTCGGAATGACTCGTCGAGAATATCTTCTATTGCCTTGTCGTTGAAATAATTGGTTAAAAGCTCATCTACATGAATTGTTGGAGTTGGTGCATTCGTGGATGATGTGGATGTGGTCGTCAGGAAACTCGATGATGAGGATGGACCCTGAAAATTTCTGCGTAATTGTTCAGGATCCAAGTGGAACTCTCCAAAGTTATATTTGGTTCTAAATACGTCGTGCACCACTCGCTGTTCAACATTTTTGGTAACAAAATTCTTTAGTGAACACGTTTTTAATTCTTTCTTCTGGCTAAGATGGTGTTTCGAAACATAAAGTAGGGAGTCCGTCAACATAAGTAGTTTTCTCTTCGTTTCGTCTTTTTCATTTCAAAGCAAGTGGTATAAAATTCATTAATATAGAACTCGCATGAAGAAGAAAGTCCGGGGTCCATATCACAAATAGAATTGAGTTGATACTTTCGCGTCCACGTTGATCACTGATTTCGGAGTCTCCATCACATCCATTATGCTCTTCTTGTGCTTCTTCTTTTCCTTCGCTATCGCTATTTCCACCGATTGAGTATTCACTGCCATCTGCTCGGCATCTCTTAAAGAAATCTGCTGCTGATTCGGGATGTCCTCGTTTTCTGACAATATTAATGAATCGTCGTTTACAATCGGATCCCGAATGGTTACTTTCTTCATTGACATTTTATGGAGAGTAATTATATGAACACTGAGAAATTGAACTACTACTGTCTTCACTATCACTTTTAGTAAACATTTAATTCTAGCAAAAAATTATTAAGTTTTATATACAAACATTTTTATTTCTAAAACTTGCGCACTGTAAAAATAATAACACACTTGGCAACGACGACGACGATGACAGGTTTCTAATTGCTCCCGCTTGTTACTGCGCAACATTTAGCTAAGCCATGAAAGCCAATTCTTGGCTTGTGCATCATGATAATGCATCATTTCACACTGCACTCGCAGTTCGTGATCATTTCGCCAAAAACTCGACCCATATCGTTCCGCAAACACAGTATTCGCCATGTGACTTTTGGCTATTCACTAAACTCAAGAGACCGCTCCGTGGACACCGTTTTGAATCGCTAGAAGAGATAGAAACCGAAACGAAGAAGTAATTGAAGGTTATACCGGAAGAGGGCTTTGCAGCATGTTTTGAAAATTGGAAAAAACGTTGGGCGAGTGTATTGCATCCGGGGGGGCGGGACTATTTTGAGGGGGATGAAATGAGCTTAAGAGAATGAATACAATTTTTTTTATTTAACAGTACGTTCACAAAGTCCATAGGATGACACATAGATGACGCTACTAGATTTTTTTTCATATGATTTTTATTTAGTACCAACCTTCAAACAATACGTATGAAAATTTGACAATAGATCCGTGAGTTATAGCATTTTGTGTACAACTATTGTTATTCCGGACTCTGCTCCATCGAGACAAATGATAGAAAAGTATATTGCTGAATTAAAACGTGGTCGTACCAGCACAAATGATGCAGAGCGCAGTGGAAGTCCAAATCAGACTGTTATTCCACAAAACATCAAAAAAATCCACAAATTGGTTATGGACTAGCTAGCTGACATTGTAAAGATATCAGATGATAGTGTTTTTACCATTTTACACGAACATTTGGGAATGCGAAAGCTCTGTGCAAAGTGGGTGCTGCGTGAGCTCACAGTCGACCAAAAATAACAACGAATTGATGCTTCAGAGGAGTGTTTGGAGCTGTTAAACCGCAATAAAATCGAATTCTATCGTCGATATGTGACAATAGATGAAACATGGCTTCACTATTATGCACCAGAATCCAAAAGACAGTCAGCTGAGTGGACAGCAGTTGACGAACCGAATCCAAAGTGAGCTAAGACCCAACAGTTGGCTTGTAAGGTGATGGCGTCTGTATTTTGGTATGCGAAAGGAATAATGTTCATCGACTATCTCCAAAAAGGAACCACCACTAACAGCGACTATTACTGTGGACTTTTGGATCGATTGAAGGCTGAAATCGCCAAGAAACGGCCACATTTGCAAAACAAAAGTGTTACCACAAATCGATGAAAACGATGGAAAAATTGAATGAATTGGGCTTCGAATTGCTTACCCACCCACCGTATTCTCCAGATTTAGACCCCAGCGACTTTTCCCTGTTTTCAGATCTCGAGAGAATGCTTGCTGGAAAGAAATTCAATTCCAATGATGAATCGCTGAAACTGAGGCCTATTTTGACGAGAAAGAGAGATCGTGCTATAAAAGTCTTACCGAAAAGATGGAAAATCGCTGCACTCGTTGTATCGCTCTCGAAGGCAACTATATTGAATAATATAATCGAGTTTTATCAAAATTTTGTTTTTTTCTTACTTATCCTACGGATTTATTGAATGACCTGTTATATACAAATTCCCGATATTTTTTGCCCACAGTAGTAGTAATATACAATAGATAACTGCAGCACAAACGTTTCTATGTAATTAACAAAATTCTTACGATTTTTTAATATTTACTCGCTATGTAAATATTGAACAACTTTAAGATCCCTACTTTTTTGTGTTTTATTAATATAGATTTCATTGTGCATGGCTTCCACTCTGATATTTTTTTTTAAGAAACTTTAAAAAATATACAAACAAATTTTTTGAAAAGTACTGGAAAAATTAAAAGGTTTTCTGGAAAAATTAAAAGGTTGACAAAAGAGTTGAGGTAATTTTTAAACTTAGTAGTTACTTAATGTATCGAATTTCATCAACATCCAACAACTCCCTCCGTTTTTGTCTATCTCTTGTATAGTGAAACGTACCTATGAGTTATGGAAAAAAGGTCAGTTTTTCGTAATTATCCAACCGACATAACTTCACTTGCAATAACAACAAATAACAAATTTTAATGCCATTTAAAAGAGACAAACATTTTACATATAAAGATATTTTTCAGCCTAGGTCAATGTTTTGTGGAAATGCTTTTTGTTATTCAATATCAATTCATATCGGTTATTCGTGTTTGTGGCTTGAACCACTTTGTCCTTTGCCTACTCAGGCAACGTTGATGGTAACAATGAAAATACAAATATTATGAAAAGAGTTCATGAAGCTTCATATTAGCAATAAATAAAATTTCCAAAAATTGGACTGAAGAAGTTAAAATCAGAGAAGGAATGTTAAAATGTATTATCTAAGCAAAATTTTCAGGCAATATTACTGAATTTTCAATCGAGAGTCACTGTGTCCAACATTATATTAAGGTCCTTACAAACTTAAAAACTCTTCTACCTGCGAAAGTGAGCGCTCTATTTTGCAAAGTCAAGTTGAAAACGAAATTATTGGCTATCAAAGTAGTAATTCTTTCAGTCAGAAATACGCATTATTTAGAGTTTTAGCATAGCTGGACAACACTTAAGAATAAAGATGTCAGCACAAGAAATATTTCAATAAGCACGATAGTAAAACTTCTCCAACACTTCTTGCTGCTTCATTTCTAAGTAGGGGATTTTATTTATTCCTTCGAATAGATTTTTTCTAAGGTTTTTCTTTTATATGTTTTCATTGTCTCGTTAGTTTTTCTACTTCCTCTCTGCTTGTTGTGATTTCTTCCAAAAAAACTTTGTGATTGCGACAGATAAAAACTTTTTATCCTTCTTTGTTCGTTTTTATTTTTTTTTGTTGATTTTCTTTGCGCCACCGGAAGTAGTGGCATCAGCAACAGCATCAATTTTTTTTCCTCGTCTCATTCAATATGCTGTGATTTGTAGTAAGAAAGAGTTGCTTAAGGAAAAATCTACTCCTTGCAGCTGACTTCACTTGGCTCTTGCAATGCACAACGCAGCCAGCACCATCTGACGGAATGTTGTGAATTTCTCATTATATCGTTGAATGTTTCCAATGGGAAATTAAATGATGTTTCGAACGGCTGAATAAACTAACAATACGTCAGTCAGTCAGCCAGCTAGCTGTGTGTGTGTGTGAGAGTGTGTGCCTATGGCTTGCATTTATATGTGTGCGTGTATTTGGCTAACATCTAAAGAAATCAAAAAGTTCACAAAATAAAGATTTAACACACCACCAACATCCGCTTCCGTTTCCTGTGAAGTGTGTTGTGTACCGATTGACTTGTCATTGATGACGCTGTTGTTGTTGTTATTGTTCTTGTTGGTGTTGTTGTTGCTGGATTGCTCTCGTTTTTCAGTGCGCCGTATTTTTTGTTGTCTCATTGTTGTTGCTGTTGCTGCTACCTCCTATAAACACTCGACATTGCATTGGCGTGTGTTTCTGATTGGAAAACCATTTTCATTCTTCGTTGGCACCGGACTACGTATGCTGATCCTGCAGTCTTTGAATCTTTGTGTGGTCTGGCAAAGGGATTTCAATCACTAAAGGCTGCCAAAACGCGGTAAGCAAACTGTTGATGGAGTTACCTCTGACATACAATCCGACATATAGATGTTAGTGGATGAGGATGGGTGGCATTTGATCAAATAGGCAGCTGTTAAATGCATGTGAGTGGTTAAAGCTTACCTTTTGGAACATTACTTAAGATTCTGATGTTCATACAGGGAGTTCCACAGATCCACATTTTAATCCAAGTTAGGGGAAAAATTGTAGGGCACGGAAGTCCGTTCCCCTTTTTTTTGAGTAATAAGCGGAAGTATAGCAAAAAAGAACATTCATAGGTATCAACAGTTATACTGCTATAACTTGCAAAGATTACAGATAGAAACAATATTTTTCTTAAAAACAAAGTTAGATTTGCGTACGAAAGTAGTGGCAAAAAGGTTGTTTTTAATTTAAAATATAATTTTAGGTACAATTACTCAAAATGGCTTCCTTGAGCATTAATGCATGCTTGAGCTCTCTTTTTTATACTTGCATAGTAAGAGGTTCCTCGGTAAAGAATAACGTGTAGCAAGGAAATCTAGACAAGCTCGAAACAAAAATAAAAAACAATTTATGTTCTGCCTCCACACACTGTAGTATTAAACCTTTTACTCAAAAATGGAATTTATGGGTTTGCCAATCTCTTTTATTAACATCCTTTTTCGGCCCAGTCTTTTACACACACAATTTTTCTTAAAAACAAAATAAATATTAAACTGAAATAGTATTAACTTGGAAGCTTCAAAACCAAAGGTTGTATCAAAAAATGTAAACAAATTTATTTATTTATTTATTTCTTAAACAAGCAAGGTTCTTAACCTTTTTTTTTTTTTTAGGCCGCCTACTTTCCTTAGACATGATTTCACCTATATGTCTGAAACCTCTTTCGGTATTGAAGGTTTCGGAGAGGTCATTTCCTACCTTGACGGAGCTGCGAGTGTTGCTCAACGTCATTTTGCAAAGTCTGATCAACTTTGCAGGTATACCGAACTCAGACATTGTTGCGTATAGGCAATCCCTTCTCGGGCTATCGAACGCAGCTTTAAAATCGACAAAGAGATGGTGTGTGTCAATTTGATTTTCGTGGGTTTTCTCCAGGATTTGTCGTAGCGTGAAAATCTGCTCTATGGTGGACTTTCCAGGTCGAAAGCCACACTGATAAGGTCCAATCAGCGATTTTGTAATCGGCTTTAATCTTTCACACAGTACGCTTGAGAGAACCTTATATGCGATGGAAATAAGACTGATACCTCTATAACTTGCGCAGATTGTTGGGTCTCCTTTCTTAAGTATAGGGCACAGTACACTGAGGTTCCAATCGTCGGGCATGCTTTCTTCTAGCCATATTTTGCTGATGAGTTGATGCATTGCGCCTTATCAATTCATCGCCGCCGGTTTTAAACAATTCAGCTGACAGGCCGTCAGCACCCGCTGCTTTGTTGTTTTTGAGTCGTTGGATAGCAACTCGAACCTCATCATGGCTAGGTGGTGGTACTTCCACTCCGTCATTGTTGATTGGTAGCTCTGAACTGCGCTCTCCATGGGAGGCATTGGTGGAATCGTCGCCAGTAAGTAAATTGGAGAAGTGCCGTCTCCACAATCTCAGCACACACTGCGTATCCATATTCAGATCTCCATTTTCGTCTCTACAAGTGGATGCTCCGGGCTTGAAACCTTGGGTTAGACGCTTAACCTGTTGATAGAATTTTCGTGCATCCTTCTTGCCCTGGTATACCTCTAGTTCCTCACGCTCACGCTTTTCCTGCTCTCTTTTCTTGCGTCTGAAAAGGCGCCTCTCTTCCTTCCTCTTTTCGCGGTAGTTTTCTCGCACGGCTCGCGTTGCAGCTGACTGCAGCGTTTTTATATAAGCGGCGTTTTTTACTGCAGTCGCAATGCGACACTCCTGATCATACCATTGGTTCCGAGGTTGCGGGCGCCGGAAACCAATGACTTCTTCAGCGGCAGCGCGCATGGAGGGGGATATATTCGCCCAAAGTCCGCCGGCGTCGTCGGGTCCAGAGGATGGTTGGTTGAGCTTAACCGAGAGTTGAGCGGAGTAGGCTTCGGCAGTCCGTTGTAATTGCAGCTTAGCGACATCTAGCTTTCGTTGCATTCCTGTGCGTATGTTCTTCGCATTGCATAATCGCATGCGGATCTTGGCTGCAACAAGATAATGGTCGGAGTCAATGTTGACCCCCCGGAATGTACGCACATCTAGAACACTAGAGGCATGCCTTCCGTCGATTACAACATGATCAATTTGGTTTCGCGTTTTTTGATCCGGGGACAGCCAGGTGGCCTTGTGGATGTCGAGGTGCTTAAATCTGGTGCTACTAACTACCATGTTTCGCGCCGCGGCGAAGTCAATCAGTCTTAGACCGTTGTTCGTGGAGGTCTCATGAAGACTGAACTGACCGACAGTGGGGCCAAAGATGCCTTCCCTTCCGACTTTCGCATTAAAATCGTCGAGGACTATTTTCACGTCATGGACCGGAAGGTGGTCGTATACGTCCTCAAGGCTAGCGTAGAAAGCGTCTTTGACGGCTTCGTCCTTTTCCTCCGTCGGGGCGTGCGCGCAAATAAGGCTGATGGAGAAAAATTTTGCCTTGATGCGGATCGTGGCCAATCTTTCGTTAACAGGTGTGAACTGGGAAACAAGGTGGCATAGTTTCCGGTTAACAACGAATCCACATCCAAATTCGCGCCTCACCGCATGGCAGCTGTAGTAGATATCATAGTGTGCTTGTTTAGAGCAGCCTTGCCCTTTCCATCGCATTTCCTGGATGGCGGTGATGTCAGCCTTTATCGTTTTGAGGGCTTCCGCCAGTTGGATAATGGCACCTTCCCTATAAAGAGTTCGGACATTCCAGGTGCATATCCGTAAATCATTGTCCGTTTTTCGTTTGCGGTGGTCGTCAACGTAATTGGGGTTCTTATCCGAGGCTGGTGTAGTTTTCATTGGGCAGTAGTAATGTGGCGGGACCCAAAACCTGCGCACATTCCATGTTTAAGGTCTATGGAGTAACCCGCCGCTCAAATTAGCCGTCAAACTGACGGATGCCAGTTTGCCGTTGCCCAGGGAACACCACGTGGAGGTTTGAGTCGACTTGAGACGATTTCGACATGGATAATGCTGGCGTCGCCAGGTTGAGGCGGTCAGACACGTTGCCATGTGAAGGTTCGCCCCCTGTTCCCTGAAGCAAGTAGTTTAGATTTGTAAAAACGTTACATCAGGTTCAGAATTAATTACATGGTACATTTTTAAGTCATGTGCATATAACAGATGAGGGAAATCAGACAAAACATTGGATATGTCTGGTATAAAAATATTGAACAGAAGTGGCCCATTATGACTTCCTTGTGGCACTCCGGATAAGACAGAAATCTCTTTGGATAGCATACCTAAAAATTTAATAAATTGAGATCTACCGTGAAGACAATACTTAAGCCAATTGAGGAGGGAGCCAGAAATACCAACGTTTTCCAGTTTGAAAGCTAGAATATTATGATCAACGCGATCGAAGCCTTTCTAAAGTCAGTGTATATTGCATCAACTAGATGTCCTTTTTCCATTTTGTCTACGACATTAGAAACCATAAGCATAAGATTTGTGATAGTTGATCTACCTTTACGGAAACCATGTTGCTGTTCATTGAGTAATGGGTTTATTTAACCTGTCAGTTTTTCGCATATTATTTTTTCGATTCGATTTCGATATCACAGTTTTGGAATAGCAGATAAAATGGCAATACCCCTATAGCTTTCGACCGACCTTTTATCACCATTTTTGAATATTAGTGTGAGGTGAGACGTTTTCCAATAAAAAGGAAAAACACCTTCATTAAGTGATTTATTGAAGATTATTTGTAGTGGCAAGAGCAGCGAGTCTACATATTGGATAAGCAAATTTGGGGGAATTAGGTCAGAGCCAGGTCCCTTATTTGGGTCTAGCTCGATTAAAGCTGCATATATTTCATCAGGTGTTAGTTCGATGTGATTGATATGAGGTGTTAAATTAGTGATGGGTGGTGGGTTGTAAGATGTGTTTGTATATACACAGAATACTTCCTTGAAATGATCTGCGTACATATTTCAAATCTCTTGAATGGTAGAGGATGTAACATTGCCCTTGAACATGAAGGAAGGATATCCGTATCCGGATCTACAGTAATTTTTTCTCCAATGAGGTTAATATAAAGATTATAGGCTTCTTTGGACTTTAAAGCAAATTCTTGGAATAACTCTTCATACTTCGTTTTCAATTCATCGGTTATGTTAATGGTGGATTTAATGACTTTATATAATTTGTTACTCTGACTTCTTAGATGTCTGAGATTTTTATATAGCCATGGTTCCGAAAGTTTATTCTTTTTCTTAATTTTTGGGACATATTTATAAACAATTGTGAGGATGCGCTGATAAAAGACCAAGACTGCACCATCAAGGTCGAGTGCAGATAATTCGTTCCAATCAATAGAATCAAGACAGATCTTTATGCTATCATAGTCAGCATTTAGAAAGTCGTTTACTATTGAGTTACTATATGAGTGTACGAATGTTACATTGGTGGAAAAAAGCTCTGTAGATAGGGCTGAGTGGTAAGAGCTGTTAGAGAATAAGTGTTCAGCTGCGGGGGATGTAACATCATTTATTTCATCATATGCATTTGTAAAGACTAGGTCCAGCCATTTACCATTTTGGTTTGGAATCCTGTTAACTTGTTGCAGGTCGTTAACACAAAAAGTACTAAGTAAAGTATAATCGATCGGGTTGGAGAGGTCTATAGGAAGAAGGTAGCTGTCATTCTCATCAGTGATAAAGGAAATATTTGGATGATTGAAGTCACCGTAGATAATAATGTATCTTCCTCTTACAATGTCGTGGTTAGTGATGAAATATTTTCACATAGATCCCTAAATGTAGTTTCTGCGGAGTTAGGGGGAATGTAAATAACACCAATTGATGATCAAGATAATTAATTTAAACTATTTAATGTAATATATATGAAAAAACTACAAAGTATTGCAATATTTCACCTTCCAATTCAAAAGAGTGTTTTTTTATCATATTGCAATAATTAACTATTTCAGCGATTGATCCTCCCTGTAATTTTTATATGCTTTTCTAATGCTATCAAGAAACATATTTGAGTACATTTTCAGAAATTTAATGTTGCAGTGTCTTTTCAACTTTGTGGCTTGTGCATTACTTTTACTATACCCAATGCCATCATATAAATGAAGAAAATAGGAACTTATTGTTAATAGTTAATCCGAAAATTCAGCACGGTTGCGTGGTTAAGAGGATTCCTATCATCCGTCTCATGATAGGAAGTTAGCGTGTTCGAATTGAAGTACAAACAAAAAATATTCTTGCAGTAAAAATTTTGTTTTATTTTGTACCTTTGTGGACCGTTATAATTAATGCACATTAGGCGTTAAATGAAAATATTTACAGTGCAAATAGAAAACAATGTGGCTTTAAACAACTCAAAAGATCCTTCTCACTTCAAATTCAGAAACATCTCATTCCAGTAAGTTTTGATAAAAATATGATTTAGAAGATCAAAATTGCAAAACTTATAGTTAAAGTGGTTATTTGGAGTTACACATTGCAGAAAATCATAGAACTCACATTCTAAAACAAGAAGAATATGGTGCATACTTGATGGGGAAATTTTAAATCAAATGTAAGTATGAAGTTTATTTATACTGTCGATTTAAAAAAGGATATCTAGACAATTGTTAATCTATAAATTCATATTTTCGGTTTAAATCATAGTCGTTAATTTGATTTGCCTACGCCTTTAAAGGTTTTGAAATTTATTTAGTTTATAAAGCAGTCAAAAGAATTTTCCATTCGAGTGCTCTTAATTCATTATTTTCATGCATGATAGTCGAGTAAGCATTACTTTGTAACTGAATTGTAACTCATTTAATGAAATTCAAGCCATGGGCTTAAAAAAAGTTTTGTAATTTGTGCGGCTCAATAATTTGCCTAAGTTTGTCTAAAGTTAAGCAAACAATATAGAAAATAAAAGCTTGATGTTTCAGCATTCCTTTGGATAAGCTCGGTCTTTGCCCTTCATAAGCTGTCATAACCAATTTTAGTGTGCAATGAAATATCTTAGTTCTGAGACTAGGTACAAGGATATCTCTTAACAAAAGACTTTCAAAATCTTAGGTTAAGAAAATTGCTCTACTTGGAGCAGAGCAGGCCATATAAGTTAATTGACCTTTTCTTATTTAAAAAGGAAAAAAAAAACATAATCGTAGGTTATTTTTAACGAAATCACTTCCCTTGAACTCTTGACAACATCTTAACAGAGGCATTCATTGTTATTGTTGTTGTAGTTGTTGGAAAACAGAATCATTCTTACAGCATAAATTAAGTGATTTAGACGTTATCCTTCGAGCCATTTTCGCAACGCATACAAAGTGCTTGAAATTTTATTTCATTTTGTGCTGCGTCTGCTCTTCATCTGCCGCGCAGATGCGGGGCAGGCTCCACAAGTTGCGAGCCACAAAACGGTGCTCGATTTGAGCTGACGTCCCTTCTCAACAGACTTTTAAGCTAACTGGCTGGCTGACTGAATGCCATGCCATGCCGGCTGAGTGACACGCTAGCATAGTGGAGCTAGAGGGCGCTCTATTCTAGTTTCCGCCATCAGTAGCAGAATCTGTTCCGTTTTCTTTGTTTTCAAACTATTCGCCAGTCTTTGCCAACGCTTTTTTGAGTTTTTTTTTGTCGTAATTCACAAAGATGTCTTTTATTTTCATGGCTTTTTACGACGTGCTCTTTTTTGTTGTTGTTGTTTTTTTTTTTTTTTTTGTTTATATCAGTCTCGACTCACTTCGAGTTTTCGTCTTTTAAATAAAAATGTCAACTACTGCTCCAAAAGTGTCACTTTGCATACATAGATGAACACATGCTGCTTGGTTATGGTTGTATCTGTGTATATGTGTGAGACTGCTTTAGAGTCGCTTTTGGTGCTGGCATCAGTGCTCAGTGTAAATGTGTGCGTGTTTGTGAGTTCATTTAAATTCTATTTTCTTGATCGTATGTCAGAAACAATACATTCAAAGTCTGGAACGGCTTCCGCATAGTCAGTTATAAGTGGATGAGCTCTAAAGTGATGCTTCTGAATAACATTGCTTTTATGTACATCTCAGACAATGTTTTTCGGTAAGAGAAACAAGTGAATGGATGCATTGTATTTGACAAAAGTAGTCTAATGTTTTTTTTTTTTATTGCGGTCGTTGTTATTAATCAGTATGTTTGAGTGATTTTTTATTTTATGAAATTCAATTAATTCACGATTTTATAAATGGAAATGATGCTATTCTTAAATCTTATGATTCTTTGATAATGAAAATTTAGTTAGTACATTAAAGAATATATTGTTATTTAAAGAAATTATTTCCGTATCTGGCATAAGATATGGAGAAAGTTTTTGTTCAGTTTTTTGCATCTCCTTTTTCTTGAAATTATACTGGTTTACAAATTACGCAAAGTTGTTTGTACAATGAATGCCACTATCCATTTCTCATGTAAAATCTGTCGCTTATTCCTAAAATATTTAGCTTTTTTTTATGCCACTCCATTTTCGCGATATTGCCCACTGACGATATTGACGTACATGGGGAAAGATTTCACCAGCAGATGAAGGCGATTGAGAATCGGTACCAAGTGTTTTGGGACGAAGGAATGATGGGCAACTATTGTTTGTATCTCATCAGGGACACCGATCCCGAATTGATTAAACGACAAAGTAAGAATGATTCTTACTGATTTTAAAATTATAAATTTGAACAGAATGTAAGCAATTTTAAAAGTAATGTAAATCATTAAAAAACAATTCAAATAATACATTAAAACTTAACGCAACCGATGAAAAAAACAACGTAAATGATTAAAAGAACAAAAAAAAAAAAAAAAATGAAAAATAAAAAATTATAATTCAACAACCTTTAGTTCTTATTTATTTATGTGACAATAAAGTAAGTCGAAATGCATGAGTAGACAATCACACAATTTGAATGCTTTCGTTCAATTAAACACAACTTTTGCATTTCACAATAGATTTTCTTCAGCAATGTTATTTTTTTTTTGGAAAAGTACAGACTTTATCAAAAAATATTAAAATTAAATAACAATTTTGGTTTCTTAACAAAATTGGCAATTTTTTTTTCACTCACTTATGATTTTGATCCGAACTCATTTTAAAAAATGAAGCTTGAGGGTACGAATGTATTTAAAAATAGTCGGTATTATTAAATAGAAAGGTCTATTTTTTACAAATAATAAAAAATAAATATACCACCTTGTTCAAAAAGAAAGGTTCATTTATTGATAAAAATTAAAGTACAAGTTTATTCATCCAAATCAATATTGCCGCCTTTAAAGTAGTCCCCGTCGGCTGCAACGCACTTATGCCAGGGCTTGATCCAGTCACGGAAATCTTTCTGGAACACTATTTTTGGTATGGCCTTCAGAGCGTTCACCGATTTTCCCATGACCTCTTCTTTGCTGATGAAAAGCGTACCTCGAAGCGGTTTTTTGAATCGATCGAACAGGAAAAAATCGCACGGAGCCAGGTCAGGTGAAATTGCCGGCTGCTAGATGGATATCGTGTTGTTTTTCGCCAAAAAGTCACAAATAAGATGAGTTCTTTCAATACCACCTTTGCAGCGACACGCCTCAAGCCCAATTCGTTCTTCAAAATGTTATGAACGGATCCAATTAAAATGCCTACGTCCTCTGCTATCTCTCTTATCGTTAATTTGTGATTTTTGACCAACATTTCTTTGATTTTTTCAACGTTTTCTTCGGTAGTCGAACACGATGGCCGCCCGGTACGAGGGTCGTCTTCTACTTCGTCTTGGCCACTCACAAGTCGGTTAAACCACTTGTTTGCCTTCTGATACGATAGAGCAGAGTCACCGTAACATTTCACCAACATTTTACGCGTATCGGCGCAGTTGGAACCATTGTTCACACAAAGTTTGATAGAAACTCTTTGCTCAATTTTTTCTTCCGTCGTAAAAATCGAAGACACGAAAAAAGTTGTTGTAAACAAAACACTGTCACTTTACCAAATGTCAACGAGAGACGCTGATATTTGGCAGCCTTGTCATAGACACATGTGGCAACTTACTAAAAAAATTTCGAATCGGACAGTTAAGTCCGGTTCACTGTGTGAATGAACCTTTCTTTTTGAACAAGGTGGTATTCTTACGGTTCTATGCTCAAACATTTTGAGAAAAGACTGGAAAAAATTGGGAACGTTTTTCATTTTAATGCTTCTCGATAATAAGACTTATTCTGAAATAATTTTTATAAGAATATATTTCCTTTTTTTATCTTTTTTATATCTTACAATTTTGGATAAAGGCAGCTAGCATTTCTTTTATTTTGGTCCACTTATCAAAGTTTTTGACTTTTATTTGGTTATAAAACTAAAAAATTTGTCCAATTAATTGGATTTAATGCATACTGCCATCCTACGCTGACCTTAGGCCGTTCCTTTTAAATCATCTACTTATTTGAATAAATCCGTTTGAGATGTCTCAGTCTCGGTTTATATTAAAGACAAAATAGTTTTGTTTAACAATTAATATTAGATGAACATAACATTAGAGTTTTAAGAATACTTATATAATATTTTTTAAAAGTTTCCACATAGAGTGTGTTTGAATTTAGAGCTCATTTAAATTTCTTATTTTATATAGATGCATTGATTTTAATATACTCAACTCAATTTACTTTGATATAAATGAAAAAACAAAAAATTTGAAAGTTAAACTTTTTATTAAATCGTATTGCGCAATATTGTAGCAAGAACAATTATTGAATTTCAAGAAGTATTAAGCCAGTAAAATTCCCTAAAGGGTTGGTCTTAATATGATTTTTGTGTTTCGTTTTTTAAAATAAGTTTTCAAAAAATTCGTTCTACATTTGAAGACGAGTTCGTGAGACAATAAGTGAAGCAACAAACCATGAAAGAGTTAAGAGCAGCACCAAGCTCTGCATAAAGGCCTGTTTCCACCTCTTAAGTAAAGCATATTTTCATACAAAAAACTGAAAAGTAATCAAAAAGTAATTTTCTTTTGTCAAAATTACTTGATAGAGTATCCAGCTTGTAAGAAAAAGTGCTTTGGTTTTACGACTTTTTTTCATTGAGAAGTGACATCGTCAACACTGTGAATGTCAAGAAATATATGCAAGTTTCAATATTACTGCAAGTTAAATTTTGACACACAACAGTCAAAGGTAAGTAATTGGCTTAATTTCATTAGATAATTGATTTAAAATTACCAAAAATAATATTTTGGCATCAAAATTAACATTTCGACGGAAGGTGAAGAAGTGGCAGCACAGGTGGGGGGAAGCAGTGGTGGCGTAACATGAGTTGGCTCCCGGGGAAATTTTCTATTGAGCTCCTCCAAAATAAAACAGCAAATACTAAACGTATTTACGCGACTTTATTTTTTGATTGGTTAGCCGCGCTTGGCTCGTTGTGGATCTTAAGTAAGATTTTATCAATTTCAATTTTGAGAAGCTTCTTTCACACGAAGCCACTCAGAATCAAGATTCTGAATAACCCCCTTCACAATCACCCCTTTCCAAGGTAGTGCACTCGACCGCTGCTTGGGAATAAATACTGGCAGCTTCCAAGTGCCTTCCAATATTATTTCTTCAAATATGTTTACTCCTATTTGGAAAATGGAAATATAATATTGTTTTTATTTATTTATTTATTTTATTATTTATTTTTGACCTCACTTTACGTTTTTACTTTAAGCAAAACCGATTTCTGTGAGAATAATTTGGTTGTTCGAAAAGTAATTTCATTTTTTCCCAACAGAGGACTCAGTACCGCAACCAAAGGGGGACTTTTGGGGTTTTAACTACTCCCCCAAAATTATCGTAGCAAAAAGAAAAATAGGATTCAGTCAAAGTGGCTTACACAGAAAGTAATCACAAGATTTTATCAAAAGAATGAAAACCCAAAATATAAATTTCAAATCTATTGTCGTAGAACCGTAATCTTTTAAAGTATTCATGTTTTATTCGTTCAGAATATATGTGCTTAAATTTTTTTAGTTATAATTCTGACCACTTGGGGTATTGTTGACAATTCTTCGATTTGAGCATGGTGCAAGAAACAAGGTGGTAGCGTTTTTCTCATTCTATTTGATAGCGCATCTCTCTCTATCAAAGAGGTCTATCAAAAACAGGTTAATTTTAAGCAAAACCCATTAGCAAAATGAAGTTAGTGAAATATGTGTTTTTTGTTAACTTTTAACAATATACGAGTATTTAATATAAGCTTGCACAAGCCATGGAAAACAACACTGCAATGGCACCACCCATTCAATGACCAACTAGGCGTTTAGTTCTCTAGATAGGGCTGTGTGCATCGTATCGATAAGTTTTCTATCGATACGAGCATGTCATATCAAATAATAGGAAGTTATGATATGTAATTTTTCGTATCAGTTAGTCTCTATATGACCGGCACGAAGTGTGTGTCGGTCAAGTGAATAAGTCAATAAATATTGGGTTTCTATGCCGAGTCCTTTTCCTATAAAAAAAACCATTGTGTGTTTTCATTACCTTTTGGTATTTATTGTCCACGTAAGTATTAAAAGGTTACATACGATACACTGTGGATGAAGTACTAATACTTTATTATTAAATTACCACACGTTCCATTTGTTACTTCACAATTGTATAGAATTTATTTATTATACTCTAAGCATAAAGCCAACAAAATAAAAATTGATTTGACACTAATGTCTAAATTTTTTGACAAGCGTTTGTTTTATCTCAAACCTAAGAGTTAGATTTAAAAACCATCTATTTCCACTTTGAAAAACTAATTGGATTTTATTAAGATGATTTGGAAGGAGATTTGATGATTTTAAAATAAAACTCAATGTTTTGTATAAAGTTAGTAATAAAACTAACGCAAGAAAAAATAAAGTGTTTGAAGCCTTAGAACTGTGCAAAAAAGAAATATTCTCTAATAAGTTTTATTAACCAATCATCCTTGTAACTCTTCCAGTCACTTCGTGTGGAAATGAACGAACATTTTCAGTACTTCGCCGACTCAAAACTTATTTAAAAGCAGCACGATGTTGCAAGATAGATTAAACGATCTCACATTGCTTAATCTGTACAGAGATATGACGCCATCAGTGGATTTTATTTTAGATAAAATCGCTTAAAGTAAGCGTAAAATGAATTTGAAAATATAGTCTTGTTTTTTTTTTTGTTAATCTGAATCACAATAATCCTGTAACTAAAGGATTTTTGTTTTGTGAAAAGCAAACAATTGGTCGCAATTTTTGATATTTTTAATTATTTTTAATACAAATACAACACCTTTTATAAAAACTTATTTATAGTTATCATTAGCTGCATTCCCGTTATAGTCTATTTTATTCACAATGCAAAAAGAAAAATTAGAACCAGCTCTTTTCCTGGCTCTATTTCTGCCAAGCATAAAGCATTTTTTCAAAACGAACATAGTTGGGAAATCTGAAGTACTCTTCGACGAGTTTTCGTCTTACTGCTCGCACTCGTATTTTGACACTTCATCGTGAGTGGTGCCAAATTGTAATAAAGTTGAATTTAAAGTGTTCCACTGAGATTTGATCTGATTCAGTGCCACGGGAATGCAGCTATGCCAAGAGTTCCAATTTACTACTGTGAGGTGAGCAGTGATGGACTGGGGCCTAAAATTTGACCTGGAAAATAATGACTTGACTGGCCCTCTCACCTTAAGGCATTATTCTTCATAACGTTTATATTGAAAACGTTTTACAATGTTTTAAGATACTTTTAAAGTTTAGAAAAAATAAATTTTCCAGTCATAAATAAAAGTGCAGCATGTACTAAAGAAGATACCTTTCAAATAAAAATGCTAATGGGTCAAGCGATAGCTCGATAGACTTTGTCAATATTAGACAAAATTCCAATATAAAAAATTGCACACATATCTAAAACTAGAAAGGAATGGAGCTTCGGCAGGGTACTCGATGTCTTCAGCCGCCTATACAATGTTTATGTGTTATCTCCAAAAATATTTGTGTCGTACGCTTAATTTTATTTTACCCTAAGCTGCCGCTGCTCATTATGCTAAAGAATATATGTGCTAAGTTGGATTGATATGTGAAAATTCATACCAACGGTGTAAAACAATTTCGTTTAAAATTAAAGTGCCACGCTCCTATTCAATTCCACCCAATTTTCTAGACTACTGACTGCTCGTTATACTCAAAGAATAAGAGAAATCTGAAAGAAAGAGAGCAAACGGTATGGAAGGAGTTGGATTTAAATTAAAGTGGGACGCCCCTGTTTAATTCCGCCCAATTTTTTAGACTAATCACTGCTCATTATTACAAAGAATATATTTGTCAAATTTGGTTGAAATCAAAAAAGCGGTGTAGAAGGAGTTTGATTAGAATTAAAATTGGCACGTCTCTTCTCCAATCCCACCCACTTTTGTAGGTTTAAAAGTTCTCGTTATAGTAAAGAATATATCGGTGAAATTTGGTCGAAATCGGAGAAACAGTGTAGATGGAGCTGGTCCCCTGTCTAGTGCCACTTAATTTTATAAACTAAGACTGCTAAAATTACCAAGGACAACATGTGCAAAATTAGGTTGATGTAAGACACACGGTGTTGAAGAAGTTCGACTAAAAGTAAAATGCCTCGCCCACTTTCCAAGTATAAAGACTTCACATTACAGCATATGTGTATATAAAATATATGTGCACAATTTGGTATGGGTTGGATAAACGATGTGGGTGGAATTGGGACAACGAAAGTTTTTCAATTTTGATAACGTCACTTTGTATGGGAGGTAAGCGTGGTTTTCATCCGATTTTGACAAATATCATAGAGATGGTTAGTATTATATATCGAAGCTCATGTGCGAAATTTCAAGACATTTCTATAATTTTTGTGGATTTTTAAGAGATTTTATTTAAAAAAAAAGCCAATTTCGGCGTTGTTTTTATCCAATTTTGTTAAATATCATCATAATGGTGTACATTATATATCACTGTTGAAAATTTCAAGACCTTTCTTTAATTTGAGCAGCTCCTTAAGAGATTTTACGGTTAATATAAAGCCACTTTGTATGGTTTTCATTAGATTTTTCCAAATTTTATTGTCAGGATTTATGTTGAAGATCAAAGCGTACGTGCAAAATTCCAAGGCATTTATTATATTTTTGTGGATTTTTAAGAGCTTTTACGATTAAAATAAAGCCACTTTGTACGGGAGGTAGGCGTGGTTTTTTTCCGATTTTGCCAAATATCATAGAAATGTTTTATATTATATATCAAGGCTTATGTGCAAAATTCCAAGACATTTCTGTAATTTGAGCAGATTTTTAAGAAATTTAATGGTTAATATAAAGTCACTTTGTGTGGGAGGTAGGCGTGGTTTTTATTAGATTTTTCCAAATTTCATAGTCAGGTGTGGATTTAAAAGACATTAAACTGTTAAAATAAAGTCACTTTGTGTAGGGAGTAGGCTTGCTTTTCATCCGATTTAGCTCATTCTCGAACTTGATCTCCATTTTTTTAAAAGAAGCTGATATTTTAAATTTCATCGCAATAGCTTTCAAATTATGACTGTAATCGTGTCCACAGACGGACAGACAGACGGACACACGGAAATCGACTCAGGAGGTGATGCTGATCAAAACAATAAGTACTTTATTATACCTGTCATGCCTCATTATTGGCGTTACAAACGGAATGACAAGATTCTGAATATGAATGCTGAATTTACAGCTTTGCCCTCAATAAGGTTTTCACGCTTTCGCTGAGGTAACTAAAACTACAAAGAGAGAAATTCAAGTTTTGGCATCGCAGAGTACTTTTCGAAAAAAAATGAAAAAAATCGGCAATAATCATTTTAAATTTTTTAAAACGAAGTGGAATTAATGAAGTCAAGGTTGTTGTATGTAGAAACCAAGGGCTCTTAAAATCAGAATAGAAATAGACAAATGTTTCGCCAAACATACACCAAAACCGATTCGAACATAAAGCCGAAAAATCAAAATCCATTACACTTGAGGCAAAAATTTTTTGTCGGTTTTAATTCTGATGCTGAGAGCACTTGCTTACTACAAGACCCGGAGTAGGTACAAACATTGATAAGCTACCAGTTAATAAGGAGACATCAAGGTTAAAGAACTTGCTGTTGAGTGCACCAGGTTTGCCAGAAAATAATAAAACAGAATGTAAACAAAGTATTTATATTAGTATTAGTATTTGAATAAATATACTTTAAAAAAAATTACAAATTCTTAGTTTTATTAAACAAATGAAATTATAAAATTGGTTGTAACCTCAAAATCAGAGGTTTAATATCTTAGTAGAAGAAGTTCTGACAAAATCGACATCACTATTTAGGGCAGCCGCAAAAAGCGTGTTCGCAGCCTCCACAATTCGGCTATGAAAACCGAATTTCTCTCACAATTTAAAGTTTCAACAACACCGTGTGAGGTTGTCAAGCCTCAACATTTCGGCCTCAACTTCGTGTGAGGTTGTCACAGGCTCAAATATTAAATGTCTTGAGAGATGTTATATTACGGCTAGAAGAAGCAATGTTTTGAAGGCATCGCCAGTTCCGAGAGTGTTTGTTTCGCTCAAAGTTGGATTATGCTTTCATATCAAGGCCTTTTTATGAGATCCATATCTTACGGCTTGAACGTTTACAAAAGTTTTTAATTCGTTTGTCACTCAGAACTTTTGAGGATCCCTTTACTTCATATCATGCACGATGTTTGCTTATTCATTTGAAACCTCTTCAAAGTCGACAAACAATTGCATTACTTTTATTTATCTATGATCTGGTATCGGGTGAAATTGATTGTCCTGCATTATTATAATTAATTAATTCCAATGCTTCATCTAGATTGTTACGAAGATGTGATATTTATTACTTTAAAGCTTGCTTGAGCATTTTCAAATTGTAGGGGCTTAGAGGTTGAGTATAATGTTGTTTTTTCTGTGCCAAAGTTAGAAATGAAGAATTTATTAAATAGCCATTTTTACGAACCGTCTGAAGATCGTGAGATAGTCGGTTCGAATTGCACTGTTAACATAATTTAGTTTTTTCTGATTAAACTTTTTTTATTGATTTCAATTTTTTTTTCCGTTATTCATTATTACATGTATGTAATATTGTTAATATACCTGAAAATTTACCTAAAGAAGTACAATAAACATTTATGTTTAACGGTAAAATTACTCAATATTTTTTAACACTTCGAAAACTCAGAAAACATTTCCATCTTGCAGCCTATGTCACTTCGTTTTAGAATTCTCGCGCGGCAACACTACTGCTGAATGCTATTGATGAGTAAATTCAAAGTTTTAAGACAATTATCTCCTGAGTAAATTTGTGTTTAATTAAATTATAAGTCAAAATTAATGTATTCCGATTGTTCACATTTAAAGAAATTTTATTCCAAAGTTAAAAAGTGAAATGACCAAGGTAAATTATTAAATCCATGAATCGCGATAAATGCATTTCAAAGGTCATATATTCAACCATCCTCTATTAGTATTTTTTTATTTAATTCAATAATTAAAAAGACCGTATTCCAGGTGATCACATTCAAAACAACTCTTTTTTAAAATTGTTCATTGAACTCCTTCATTTTGTATCACAAAAAAGCACACCAACGATAAGTACGACACTAGAATCAATAGATTTTTGTATGGAATAAAGTAGTGCTTCTCGTGATTTACTTATCGTAAGTGTGCTTTTTCGTGCTACGAAATGATGGGAAAAGTATTATAAAATGTTTTTATTTTATTTGCATTTCACACGATAATCAAGGTAAGTCCATAAATCTCAATAATAATGCATTCAAAACATTTCAAGTATTGAAGTTCACGTGTCATGAAATGTTTTTCGAATGTCTTCAAATAGCTTAAAGTGAAATGCATTTAATTTGATTCTAAACAACACAATTAGAATATACAAGTCATGTATGTTACACGACTTATACGTGCGCTTAATTAAACTGCAAAAAATATGCTTTTAAATTTTATACTGCAGAGTGCTGCGAATACTTGTTGTTATTTGAAATAATTGAAGATCGTTTCGTTTCATCGGTTTTACTCTGCATCTAATTCGCTGTATTATTGTATAATCGAACTTGCTTAAGAGGTTCTATAAAAAGAAAGTCAATGCCACATCTCGCTTAGCTGTTCGTGATTTTTTCACTTTTTCCTAACTATGAATGCTTAAGCTTGAACTTCTGTTGAAATATATGGAATAACTGCTTTTGTACAACAATCAAATTAATGTCAAATTTAAAATTATACTCACAATAAACTGGCAGCAATCGCTTTGATCCAAACGACCGCATGGCAGGAAACACCGCCATGGTACGCCACACACTCGCACATTTACACCTACACTATTTAATGTATGCTACAACGAAAATTTTCGGCTGATTGAATTTCTTCGATGCTATCGTCTTAAAGAAAACCTTTGCTTAAAATGCAGCATCAAGTCATGGAATTTTGTCTACCTACCTTTGAAAATTCGGAATGAATTATAAGAGCTTTTATAATGCAAGGATTCACTTCATGGTTGGTTAGAGCACATGCAAGATCCTGCTCGGAAAAATTACGTATTTTCAAGTTAAGCTGCGCTACGTCACGTTCTTCGCACTTCCTTTCGGTGACACGTGCCTTCCGAGTTCTACTAAAGTGTCATCTACGTATCTTTATTGATGGGGTTGGAATTGTATGGATGTAAAAAGGCATAACGCATTGGTAAAGTACCAACTACCTTCAATGACGCTAAATAATGCACGATGTCCCAAATCGACATCTTTAGAGCGCAGCTTAGACCACAAATTATGAAACGCTATAAAAAGCAATTCTTGTATGTGGCAGCTACATAGAGAGAGGGTCATAATTGTATCTATGCGCTTAAAGCTTTCATGCTTTGAGGTAGAAGAATGAAGTACATACATATGTGTGAATGGATAGCAGGAGGTCTCGTGACAAAAAAAAATATGAGAAATTTTTCAAAACATGAACAATTGTTCAGATTAACGTCAATCTATACGAAAGTGTTTTCAATTTGTGTATCGCAATTTTTTCACGAAGCGAGAGTTTGACTGTGATTCATGTTTTTTGTGTTTTTGCTATAGAAAATAGCTGAAATAGTTTTGATGAAACTTTTACATTTTGGAAACTTAATTGATTGAATTAAGCATAGATTATTTTGTATTAACCGTCAAATTTAGAAAAAGGGTTACCCAACAACTAGATTAAAGACTTTAAAAATGCTTTTCACCAAAGATTTTTATTTATTAAGAGCGTAGAACAAAAAAGTCTAGCTTTCTTTTTTATTGGACCATCTAATCAGTTTTATGTATAGAAAGCATGGACGTAGCGAGTAGTAGTAAGCATGGGTGATTTGAAGAAGGGCGGCTGTCCCCATATATATCAGAGTAATTTAAACAATGAAAAGATATTGGTAAAAACTTCATCAAGTGCTGCGATTACATAACAACATATTTGTCCGGCAAAAACGGTCCTGAACACTATAACTACACTTTATTTGAAAATAATAGATCCACTCAAAATGTGAGCGTTTTGTATATTTTATACAAAATTTATTATTTATTTTTAAAAACATATTTGTATATTTTTAGTAATTTTTTTTGGCTTCCATAAGCCTTAACGACTAAAAACAATCTTTTCTTCATACTTAAAGCTAGCGATTTCAATAAACTTTCATCCACCTTACGCTATTCTGTACAGATTCTATTTTTTAGCTCTGCGGCTGTGTTAAATTGACAATTATCGGTATAAATTCGTTTCACTAAAATGCCCCAAATATTCTCCATTGGATTTAAGTCCGGAGAACATACTGGCCAACCTAAAACCTCGACTGAAATAGCTTGAAACCACGCCATCGTCTCTTTACTAGTGTGGATGACGGCGTTATCCTGTTGGAAAATCATCCACTCTCTTTACGGAGAAAATGAAGAAGAGTGCTTTGGAGGACAGGTGTATAGTCTTTACTTATCATCCGAGTTGAAGTAAATTGAATTTCCAGAGTTTTTCTAAAGGAAAAGGTTCCCCAAACCATCAAACTGCTACCACCAAAGTTTCGACGAGAGAAATAACGTGGATCTTTTCGCAGATCGTGCCAGTATCTATTAAAACCGTCTGGACCGTCAAGGTTGAATTTCTTTTCATATTTCTTTGTATAAATTGATGAAACGAGCACTCTCATAATAACTTGCCGATGTCCAATCTGTATAAAAAAATTTTCTTCTGCTTTTGATTTTGTGTTGAATTGAATTTTCTTCTGATTTTGTGGCGCGGCAGAAGTCGTGGAACCAATTTTATTTGAGCGTGTTTTATATTTTGATTACTCTTCAGTGACCTCCAAGTGGTTTGTCGAGACACTTTCACAGAACTTAAGGTCGAAAGTTGTTTGCAAATCTTGCTTGAGTTGCTCGTGCCCATGGGCGTCCACAGCGGGTAACGGGTAGGGTCAGTTGTCCCCCCAAGAGCTCAGCCAAAAAAATGTATATTAGTATATCGTATATGTTACATTATCATAAAAATTTTTCAATTTGGAATGAATTCATTAGAAAAAAAATATTTACTTTTATTTAACATGCAATGTGTAACATAAATATAAAAAAAGTATGACGTCAGTGACTTTTACTTTATTGGGATAAATAAATGCATATTAACTAACCGGATTTTAAAATGGAAGTATGAGCAAAAGTATACTAAATGAATGTGAAAATCATTAATATTATTGTATTATTTTAAATATAATAATATATCAATCAAATAACATATTTTACTTTAAGTGACATTCATAGGAAAAGTAATCTTTAGCTTTACGACTTTGTTAAAGATTATAAAAAAAGAATAATCTGAAGAAAATCATTTGCTTAGTTGAACAATTTTTATAACTTGAATTCAGCTTAGCATATACATTTTTTCAGAATATTAAAAAGCTTAGATTTAGCTAAGATTTAGCCAAAATCAAGAAAATATTTTTAAACAGAATTATTTTCTATTTTAAAAATGAAATAAATGTTAAAATACAGTTTATTTAAAAAATATTTTAATTAAGAAACATATTGAGTTGCACTCTCAAGCCTATTCACCTCATCTCTGTAGGTTCTTGCTTTCTTAAAAAAATCGAGTATTCTGACAAATAGCTTAAACTGAGTTCATTAAATTAGGTGATCACGACATCATCAAAGAGGAGCTTATACTGGTCTGAATTCTTTATTATATGTTTGAAATCATAAATTATATTGCTTAAAATCGGAAAATTTTTGCATTTTTTTTAACAGTTTTTTGAATTTTCCACAGACTTATTCTCAAAAATTTACAATAGTAAACTAGAATTTTTCATATATCTGTGTTTGTGGTAATGTTTTGATTTCAAAACAATATTTGATACTCAAATATAATAGATTTTGATAAAACTTGTCAGCGGTTTTTCATAAATTGACAATTTCATTGTTAAATTTTGTTTTTTGTGCTTCAACTTACAACAAATACATAGAAATATGTAAAATACTGCTTTGTATTTGCTTTGTATTGTAAACTTTCAAGAATAGGTCTCTTAAACACAAACTTAACAAAAAAAGCTAAAATAATGATATTTACTTTTGTCAAAAATTATAAAAATGCATTACACGTAAAATCGAAGGCGTGATTTTCATCGGATTTGGCCCATTTTTGAACTTGATCTTCCTTTTTTAAAAATAAACTTATATTTTGAATTTCATCGCGATAGCTTTAAAATTGCAGCTGTAATCGTGTCGACAGACGGACAAAAATATATATAAAAATCAAAAATATATATTTTTCTATACCTGCCACGCCTCCTTCTTGGCGTTACAAACGGAATGACAAAGTTTATATACCCCATACGCAGAACGCGCTGGGATATAAAAGTTTGTCATTTTGTTAGAAACTTTAACAACATATGTACGTAATTAGATAACTTTTTTTACCAAGTTTTAGTCCCGTAGATAAAGCATACACTAAGCTGCAACTTTTTGCAACTTTTATTAAAATTATACCTTTATTTCTTAAAATGTCCTACAAAATAACAATACCTCACGATTTTGAAATATAATTTTCGGTATCAAGATTGAACATTAAAAAATATTATGATTAAATATTTAACAGTATAGTTTTTTTAAGAATAGCCAATTTTATGAACACTCTGCATAACGAAGAGTGTTTCAGATATACCCTAACTTTTGAAATGAACAAGGAAATCATATTATAAAAATTTTGAATATTGTCCTGATAGTTCGGTCAAATCTTACACAGCTGGATGGTATAAATTTCGACAATGTTCACTAAATTTTTATCAAACATTTCAGAAAACAGAATTTTAATGATTATCTTTTTCAAGGAACATTCCTGAATAAGTACCAAATACGTGAACTTTGTACATACGTTTTTGCCCCCTCTCCCCCTAGGAAAAATTCTGCGGATGCCCATGCTCGTGGTTCTAAAAATTATTCTTTCATTTAGTTTACTCAGTTTTTTTTTTCCTCGGCCTTTTGCACATCCATAAATTTCAGGATTGTGCAAATATCTACAAACAACCTTATGGCTCCGACCAATTTCCCTTGCAATAGACCTAATTCCCAACTCGTCACTTTCTATTGAAGTTATCGGTTCATTTTTCAAATTCCTTGAACTTCTTTCCACGTGGCATAGTAAAAATGTTTAGTTTTTCTAAAAAACTTTTTGTAGAAAAAAAAACTTGCCAAACCCTTCAAAAACTGCGAACAGAATGATGCATCTTTATTTTTGCAACAGTTTATAATCAGCATGCTTAAAACTTTCTGCACATCAAACTCCAACTTTTTTAAACTTAAACTATAAAGAATATGTTAAAAAAAAAAAAAAAATTAAAGAGTAAAAAGACGAAATGGCCATTTCAGCCCTCGAAAGGACTTTGGCTTTTTTATATGATCACTTGTGCTGTGCCTGTTGTGAAATGTTTGAACATAAATGATCGAGAACTGGACCTACAAGTTTTACACCGACTCCGAATGCCATATGTTCTCAAGAAGCTTTTCATGGCATTTTTTCTTTCTGAGGTTTGCCATTGTTTGCAGAGAGGTGACTGCCGAACAGAAAAACTAATTCAATTGAAAAACTTTTTGTGTCAGATGGGATTCGAACCTCGGTTCTATCGCATACAAGCCACGCACCTCATTCAGTATGGCACGGCTTCCACAATATAAACGGATTTATAAACCAATATAAAAAAAATCAGTATAGCGTGTATACAGTAAAGAAGTAGAATTTCTCTGTATACTTTCTTTTTACTAGAATAAGAAAGATTTTAGTGTAAGAGACAAAGAGAAAGAGATGGAGAATATATTTATATAAAATATTCCATTTATTCAATATTAACACTATAACTGATTTGTTGATTTGTGCTTCAATTAAAAACACTGATATTTATCGTTTATTATAACTGTTATATGTTGAAAAATGTATTTGATGTAGAACTTACGTTAAAATCTCCGCCGAGAATTATAGACATTTTATCTTCGCTTCTACCAAGAGCATCAACACTTGTCTGACTGTAAATCAGTAGAGAAATATATATGAATTTTTGAATGCCACCAGAATTTTTTGTATTTTTGCCAATTCAGTGGTGTGGTAAACTATAAATAAAAATGCTTAGTCTAAATTCGTTGTCAGAATTTCAAACTTACAAGAATTCGTAAATTATATAAAAAATAGGTGTCAAACTTTTCCACCATATTGAATTTAAAACTATGATATCAGATTCGAAATCGAATCCGTTGTCAGAATTTCAAAATAACAAAAATTCGCAAAAGAACAAAAAGATCTAGGTGGCGGCCCTATCCATAACCTTGAATTTTAAAATTCTTATATCGGATTCGAAATCAGCGACGCCCTTAAACTGTTGGATGGTGTTAAGAACTCTTAAAAATACATTTTATGAGGTGGCAATCCTATTGTAAAAAATATGTAATTTTAAAATTCTGACAACGAATTCGGATTCATCGAACCACTTTTACCTTATGTCGGACCCAGCACCGAATTCGTAAAAATATAAAAAAATTTATTAGCAACCCTATCCTCCATCTTGAATTTTTAAATTCCGACTTCAGATTCGAAATCAGTGACCTTCTAAAAATCTTAGAGAATGTTTAAAACTCGTAAAAACATATTGTTAGGTGGCAGCTCTATGGTCAAAATTTAGGTGGCAACTCTATTCACCATCTTGAATTGCAAAATTGTGATATCAGATTCGAAAACAAATTCATTGTCAGATTTTTAAAATTACAAGGATTGGCCACTTTATATGCCACTTTGAATTTAAAAGTCCTGACGTCAGATTTGAAACCAGCGATCCCCTAAAAATGCCAATCTCGGTGTCTATCGTAGGCATATACATTGCCACTGTTTTGTTACCTGTTTATAAACAAAAACGTTTCACTTTTTTGTTACATGTTTATAAAGATGTATACGTGTTTTTTGAAATTTTTCCCTCTATAAAAATCTTCACTAGCTGCATACGAACTTTCACTTAAAAAAAAGATAAATATGCGTATATATGCGTCCCCTCACTGGCTGACATCCAGGCTACGCCCATCATAGTAAGCGTAACTTTTTACGAAGACCAAATAAGACACATATATAAAGTTTTTTCTGATAAACTCATTTATCCATCTACCTTTAGGAATCTATAAAATAACAGAGCTCTGGTGAGTAATGCTGAATTTAAAGATCAAATCGTGTTTCCTGCAACTTCTGCAGAAAAGTGTTGCCACACTGCTTGGAGCTACAGAAAACAAATGTCAAGAACTTTGTCCACTACACACGAAGTAACACAGGTTACAAAATAAACACTCATATAGGCAAACACACACACACACGCAAACAGCCAGCTCACTTATATGTGTGTACGTTTTGACTTTTCCCGTGATTTCTGCTATTTAATTTTTCTATTTTTTAAATTTAAGTTTTTTCTTTAATGTGCTCCGTGGACCTGCAGCAGCAACACTTTACTGCAGCATGTATTCATGATGTCCCTTTTATTCCTTATCCTTGATCCTTCATCTCGTGGCGTAATGTTAGCTTTTTATGCCATTTTCGACTATTTATGCTGCTGCATATTTTGCCACACTTGGTTTCGTTAACGCTGCACGTTTTCAGTGTTGCCAACTTTGGATGCGATGGACTTGAAATGCTAGTGATTTCATGTATATGCATATGTTTGTATGTACGTATTATGATTTGGTCATGTTTTTTATTTTGTCATTTTGACATTTTTCTATTTTTTTCGTTTTTTTATACGTATGCGTTCTTGAAATTCTTGGAAACTTGTTGTAGTTGTTGTTGTCATTGCAACAATTCGTATTTTGCCTGCGTACTAGTTTTGCGCTGGCAGCAGAAGCAGCGGTTAACGCAAGGATGTGGCGCAGCGCATAAGGAAGGATATAAAGTGGAAAAGTTGAATTGGACATAAATGAAAATTTACTGCAGTTTCCGGTGTAGTTTTTATATACTTTTTTTTTGTCTCTTTGTAAACTCTGTCATTTTCTCTCTGTACGGCGAATTTATCTGCGCACATTTTCATGTTTTCACTTTTCAGTTGGAAAGTACCAAATTAGAAGCAGTAGAGAAAAGCAGTTGACGAAAAAGAGAGAAGGAAGAAGAAGAAGTTTTAAAAGAAGCTAAATGTTGCCGACTCCTCTATGCAATTTATCAAAAGGACAAATTGAATTTTTGTATATTAAGGAGGTGGAATCATTTTGAATGCACATTTATTAGTGCTCGTAGAGAACTAAGAAAATCTGGCAGCTTGTTTGCATTATTTAATAAGAGTTATTTTTCTTTGATTCCAGACAAAAACATATCGCAATTTGCATCGTTGGAGAAGGTTGTGCTTTTCAGTCACTTCAGAATTTAAGAAAAACATGTGCATTTTTAAATTATGTTTTTATGTTTAGTCCTGAAAAGAGTTATCATAATATTTGTTTATGATAGCTTAATGTTAAGAACAACATTTTATTAAATGATAATATTCATTATTACCATTATTATTAATGACAGACTTTGGAGTTTTGTTGAGCACAATGGTTCAGAGACATGTCATCAGGGTCGTTCTGAGACATTCCTTAGGAAAAGGCGAACTCTGATTTTGGCGCCCCTCTGATATCACACAATATTTATATACTATTTAACTATTAACTATTAACGGCACCTGGGTTAAGGTTTGCTTTGTTTGCTCACCTGCCATATAAAAAACTGCCATATAAAGCTTCTTGAGAAAGTAATCCATTCAGAGTCGGCCTAAAGCTTGTAGGTCCAGTTCTCGATAATTTGTGTTCAAACATCTCAGAACACGCACAACATAATTGATTACAAGAAGTTTTGTCAAAGTTATTTCAATCGTTAAGTGCCTGCTATGATCAAAATTGGATCTATGAGAGAAAGCTTGCATATAAAGTTTTATTATTTGAAAAGCAGCTATTCATGCTTTCACATGCGAAATCCAAAATAACATTATAAATATTCTAAAAAATGCTTTTTTAGTTACAGAATCTGAGGAATTTTTCCGTGGGTGTTGTTTAAAGACCCCACTAGAACAGATTTCTAGTTAAAATACCTATACTCTTCTTCTATATGTACTTCAAGTACATTTTGAGACATCTGGCATTAAGCACAGAAAATATTTTGATTGATATTTCACGGGACAGAAAGCACAGGCATCTATTTCTCAGTCTCAATTTCTTTAAGTGCTGAATGCTCGTTTGTATTAGGTCGAACTAGAAAGCTATCGAATTGTGAACATTTTTTGGCTGTGTCTTGAAGTTCTTTTTCTTTCTTAGCCGTATTTTCCCGGCATATCCTGTAATTTTTCTTTGTAGATACATTTCTAAAGAATAAACATTTCATTATGGCAAATCCATCCATTAAGTGTTATATATCAATAATACGAGTACTTACATTTTAAATAAAGATACTAGAGTTACCTTTCAACTTCATCAATTCTAATCCATAATTGCCGTTTTTATTCCCTTCAACTCGCCGGTAATACTTATTATATTTTGCAGTTGTTACTTCTGTCAAGTGAACCTTGTTCGTTGAATAATAATATAATTGTGGGTTCGTAAAAGTTTGCTTGCAAAATTATTATCGTCATTAGATATACGTTTGTATATTAAAAATGTGTTTTCGATTATATTGTACGCTATATGAAGAGTATATAAATAATAAATGCGAATGTGGAACATGTACTTAATATTGATTATTTATGCTATTAAGAGGAATTTTTCTTGTATGTTATGAAGCAACCGGCCCCAAATGGCCACCAGCTCTTCTGGATTTGTCCAGTATGGCCAGTCCGTCACTGGCTGCAAATATGGGCGAAATTTTCTTTACAAAATACCTGATAAAAATTGAAAAAATTCAATTTTCAGGGCCAAAAGTTATATTAATTTCAAAAATGGTAAGCGTATTTTGCATCAGCGCAAAAATACGCAAAAAAAAAAATATCGGCCCAGCCTAATGCTCATCTAGTAGCCCGTCTGGCCCGCGTTGCTCGCCATACAAATTGTTTTCTATCTTGAGCTTTGTCTTTGCGCTTATGTAAAAGCAAAACTACATACAAAAACAACAATACAAGCTACAGCTAGTCAGCGTCAATAGCCAACCAATTTTCTATAATTAACTTTGCGTTATGCATAAACAATAACACGTACATACAAAAAAACCAGTACAAGCCGTTGTTGACAATCACCTTGCATTTGTTGCATCACTTGTGTGCTAACGCACGCCGGACTTGTTTTTGCTTGTACATTTTTTTGACAAAAGTCACGATACGCAATATTTTGTGTTTGATTTTGTTTTTTTACTAATCACTGGCTCTTTTATTAAACTTCGTGAACTCCACTATTATAGGGACTGAAGCTTTCGTCCTGAGATTGGAAATTTTCTAATAAGAAATAGTGATTTAAAATATATGGTTGACATCGGACCCATTGATCGTTTTGCACTGTGCGTCCTTCTACGCCGTTTTTTCGACTTCAACAAAATTTTGTACAATATTTTTTGGTGCAATGAGCAGTTAGTCTAGCAGTAGTCTAGAGTGGACGGGATAAGACAAGGGAGCGAGTCACATTCATTATATGTAATACCTTATCTCAAAAAATATATGCACCAAGATATTGATATTTGCCATAGACATGAGCAAGTTCTTTTCCGAGCACAATGCAAAAAGTGGACCGTGCCCAAAGCATATATGCCCGAAGTTCATAATTCAACTATGCTTTAAACATAGTTTGTAAATCTAATAAAATTTAAATTGCAGACAATTTTGGCTGCGAAATTGATGTCTAAGTGACAAAAAAATTTTATTTGATAAATCGAATCTGATAAAAATTCTATTTTTTATAAAGACAGTAGCTTTAGTCCTAAAACTGAAAAAATTTATTTTGACACCAAATTCATGTGTGAGATTAGATACATTGATCGTTGTTCATTGTTGGATGTATCACGATCAGCACATTTCGATATAGATGCCAGTGCTAAAAACTACCGATGCGATCTTTTTTGCTTCGTTTTTCCCAATGTGTGGGACATAACGTTATTCATTTGTGATTTGAAATAATTTAATAGCCAATCAAAGATTTGAAAAGATGACTGCATTCATTTTTTCAAATCTTTGATTGTGATTTGAAATTTTAAGCATGAATGACATCAGGTGAATGTAGTCAATAATTTTCAATCAATGATTTGAATAAAATGATTGCATTCATGGAGCCCCAATCAACTGAAATTTCAAATCACATTCAATGATTTGAAAAAAACGAATGCATTCATTTTGAATATAAATCAAATGATTTAAAATCTCAAATGATTGCATTCCTTTACAGCTCTGACCTGGACAAAGCAATATCGAAGCAATCAGAGCAGTTACAGATGTGCCCATTCCAATAGGAATCGTCAAAAATACAAGATACCTTAAAG